>OZ010793.1:11404198-12004198 GCA_963932465.1 Maratus speciosus | reverse complement strand
AAACTATTTTTGCATCTTTTAAGAACACTTTTTTACTTTAAAAAAGAAAACACTAGAAACTTTTATTATCTAAAAACATATCTCCCCTTTCCCTCGCCTTTTTTTTTCATCTTTTAAAATAAAACCAAATAGTGCAATTGCCCTGGTAACAAACAAAATGAAGATATACGTAAGGCTGGCCCACACTTTTTTTTTTACTTAGCAGCAGACTTTATTTATGCCCCAGACTGAAACATATAAATGCTTATTTCACATTATATTTGCAATATGGGCATTTAAAAATATTTTCAGCTAAATAATTTTTGTACTTACTCATTGAGTAATATATTGTGTTCTCATAGTTTGTAGCGCAGCATGCTGTTTTTGGAAAATGTAATTTAACAAGTAATGTAATTAAAATAAGACTAGTTTGTAGGGAGCACAAATATTATTTTTGATGTTACTTCAATAAACTTACTTTACTGTCTCCTCTTTTGACATAGAAGTGGTACTCACAGATTTTTTAAAATCTTCTTTTCTGAAGTCCAAGGGCTTAGTCTGAAGTCCAGTTGCTTGCAGACGATCACTAATGGTAGTCACTTATTATACAATAAAACTACACACCTGTGATTTTCTGAAAGCATTCAAATTTGAAGATCTATCCCGGCACCAGCTGATCTGCCAGACGCTTACCTCCACTGGTATACTTTGTATTGATTGATATATACAATTTCTGGATGTAACATCAAAAATATTGATGCTTCTTACAAACAAGTTTCTTTTTATTACATTACTCGCAAAATTATATTTTCCAAAAAACAGCATATTACACAACAAACAATGACAAAACTAGGACCTACTATAGTTTCATTACTTCTATACTATTTTGACCACTGAATTTATATCCATCATGAATTCATGATTCGTCTAAAACTTTAATATACACTCAAACATATAGACTCAAAGAATCTCCCACAGAGAGCATTTTATTTTTTGATAATGAATTCCATTTTCAAAAATAGTAAGAATAATAAGTAACGATTTTTGAAAAAAAAAAAAAAAATAAATGAATATATAGTTCTTTACTTTAATAGATAAATAGGTACATTTAAAACCGATGACCTATGCTGTAAGATCTGTATGCTGTAAGATCTGTAGCCATACTTGTAAAAGAAATGCACCTAAATAACAATTTAAACAAAATTTTATAAATATGCATTTCAAATGGAGAATCTCCTATTATTTTGGTAGCAATACTTTTTTAATAAATGAAAATAATCGCTAACAAGACATGCAGATTTAACTTAAAATACATTGAATATGCATTTATAACTGCTTATCGAATTGGAATGGTAATGTGTACAAATTCTTCAAAATGGGCACATAGAAAAGCTACACATGGTCTGAATATCTCTCAATTGATTTAAATTTCATACAAAGTTATAAATCTTCATAAAAGTTTCAGCATTAATCTTAACAACAAAATGAAAAATAGCACATCTGCAGGTGAAAAGCATTAAAGTTAAAATAAAAAATAGATTAGCAGTGTTTTCCTTACATTACAAAGTTCACAAGTAAATATCTGAAAAGGAGTAAAGAGCAAACTGTTTTGCAATCAGATGTTTCTTGCTTAAAAGAGAACAGGAAAATACAAAATACAACGGCTTGTTTATTTTATAGAAACTTTGTTTACATGCTCGCTTAAACATGCATAATCAAATACCTACTATTAGCAAAACTGGATTAAAGTTTGCCTGTAACTAATTTTCCATTTAAAAATCAATGGGCTACAGTAAACAATATCCTTCTTAACAATTACAATTATTTTAAGTGAGTAAATGGAAATTTAAATCTAAATTGATCAGAAATACCCTATCAAGTAACCAAGTATAATCAATGAAGCAAGTAATTCATCTTAAGAAACAAACATTCTTAAAAAATACTTTTAATCTTTGTATACTATTAACGTTCAATAAAAATAAAATAATTTTGAGAACTGGACATATCTTCATCCTTATATCCGCAACAAAATCCTTAAACAAACTATATAATTAGTATTCTAATATTAATAAAATGTATCTGAATGATTATCAAAAATAACAACAATTTAAAGAATCCATATGGATTACCCACAATTTATTAAATTAAAAGACAATAATAAAGGATGATATCTATCCAACATGTCAATAAAACTTACCGTTTTGCTTCAATTACAAAAAATAGATTCCTCTTTGACGTAAAACAAAATAAATAAATAAAACGATATAAAACATAAATATCACTTAGTAAATTGACAACATCGCCATTATTATCAAAAGCTCTATTTTAATTGGCTGCGCTTAGGTAAGCCGTGCTTAGGATTGATCACGAATCAAACCTACAAAATCGCGTTCTAACGACCTAAAATCTTGTGTTTAGGTAAAAAGTTAGGTAAGTTAGACCTTGGGTAGACCAGTGAAAACGCACCTTTAAGCTTCGCATTAACTGATTGGGT
Source organism: Maratus speciosus (assembly GCA_963932465.1). Classification (NCBI taxonomy): domain Eukaryota; kingdom Metazoa; phylum Arthropoda; class Arachnida; order Araneae; family Salticidae; genus Maratus; species Maratus speciosus. The sequence continues at coordinate 12,001,725 of OZ010793.1, read as the reverse complement.
GTTGCGGGCGGTTTTATCTTAAGTGCATGCGCAAACAACACAGTGACGTTCACTGAGTTATCTTAAGTGAGTTTTTCCATGTGAACAGGTTTCCAATTCCGGGAGGGTACTGTCATATTGCGTGGTCCTCTTTACTTTAATAAATAAATAAGCATAATCGTATACTAACTACTTTTATTTATATTAAGTTAAGCAGATAAAGGATATGCCACACAGGCCTTTTATATTAACGTCTAGAAAACTAACTAGTAAACATTCGATCAACAACAGTTACAATTACAGTAGAAGTTGAAGTAGTAGTTGGGTCATATTATTACATGCCCTTTCTTTTCAAAACAGCAAAATTTAAAAAAGATATTTAGAGTCCAAAGAAGTGTTCGAATGAAAAGTCTTTAAAAAAAACAACCTTAAATATAGTCTTTGAAGCGAGCAGGTGGTTTTATATTTCTTCTAGGTCTTTCTATCTTTGGTGTATTTGGAGTTGACAGTACTGGCAAAGCAGGTTTGGTGACTGTTTGACTGATTGATGGTGACTGTTTGACCAGACGGAGAATCAGGCTGGATTAATGGACTGTCATGGGGTTGAGGACTTGACATTTTTGGAGTCTCTGTATTAGTCAGGTTACAAGTTTGCGTTGCATCAGCATTTTCTTGTGAATTTACAGGAACTTCAATCGCTAACTTCCTAGGTCTTAAATGAATTCTGTTGCGACGAAGAACTGATCCTTCTGAAGATTTCACAATGTAAGATCTTGGACTGTGTTTTTGGACAATAGTTCCTGGTGTCCATTCTCGATGACCAGATTGAAGATAGACTGGATCTTGAATATTCAATTCTTTTAATTTTGTGGTCGATGAGTCATAATAATATTTCTGTGTTCTCTGATTTTCCTGTAATTGATGATGAGTATTCTTAATTGGAAATCTAGGTCTTAACAATTTCGTTTTACAAGGAATGGAGGTTCTCAAAGATCTTCCCATCAGCATCTCTGCCGGAGAAGGCAATTTAAATTTTGGAGTGTTATTATACTCGAGAACAGCTAGATTTGGATCTCCTCCCGAAGCTCTCACTTTAAAGAGAAGGTTTTCCAATGTCCCAATAGATCTTTCAATCATCCCGTTGGATCTTGGATACTTAGGTGATGATGTAACAGGGCAAATATCATAAGACTTCAGAAATGAAAAATATGCTTGACTATCAAATGGTGGACCATTATCGGAATGAATTTTTCGTGGAATACCATGAGTACGAAAAATCTGTTTCAATGCACTAATTACTGCAGAAGCTGTTTTAGCATTAACTTTTCTTAATTCAATAAACTTGGAGTGGTAATCAGTTACTTGTAAAAAGTCATCTCCTGCAAGATACATAAAATCTACACCTACCTCTTCCCAAGGTAGACTAGGAACTTCATAAGGCATCAAAGGCTGTTTACAATTAGCACGCTGATGCTGCTGGCAAAAGTGACACATTTCAACATAATTCTTGATGTCTTCCATCATATTGGGCCAATATAAAGCTGTCTTGGCTTTTTCTTGACAAGCAGTGATACCTTGATGTACTTGGTGCAGTTTCGATAACACATAAGTTTGCATTGTTTTAGGTACTACTAATCTATTTCCGATACAAATTAAGTCATTAAAACAATTCAACTCTTCTTTCTTATTCCAATAAGGTTTTAATTTTTCGGGCAATTGACTACACTGTTGTGGCCAACCATTCTTAATTAGCAACTTTAACTTAGAAAGATCTTCATCTTCTAGTGTTGCCTTCTGCATTTCTTTTGTGCGTTCTTCAGTGGTCGATAGAATTGTATGTACAATAGCAGCTCCATCTTCCAAAAAACTTGTATCTACACTCATGGTAGTAGGATTTCTGGAGAGGGCATCTGCTACGTAAAGCTTTTTCCCTGGAACATGCACAAGTTTAAATCTATATTTAAATAATTCAATTGCCATTCTCTGTAATCTTAGAGACAAATTTTCAATTGGTTTATGCAGTAAACCGAGGAGAGGTTTATGATCGGTTTCTACGATAAAATCAGTAGCATACACATAGTAATGAAATTTTCTACATCCGTTGACAACAGCTAATAGTTCTTTCTCGATTTGACTATATTATTGCTGGGTATCGTTTAGAGCACATGAAGCATAGGCAATTGGATGTTCTTCTTGAAGTAATACTGCACCTAATCCATACTGGCTAGCATCAACAGAAACAACTGATTTCAAATTTGGATTATAATAAGCCAGAATAGGTGAATTAGCTACCAACTTCTTCAAATTTTCAAAAGCTTCTTGCTCATTAGCCGTCCAAATAAATTCATTTTTCTTACTTAAGAGTTTTCTCAAAATTCCTGTTTTATCTGATAAATTTTTAATAAACTTCCCTAAATAGGTAATCATGCCTAAAAATCTCTGTAGCTCTTGTTTATTAGTAAGGGCTTTGAAATCTACAATTGCTTTAATTTTATCACCATTTACTGAAATTCCTTTTCCAGTTAAATTATAACCCAAATATTTTACAGAACTTCTTTTAATTTGACTTTTTTCCAAAGACAATTTCAAACCAGACTCTCGAGCTCTTTTCAGAACTGCTTCAAGTCTTCTATCATGTTCTGCTTCTGTCTTGCCAAATACTAAAATGTCATCAATGTAAACTAAAGTTCCATCTAAATCTCCAAAAATATTATCTATTGTTTTCTGGTACACTTCGGGGGAACTCGTCAATCCATAAGGCAGACGACAGAATTTGTATCTTCCAAACGGAGTGGCAATTGTACATAAATCTGAACTTTCTTGATCGAGCGGTATTTGCAGAAAAGCTGACGATGCATCAAGTACTGTGAAAAATTCTCCTTCAATTTGAGAAAATAAGCTCTGTTGGGTTGGAATTGGATAATGTTCTCGCTTTACATATTTATTTAGCATACGTGGATCTATACAGAGTCTTACACGATTATTAGGCTTCTGTACTATAACTATAGGATGCACCCAATCAGTTGGTTTTACAACTTTTTCTAATATACCTTGATCAACCATTTTATCTATCTCGTGCTTTACTTTCAATTTTAAGGCATGTGGAATAACCCTAGAGGCTGATATTTTAGGTTCAGCATTGGCATCTAATTTTATCTTGTACGTGTATGGTAATTTTCCCATTTTGCCTGTAAATACATCTTTAAATTTTTCTATAAAATTTCTAGCATGTACAGAGTCAACACTGATGTTTCTATTTACAAATCCCAATTTTTCACAAGCTTCAATTCCTAATAAAGCACTCGATTTTTGATCAATAATGTAAAAATCTAGAAATTCAGATTTATTTTTAACTTTACATTTTAACTTACTAACCCCGATTACGTTTAAACTGTGTCCTGTATAAGACATCAACTTTCTTTCAGTTTCACTAACAACTTCATTATTTCTCACATCATTAAAAATATTAAGTGGCAAAACATTGACTTCAGCTCCGGTATCTATTTTAAGAGACACTTCTGAATTATTTATAAGAACAGTTTCTCTCCATTCAGATTTTAAAGAATTAACCTGGCACTTAACTGAATCCAACTTAACAGAACCGTCATCACTCGATGGGTAAAAATTATCATTATTAGAAATTTCATGTACTTTTTTATTTATTCTTTTCCCTTTATTTTTACAGCCAACGGAGAAATGATTTAATCCGTAACAATAATAACACTTTTTACCAAATGCAGGACATTTTCCATAATCATGAACAGTTTTACATTTAGAACAACTTTTATTAACTTTCTGGTTAACATAATTACGTTTTTCCTTATTGTATATTTTCCTATGCATTTCGTTTTTGTTTGCACGAACAGCATTTACGGTGGTTGAACAATTATTTTTATTCATTATTTCCATTTGCTTACCACTGGACTCCTTAGCCCTACAATATTCTATTGCCTTTGCAAGGGTTAACTCAGTTTCCATTAGCAACTTTTCTTTCATAGCGGAATCTTTAACACCAATAATTAACAAATCTCGGATTAAACTATCTTCTTGATCCTCAAAAGAACAATCTTTAGACAAATTTTTCAAATTTGTAACAAACGAATCAACAGATTCACCTTCTTTTTGTCTACAGTTAAAAAATTTATAGCGCGCAATAACGGTATTCGTTTTCGGTTGAAAATACTGGTCAAAAGAATTTATAACAGTTTCAAAATTATTTGCATTGTCATCACTAAGTTTGAAACTATTAAATATATCAATGCATTCTTCACCCATTATTCCTAGTAATAGCGCTACTTTAAGCTTATCAGTCTTACCTATTTTCTCAGAAGCTTCTAAATAAAGCATAAATCTTTGCTTAAATTTATTCCAATTCTCGGCCAAATTGCCAATTAAACTCATATTTGAAGGTGCCTTTAAATCCATTATAACGGATACAAAAAATTATTTTCAAAAGCGCATACAATCAATTGCTCTTAAATATAAGTATAAAAATATCTGCCCAGATAGCAATTTTAATTTGCAGAAAATTTTCAGCAATCTTACTTTGCAAAGTTGCAAAGTTGCAGCAAGCTCAGCATGACAAGCCTGAAAGTTCATAACAAGACTGCAACAAGATTATGCAAACTCCGAAGTCACCATACTTTGAACTTGCAGCTAACTTGTCGTACAAGTTGCAGTCTTGTTCTTCAAATTGACTGCAGACTCATAGCAAACTAGTAATATTGCCATGCAAATGCATTCTAAACTTGCAATCTAGCCATGACACACCATCTGCAAATGCATTGCAAACTTGTATTCTTGTCATGTCAAGCTATCTGCAAGTATGCTGTAATTTCATAGCAATGTTGTTAATTCTCTGAATTTTACGTGTAGTACAGGTAAAATAAGATTTTTTGAGACAAGTGATGGCCATTCACCAAAACTTGGGAAGAGCTTCGTTTTGATATTCGAAATGAAGATCCGATGAATGCTAAAAAAATAAAGTTGTTGTATCCTGTTTTGGGGACAAACGACGGAGGCATTTTTAGCTCAGGGAAGGGGAGGGACTCAAAAAGTTTTATGTAGGTGAAGTAGAACATTGTTTATTATGTAATTTATAATTCCGAATCAAATAAAATAATCTGCAAGTCGATACGATCATTTCTTACAAAGTTAAGTAGGTTTTATGAGTACAAAGTCGAAAATTATACTTGTGCAGGTAAAATAGGTTTTTACAGTAATAACTGATTCCTATTCAGGAAAATTTGAGAAAAACATCGTTTTGGCACTAGAAATTAAGATACGTTGAGTCCCCAAAAATTAATGTTGTTTATCGTATTTTGGAGGCAAAAGTGGACATTTTAACACGAGACGGGAGGGGGGGGGGAGGACAAAATTCAATATTTTTTAAATAGGTCAAGTGGGATATAGTTTCATATGTATCTTTTAATTCTGATTCGAATAAAACCATCCGTAAGTCGATAAGATCATTTGTGAGACAGTTACAGCAGGTTTTATGAATACAAAGTGGAAAATTATACTTTATTTTTTAGCATAGTTTTGTCACATTTATTTTATGTTCAAAACATGTTCTTTATATCATATTAAATCATTAAGTTTAATCATTATAATATCAAAATCCTTAACTGTCTTCAAAATAGCAATAATCAAAATCAGAATCATTTGAGTTTACTCCAAAGCCATTTAAGTTGCCAAAATTCACTTATATCCTGCCTTAACTTTGTAATGAATGATCGTATCGGCTTGCGTACGGTGTCATTTGATTCGGAATTAAAAACATCATAACAAACGGTACCCCATTTGACGTATTTAAAATAATTTCAGTTCTTCTACCTTACAGAGTTAAAGCGTCCCCCCCCCCAAAAAAAAACCACAATAAAACTACTTTACTTTTTGGGAACTTATTGGATATTCATTTCTAGTGTCAAAATGAAGTTCTTACCAAATTTTCGTGAATGGCCATCAGTTGCTGCTGTAAAAACCTATTTTACCTGCAGTAAAGTATAATTTTCGACTTCGGATTCATGAAACCTGCCGTAACTATGTAGCGAAAAATCGTATCGACTTGCGGATGGTATCATTCGATAAAAAAAAAAAAAAAAAAATACATAATAAACGATAACCCTCTGTTGACCTACTTAAAATTTTTTTAGCTTTGCCCTTCCCCTTCCTTGAGTTAAAAATGCTCCCCAAAACATGGTTAAGTAACTTTATTTTGGGGGGGATTCAAGGATCTTCATTTTTTTGTGTAAAAATGAAGTTCTTCCCAAATTTTGGTGAATGGCCATCAGTTGTCACATATTACTCACTTATTGGTATATATGTTTTACCTGTACACTAATAGTCGTACTTTTCAGGGTTGTGCGTGTTTTGTGCAAGATTCCGCATAATCGGAGGTTTGTCAGATGCTAAACATTTTTATGTTATACAGGTTGTATCTAAACTCTTGGGCAAAACTTTAAGGGGTGATAGTGCACATCAAGACAAACAATATTAAATAGGAAACTGAGGGTCCCAAACGTCTTCCGAATGAGATAGGCGCCATTAAAGTTTAGGGTCCAAAATTTCAAATGATTATAAAAAACGGAAAAATTGGTCGATTCGTTTGCGGTTTTCGCTAAAACTATTCTTTATGTCAGTATTTTCTTGAAAACGAATTTTAAAGGTAAAGTTCAAAAAATTCCGATAGAGGGCGCTTTAGACTTTGGAGTAACGAACAACTATTTTTTACCGTTATTTTTTTGTATTTCATTACTGAACACGGTTCAGTTTCCGCTACTTAGCCACTCCCAACGATTCAGATTTTGAACTCAAAATTTAAGTTTAAGTCTAAACTTTTGAAAGCATTTAATGAAATACAAAAAATAACGGTAAAAAATAGTTGTTCGTTACTCCAAAGTCTAAAGCACCCTCTTTCAGCATTTTTTGAACTTTACCTTTAAAATTTATTTTCAAGAAAATACTGGCATAAAAAATAGTTTTAGGGAAAACCGCAAATGAATCGACAAATTTTTCCGTTTTTTATAATCATTTGAAATTTTGGACTCTAAACTTTAATGGCGCCTATCTCCTTCGGAAGACGTTTGGGACCCTTAGTTTCCTATTTAATATTGTTTGTCTTGATGTATACTATCACCCCTTAAAGTTTTGCCCAAGAGTTTAGATACACCCTGTATAGACTGAGTCGACAAGGACTTATAGTTTAAAGTAGATTCGAAAGCAATTCTAATTTCTTGTACAACTAGCTGCCCCTGGCGACCTGTTTGGTTTTCCTTAAAATATATAGTATCATTGTATCATGCTTTTTTTATTATTCATAATTCAATTTACTTGCTCAAGTCTTCGCCAAATCAGAAGATTCTGATAGAAAAATCAAGAACTCTGTACTTTTATGTCAGCAGGGTGTAGGTGATAATGGCCAAATATCCAAAATACCATTGCATTTTTTTGATTGCATTAATTTCATTTAAAATATAACCCTTTCATTCATTTTCCTTAAAATGCATAACTAAAACAGAAAAATTTTAAATCCAAGACTTTCACTTATTTCAAAAGAATTAATAAAAAAAACCCTGATAAATAACATAAACCAAGACATTTAATTTTAACATTAAAGCATTGTTTTAAGTTATCACGTGAAAAATAAAAAATGCTATTTGCGAGATTTGCACCTGGTTAACATAAGAGTACCAAGAACTCTTTGCGATCATGGCAACATTTCATATATTTTTTGTTGTTACGAATTTCATCTTTCTTTACAGATACAATCACTTAGGCATTTATGCTTCATGTCTATTTGCTTATCAATTGCAATATGTTCGATAACGCAGATTTTTAAACCTATTATTTTCCGTAATCGGGTCAATGGCCTATTGGCGTGTTTTAGCTAATAAGATTTGGTGCAATGGAATGTTTTTTGTGAAAATCCTTTAATGATAGCTACATTTACATTAAGCTATATTGTTGCTGATATTCTTTTTGTTACACTTTAATCTTGGCATTAGACTCGATTACGGAAGATTAGGTAATCAAATATCTTAGCTGAAATTCATCAATCTGATTTTATGTACTTAACAAATGCATATCAAATTACTGTTTTGAATGCATTTGGTCAATAAGAATGGTAAGTGTGATCGGCAATTAACAATCATCATTTTGCATGATCTATCTTCTCGAGATGGATAACAAATAAACAGAAAATGAGTTGATCATTCGTTTTAAAATTTTATTAATTAACGATTTTTACAGGTGCTGGATTTATTTGCATTTAACTTATATTAACCCCTTGAGGTGTGGTGGGACATATTTTATCTCACCTACGATTAATAAGGATTTGCACCAGAAAAAATTTATTAAATTTTACTTTTCTAACTTTGGTGGGAAAAAGTCGTAAACTTGCTTTTCCTTATTTGGCAATAAATCTTTTTGCGGATTCCGGCGTGAATCCAACATTTGAAAAACATAATTGCTTGCCCCTCAAAGGGTTAAGGAAAGATCGGTTATTTTTGAGTTAGCCGGGAAAAGTGATAAATCCCCAAATATTGTTTCCCTTACCATCATTCATATCGCATTCATTTAATTTAAAACACACAGCTTTCATTTCAAATACATTCCTTTTTTAAAAAAATGTATCATAAACTTAAAATACATTGTTTTTCACTTGCCTCAATTAAAACACAAAATAAAAAATAACAGAAACAGAAACATTTTATCTCAGAATCAAAGAATTGTTTCTTATTTACGCCCTCAAAAAATATGCAAAAGAAAAAAAATGCTAGCAGGTTTGATTTTCTAAACAAACTTATACATATTATTTGTTGCTTGTCATTAAGAAAAAATCATGGAACTCATTCCTTTCTGAAAAAAATTTCATAAATAGCTATCAATATACAAACTTTTATTGGACACACCACACAAACATTTCTCTAATAATTTGCATACATTAATATTAAATGTTTCTAAAGGGAAGTAAGAAAACTGTAATAAATTAAAAAAGGCAAAAGAACATCCTAAGATAATTAGAAAATTAAACTAAAAATAGGATAATTGAATTTGCTAACTTAATAGCCGTGTATTTCATCAAATAAAACTTATTTACGGATTTAGTAAGATATTACTTTTTTTACTGTAACATAAATAAATGTTTATTAGAAATACCAAACATTCTGGATATTACCCTTTAACTGATGTCTCAGAAATTATCACATAACAAGTGTGAAGCGGTCTGTGAGACTGCTGCAACGAAAGATGAATAAAAGGCACGACTAACTCATAGTATGGTGTTTTTGTACTAAACTTTTTGCACAGAAGTATTATAATTAAAATTCACCTATTCAAAAGTCTCTGGTGATAGTACAAAAGTTCCAAACGGAACAAAATTTCGATAGTGTTTGTAGTTAAACTGAAAATTGGAAGTTAAACTGCAAAAATTGAAAAAAGCCGCGGTCTGAGAGACCGGTAACATCAGTTAAAGGTTATCACTGCATTTCAAAAGATTTTTTTTTATTCTAAGATTTTTTTAATGATATAACAGAAAAATGCAGTTTAAAGGTTTTTCAGGAAATAAGCATGCTAGCCTACTTATTGATGAACTTTTTAGCAAATTTTATCAAAGATAATATAATTTATATGTTTTTGCAGCCAAAATGTAATATATATATATATATATATATAATTTAAAAAGCTTCAAAAATTTTAAAAAGACAAAGTTGTAATAAAACAATACTACTTATAAAATAGTTACAAAGTTTATTTTTACACAAATACAAATAACAGTATTATAAAGCATTATTTTCTACATATTTTGAGTTAAGAGATTGTTCCCTAAACAAAACACACAAAAAATAATTGAGAAAATAAATATTTAAATATATTTAACACTTTCCTGTTCTCCTCCCCCACCTGAGTCTGTTGCATCATGCAATTTTTCCACATTCTAATCCATGTTTTTTAATGTCTCTGCATCTGAGGAAAAAAAATAAATAAATTTTAAAAAATCACAGGTTTATTTTTTACAGCTTTCAAGAATTCTGTCTACAGTTAGTTTTTAAGGTGATCATAAACTACAACTTCTTAGTTAACAAAACTACCTTGATGTTAAGGGTGGAATTGCCGGGAGGTAATAAAACTTAATAGAAACAATTAAATCGATTTTGCCGAGCGATAAGCCTTATTTTTCAGACTGAACTTTCAGGCAAACCAGACTCGACAGTAATATGGGTTACGCTTCTAGCAAATTACACATTACATAAGAATAAAGATGACTAAACAAAGACATAATTAGCATAAACAATTTATTTACTATATTGTTTAGACCCGAGAAAAACATATTAAGATAATTCATTCAGTTGGTTTGACATTTAATGTGAAATTTTTATCCCATGCGTTATCCCGTAAGAATGAACGTATCGAAATTAAACGTAAAGTTTAATTAAACTTTTAAAGATTTAACCATTTAAAATAATTTTACTTCTTAAAATATTTGTTTTTTCCAAGAGCAAACAAGACAAACTAGTAGAAATCAGAACATTCTTTAGTATAAAGTTTTAAATTCTTTAAGCAGTCATCAAAGCATTACTAGCGCCTTTATTAAATATTTGCGAAAACGATTATGATTCCGCTTCGATAGGTACATCGAGCATCCACCAACCCCTCCACTGAGCACCTGCCAAGTAAAGTCAGTGTGTAACGAAAAAATACGATTTTCTCAAAAGTATGTGACTAGGATAATCGCTATAGTTTTCCTGTATGGCTTAAATAAACTTCTAGTACTATTTTTTCCATAATTTTATTTACAGTAGATTTGGTAATAGCGGGGAAGGAGGGGGGACACACATTTTTCCAGTACATTTTCGACTATATCTCTGAAAATGTAATATCTAAAATTACTACAAATATACTTTTGGTTTCCGTATTACAAGATCTTTCGAACGATACCCCAGACACTACATACACAAAAGGAAAATAAAAATAAATAGCTTATTTCCCTAATTTTTTTTCTAAAAATACTTGCGAATCGCTAATAATCAATAAGTATGTTGGTCAATAACCTTATAACTCTGGCAAGTTTGAAATTTTCATGTTCCGTAGTTTCGTAAAATTGACTATGACAGACGGACAGAGAGACACACAAGTGATGTTTACAATTCTTCAGTTTTTACATTTTAAGTGCGGAAGCCAAAAAATTTAACTAAAATCAAAACTAGTTTATTTAGTCAGTTAGTCTAATTTATCTAGTAAAATTTCATCAGTTTAATCTAATTTATCTCGTCAATTTAGTTCAACCTAATTTATCAACTTTAATCTATACCTAAGGAAGACCTAAGTTGTCAATGGTGATTTTACTAGAGAGGAGTGTAAGTCCGCGACAATAAATAGTTCTGTACTGAATATGAAAGAAATGGCATATTAAATCTCTTTTTTTTCTTCATTTTCACAGGAAAAATGATTGACTCATTAATCGAAATCGATTGAGCTTAGCATATATTCCTTTTTATGATAAATATCTAATAATAATCAAGGAAATGTATTTATTCGCAAGGGAGGTTTTTGGTGAGTACTTGGCGCGGTGCTCGCAAATAACTAGCAACCTTAGACCCCCAACAGAGCTGTGCGGGGTGATGGTCAATAGATATTGCCTCTTCTTATTATCAGAGATTGTAGATTTTTGATGTCCAATCAAAAGTTTCTTTTTTTAAGCTATTACACATAGAGAAAAATTTTCGGTGGATTCGAATTTTTCGGAAAATTTCACCCCAAGTACATACCCAACATATGGATGAAACATTTAAAATAACAAAGAAAATTTTCTTTTGCAAATTAAAACGAATAAAAGAAGCTCTTTATTGTAAGGCTGTTCTCAAAAAAATTATTTTTCCCCGCTCAAGAACCGGAAACTTTATAATTTAAGGCTCTTTTTTAAATGTAAAAACAGGATACTTGCAGGCATGATATTTGAAGGGATTTGAAATCGAACAGTTTTTCTTAGTTTCTGGTAAATTAATTACAAGCAATTGTTGTCTAAGAATGGATTTTTATTTATTTATCTAATTTACTGGACAATCGCGTTGGATAGAAAATTTTGGTGGATTAGACAATTTCACCTCAAATAAATATGAAGCATATGGAAAGAATATGTAAAATAACAAGAATTTTCCTTTTGTGTGAATTAAAACGAACCTCTTTTTTTTTTAATGCGGCTTTTCTTAAGTACATTCACGATATAATTTCCATCCCTCCGTATACAGAAGTTTAAACTATTCTTATTTTACTTAGAAAGAATTGATCAGAAGTTAAATTAATTTGTCTTTTAAACAATGATATAAATTCAATATTTTAACAGTATTTTAGACACAAGAACAAGAAAAAATTCACCAGTATACTATATTCACCATAATGCATACTATATTTTTATGCATAAATGTAAGTTAATTTGATTCGATAAGTTAAATTATAATTTAATTTGACATAAATCAATTAACTGGAAACGAAATTGCAAAATATCTAAATATATTGGATTAGTTTAAAACAATTTCTTCAATGCTACTAAAAATGTGCATTTGTTTGTAAACATTGTGAGAAAAAAAATTGTGAGTAAAGTGTTGTACGAACATTGTGAGAGGGTGTGTATGTGTGTTTCCTTCTATTTTAATAGATAAGTTTGAAAAAAGGGATATTATAATAATTTTTAGGATGAAATTTATATTGAATATGAAATTGGAATAAAATTTGTAAGGATATAATTAGATTATTTTCAATTTTTTCTTTTGTTTTAAACATAAAAATTGAATGCTAAATAATAAGAATTTTATCTTTATTTAAAAGGTTAACATATATATCAATAACATTTTTATTCGGCTTCATAATAAAACACTGCACAGCTTTTGAATTTTAGCATTCATTACTATGAGTTTATTACACAGGTAGCTTTCAAATCTGGGACTAAATAATAATTGATTTAGAAAAGAAAAGCTAAAAATATTAATTCCTGTTTTCTTTTATAATTTTCCGAAGAAGATTTCTATTACAAACAAATCAGCGAAGACCATTTATTTTTATTATAAAAATAAGGGGGAAAACAATTTTTATTTTATACACGTTTCATGTGATTTACAATAAATTCTATATTGAATGCATTAAAAAAAACTGTTTAATTTAATATGATATAGCTTCTTGCTAGCTAATTTTATATAATATGATTTTTGTTCGCGCACTTTTAAAATAAAATTTTCTGTCCTTTTTTTTCTGCTTGGGTGGGAGGGTGTCTTAACTAAAACACAATTTTTCTCGTATAAATTAGTTCTTTCTGAATATTTTTGTACATTAAATCATCGTTAATTTTATATCTTCGCGAAAAAACGCTGAAAATAGCATTATAAATGACTAAAATTTCAAAAATTGCAGAATAAAAAAATTTCCATATTGGAAAAAAATAGGATTCCAGGGGTCGATGCAGGTTTTTATTCTTGGGGCCCATTTTGTGAAAAGTAAAAGTTATTTTTGTGAATTTTATAATATTTTTGTGAAAAATACCATTTTGTAATGAAAGTTGAAATCCAGTTACTCAAATTCGAACCAAGAATTTATTAACAAAAACTTCTTTAAATCCCCTTGCTAAAAAGTTTTTGCTTTTCGTGACCTGGTTTTATTTACAAATTACATATTTTAAAACAGTTTTTATGAAAAAGATTATTACGAAAGGGGCCTGGCCTATTTTATTAAAAGGAATTTTGTGAAGGGGCCTGTTTTATTAAATTCATTTTTGTGAAGAGGCCTGTTTTATTAAGTTCATTTTTGGGAAGAGGCCCATTTTATTAAATTCATTTTTGTGAAGAGGCCCAGTTTATTAAATTTATTTTTGTGAAGGGGCCCATTTTATTAAATTTATTTTTGTGAAGGGACCCATTTTATTAAATAGATTTTTGTGAAAGGGTCCTAAATTGGCCCCAAATTTTGCCGGTATCGACCCCTAGATTCAATTTGCGAATGTTGAGAAATCGTCGCGCACCCCCCCCCCCCCCCCAAAAAAAAAAAAAAAAAAAACCGACAAAAATTGCTGTACGCGAATTCCAAATAAACTTCATTGAAAAAAAGGATAAAATTTATTGTATTGGACTAAAAGTTAACAATTGGATGTATTTTTAATAATGTAGAAAATCGCCGCGAAAAACAAAAACAAAAAAGAATCAAAATTCAGAAATCACAGATGACAAAATTTAGTACATTAGGCTAAAACAATGGAATCAAAATTCTTTTAGGAATACGGAACAATCTGCGTGGAACTTGAAAAAACAAAAGAATTGTTAACATGAATTCGCTCAAATTTATTCCCCCAAACAACGATAAACAGCCAAATCCGGCGATCCTACAACGCCAAAGTTAGTAAAAAGGCTGGCGTAGCATAGTACCCATTGACAAGTTAAACGTGCCCCAACTATAGTCAGAGAGACAAACTAAACATTAGCTAAGCTAGTACCTAATCAGTACAAACGCAGAATAAAACTTTTCAACCTCAGGTATCCTATGCATGAAAAGATTAAAAAATATTAAAATGCGAGAGAGAAATCTAAATATCTCCCATATGATTAACATTAACTTGACCGTTTCTTCGCGTGACTAGTGTAGGCTCTTATGAAGTTATCTTTTATGAAAGATTGTTACCATAAAAATAATAATAAATAAATATAGAGTAGGTGGGGGCAAAGATACGCACTTTCCATATATTTTCATTTTTAACACACACATTAGTCTAAACTTATGTCAAATTATAATTCTGAGAGAAATTGCAATTTTTAAAAAATATTTTTGCCGACTTACTGTGGAGTTTTGCCCCATTTCCAATAAAACGAATGAGTTATGCAAAAGCATTAGTAAATTTCACTAGTATTTATAGTTAAACTGAAAATTGTAAGTTAAACCACGAAAAAAAAGGAAATAAACAGGGGGTCTGTGAGATCGCAAATAGCAGTTAACCTCAAACTACTGTGACAAAAATTGTTGAATAAATACTGTGAGCGGTCTTAAAGACCCCTTGATCGTAGAATGAATAAAAGGGTTGACTGACTCATAAGATACTGTTTTTGCGCTAAACTTTATGTAAAGGCCTATTATAATAAAAGTTCTCCTCATTCAGAAGTCTTTAGCGATACTATTAAGTTTCCAAACGAATCAAAATCAAACTAACATCAATAGTTAAATTGAAAATTACAAGTTAAGCTATGAAAAATGAATATAGCAGCAGTCCGTGAGACCGTTAACAGGAGTTAAGGGTTAAGACTTTAAAACAAAATCGTTTTATGAAACAAGAATATTGATTTTTAAAAGTAGGTAAGTAGATATCTACGTTCTATATTTAAAAAAAAACTTAACTAGAAAAAGGAAAATGTAGTTAACTAGCTTATCTAAGTTAAGTAGCTATTATATTTTATACAATATAAAAAATAAAACTTACCACAACGTAATTGTGGAAAGCTTTGCATCTAGCTAAAACGATAAGGCAAAGCCCCGAATCTTAATCTTGTGCGTATCTTTGCCCCAAGACGGTTGCGTACTTTTGCCCCATTCTGCAGTATTTTACTTAACCGGCTACCTACAAGTTTAAACAAATGCGATCGAGATAAACTATACGGCATTTAGAAGCTATAGAGCTTCCGTTCTCCACTGAACTTTTGGATTTGTAAAAATTCGAAGTATTGTTAGCTAACAAATAAAGTGAAATTTTTAAAATATTAGATCAAAATTCGGAAATCTAAACTTACCTCATTTTCTTGGCACGGAGTGCTACGTTTTTCATAAGGTTTGATCACACAACTACTACACATGAGACCAAACTACTACCTAGCGGTCATGATTGTAGAAATGTTTCTTCATATTAAATCAGGCAGTGCGTATCTTTGCCTCCACCTACTCTACAGTTGAACACATTTTTACATGTAAAAAACAAATAAAAACAAAACATGTTGAATAAGAATACAAATAAACAATATTCAAATCTGACATTAACACTATAACATTGAGATTTTGAAGTGGTTATTCAATGCATTTTAGTTATTTAGCTTAAATTCATTACAAAAATATGCACCAATCAATATTAGTAAAATTTTTTACGGCAGGTCTCGAAATGGAAAATCCACGAATAGGGACGCTATTTCAAAATTATCGTTGACTAAAAACTTTTTTTTTAAACTTTAGGCGAATTTATGTCTAATCATACAAAAACAATTTAAAAACTGCATTCAAAATTCTAAATAATAAAAAAAGTTATAGACAGCACAATAAAAGCCATACGTATGAAATTGTAATAAGATGTTTTAATAACTTCACGGATCACTAACCAGAATAATATTTGTCATAATTTCACGAACAGGAATATCGTTTCGATTTGCTCCGGTACATGCGTGATTTGCGGGCGTGAAAAACTAAAAATTTTAAAATATTCATATTTAAAAGTTTTACAAAAATTTGGAAATAAAAAGATTCATACGCATCCGATTAAGAAGCAGTTACGTCAAAAGAAAAGAGAAATTATTAAAGAATTAAATAAAACGGACGTCGGTAGGAAATACTTTTAGTAATTTCAATAAAAATTAGACAAAAGAGGTACATTAGAAATCCAGGTAGATAAGCATAGAGCCAACTAAGAAACAGTTGAAAATTATACTTAATATTTAAATAGAGAAAAAAATGTTAATGGTAATCAAAAAATAATTTAAAGTTTAAAATCATACTCTCGAACGCAGTGTTGAATTCAGGGGGTGACCGAGAGGGGGCATTCCCCCCGGAACCTTGAAATGTCATCCCGGAAGGTTTGAATTTTTTTGCTTTTTAATGGACAAAAGTGCAATTTCCACCTCGGAATGTCCCCTCCCCCCTCCAGGGGCGTAGCTGCAAAAAAAATTTCGGCGGGGGGGGGGGGTTAAAAATTTTCCCAACATAAAAAAAATGATCTATTTTCCAGCTAAAATAATATGTTCAATGTGTCTTTAACGATAATGATACTTATATGCAAAAAAAAAAAAATCTCCCCCCACCCCCCCAAAAAAATAAATAAAATAAAATAAAATGCTGAAACTAAAAACAAAAAAATTATAATTATTGGTTCATTTACTGAAAGTTTTTGTCTTCAATTGTGTACGAGTCATAATTGTACTTTATAGAAAATAGCCTCATGTTTTTAGATTTTTGAATAAGGAACAAAGTTTTGGAGGAAAGGTATTACAGACACTGTTGATGGACAACAGTAGAGAAATTCATGTCTGGTAGATGTATGATATTTTCGTTACACAGAGAAACATAATGAGAAATTGAGTCTGGCTGCTTTTTGTATTTATTTTGAAAGTTGAACTGCTTTACTATTACAGAACTCAGAAAGATCGTCTGCAAAACAATAAATAATTCTTTTTTTTTAATTTTTATTTAAAAAAAAAAGAATAAGTGTTTCAAAAATCTATACTTTCCTAACTCTAAGCTCAAATTTCCCAAGTTCACATATATTGCGGGGGGGTCTCCCCCCATAACCCCTATCGCGACGCCGCTGCTCCTCCCCCCCCCCCTCCACCTCATCCCGGAGCAACAGAAATCTCTCCCGGAGATAAGCGTTTGAATTCAACACTGCTCCAGCAGCGTGAAAGGCAACAACAACAATTAAAAAAAAGTAAACAAAATCTTAAACTCCCTGAAAAGTTCAGAAAAATGTATTAAAAAATATTTAACATGACCCAAAACATAACTATTGAAAAACGTAGGCATTACTTAGAAAATTAACATAACTTTTAATTTATTAGAATTTTTGTTATGAAATAAGTTGTAGATTACAAAGAAATGTTACTTTAGAAAAAATAACCACATTTGAATAATTAAAATAAGAAATACCTTTATTTCTGAGTTCCTTTATTTGAACTCTAATCAATGATCCGCTAATCACGAGATTCAATAACGATGTGTCTTTTTCTTTTGACTCTGAGCTCTGAATTTCCACTCATACGCTGTTATCTATTCTGCTCTCAACAAAGGGAATTTTCGCTGACGTCGTTGAAATATGACAGTGTTGCAGCAGTTTTACAACAAAATGGCATCGCAAGGGAGAGATCGATTTTGTTTCATCTGCCTTGCAGTACTTTTGAGTGAAAATTGTTGTGTCAAATGTGTCAAGACAAGGAAATATCGAGAAAAAGTCAAACTTACTGCAAACGTGCATGCTATCTGGGTGACCTTTACGATGCCAAATGCAGCTGCCACCATGTCATATTGCGTGGTCCTCTTTACTTTAATAAATAAATAAGCATAATCGTATACTAACTACTTTTATTTATATTAAGTTAAGCAGATAAAGGATATGCCACACAGGCCTTTTATATTAACGTCTAGAAAACTAACTAGTAAACATTCGATCAACAACAGTTACAATTACAGTAGAAGTTGAAGTAGTAGTTGGGTCATATTATTACAGGTACCACCTCAAAATTAAGAGAGTTCGGCGGCCTAAGATATCTTAAGTATCGTAGTGTGAACATAGTATAATTTTGAGATGTTAATGCTAAAAGCTACTAAATCAGAATTTTAATTCAAAAGTGTTTAAAAAAATTTAAGTGACCATGGAATAAGGGAAATTAGGACCGGGAGGCGGCATCACAGACAACCAAACAATACGTTGACCAAAACAATATGACACTCTCGAAATACAAATAAACTGTATCTAGCGAGGTATCTAGCTCATAGACTTCTAATATAACTGGACGCAGAAATGGCGACCTTTTCATGAGGCACATATCATACTCCCCACCATCACGTGATGGTGGAGAGAATGCGCGCCAAACCGGTTTTTCCCGCATCCCACACTGTTAAAAATATCGTGAAAAATTACCTCTGTTTTTAAAGGCTTTCTATTTTCTGACCAATGAGAACACTCCATAGACGTTTATGAAGCTTTCTCATTTGTCAGAAATTAGATAGCCTTTAAAAACAGAGGTAATTTTTCACGATATTTTTAACAGTGCACCAAGACCTATTTCGTCTGCGTTCGTTTTGTAGCGTTTCTTTTATCACGAGAATGAAAGCGGAAAATTGCCAAGAAAGGGATCACCGCCAAAAAATGACACCCTTTTGGCGATGAAATCTCCGACATGAGTGCATCAAGGTTCGACAGATGAGAACAATGGGATTCGCTCTCTATTCAATTCCTCCTCTAAAACCTAGCTCTTAATATCGACATAATACAATTTTGAACTGTTAATAATGCTGAAAGAGTCAAATAATATTTATTAACTTTGTGAAAGAAAAAAAAAGCTTGTTTACAGTAAGATTGAATGGCAGACGATCTTAAAACAACTTCTTCCTGTGATGTGATAGTTCAAAGTTCATAGATTAAAATACAAGATGGGACATTTGCGGCAAAATCTGTAATGGCAACAGTACTACCATCACTGCCGACAATGGGGAAGAATTAACAAGTCTCCGAAATTTACCTGTGTTGATGAAATATGTTTGCTCTCTATGTTTTGAATATCTATTCTTTCCTAACCGAACCAGAGGCAGACGATATTTTATTATGTTTAATTTATTTAGCTGGGTCGCTGTTTTTTTTTTTTTTCCACTTGTTTGTTTAGCTTTAACTTACAAAATGATAATTATAATATAAAAGAAAACCTCCAGGAAAAATATTTGAAAACGTAAATATGTAAGTTAATCAGATAAAATTGTAAGAAATTAATTTCGGGTATTGTGTTAATTTGTTCACATCGAATACAATTTTATCAGTATCTGTATGTTTTGCTTTATTTTTAACGTTTAGATTTATATAATTCTAAAAATTTGTAAAAAGGAATTTTTCGCTATCTATAATTTTATTATTATTTCCTATATGTTAATATCATAAATATTATTGAACTGATTGTATGTTATTTAGATTAAAAACAATAATTTTATTTTATCTGTGAGAAAGTGAAAATGCGTAATTTTTAAAAATTATTGTAATGATTGTTTAATACATTTAACTTCATGAATTAATAAAACATCGTCTGTAAAAAAATTTCTACCAAATGAGAATATTTATGAAAGTTTCTGGGACTTGTAGAGTGCAATATTTCGTATATTTTATATTTTTACATTCCACGTCGCTTTGTGTAGCTTTAAATCCAATTATATCATATTTACTTGACGTATAATATTCAAAATGAAATTTTTAGCTTGTTTTTCGTTGCACTTAAATCATTCACCCATCATGTACGAAAAAGAAATATATATATCAGTGCAAGAACATATAATATATATTAGATATACAGAATAAAATATCTATTCTATGTTCATGTATCGGTGTAACATTCTGTTGAAAACGTAAACATGCAACAAGAAAGATTACACTAAGGTAATCAAATAAGGTAAGGCTCAATAACGAAAATATTACAAGGATGGGAAGTTTCTTCCCCACTGTCACTAAAGGCGCTGCGATTGCAATCGCATCACCATTACGCTCTATAGGAGTGTTCGATCTTGATTGTTAATCTATGTGATAGTTCAACTAAACGAACATCTTTGAGCATGTGCAGCGCGCTACTCCAAAGGCAGACTTGTACTCAAAGCGGTTCCTATCACTGAGCTCTACAATAATACGGAGAGCCAACTCACCGATCCACTTTCTGCCGCGACCGCATCACACTTTCAATGCGCGCAAGTAATAAGTCCTGCACTTTTCTTAATACTAGAAACACCTTTTCAAACATTTTCGCATACTTTTTATCAATTTTGGTGTTTTCTACATCTTTTTGATTTTTTTATGAGCAATACTTAATTTGTTTTTCAATTTTTTTCGTTGAGCTTACCTAAAATTTCATTTTTAACTAATATCAAACTAAACAATTGCGATTAATTTAAATAAAATCTATTGTTTTTTCAATAAAAAATATATATGAGTGAAAATTGTAGCAACTTCGTCAAAATTTTAAAAGAAAATCCAATTTGAAAATATCTACCCCATACTACTCTATGGGAGGAAAACTATGTTTTGCCAAAAATTTTCGGCGGAAAATCTTTGGCATTGTATTCATGGGCGGACCGCTAGATTCAATGTATCAGAATTGGGAGTTAGTCCTCCGTTCTATTGTCGAGCGCAGTGGTTCCTATATAACCGCTTTGCTTGTACTTATATACCGCGCATGCGCAAGTGTAGAATTTTAATTTATATGTGTCCATTGGTTTTCATTGTAAACCCAGATTTCACAATGGCAGAAATACGCGATAAAATTAGTTTTTTTGCACACTGTGAGTGTTTTTTCGATTCAGTTCACCAATAGAATAGATTGATAAAGAAAACTCGATTTTTTAATTTTTCGATAAGGCGAGTTTTGAAACTCACGTCCTCATGTATTTTATGTCACTTTATTATATAAATATGAATACAGAAAGTTGAACAATTAATATGCAAGCATAGCGTCGGCAGGCGTGACTTGCAGTTATAAAGAAGAAAAATAATGGTCTTGAATATCTTAATAGACATTATTTCACTGTTATTTCATTTAAAGTTAATTTTTTATTTACTGTAATAATTTAGTGTTGTTCTTTTTCTTAATGATTCGGTTTAGATTTTTTTCGAGAATTATAAATGTACATTAATTTTCTGCTACTATGTTTATATTTTATTTATAAATTAAATATAATTCTTAATTTAAGAACATTTTAATTAAATATAATACTTAATTAAATGCTAAAATTTGTTCCTATTTTTGTATTTCGTTCCTCTCAACCATGCATAAGTGAATGAAAGTTATTAATTTTAACTTTCACTTAAGTTGAAATTAATCTCCAAACATAAATATTCAATGAAAAAAAAATATGTGAGAATTATTTCGTTAAGGGAAAAAATAATTAAATTTAAGTTGAAACTTTTGTAGGATTCTTGAAGAAATGGACTGTTTCAGAATTACATGTTTACATGGTAGTTACAAAGTTATGAAATCATTCGTTTTGACGACAAGTGTTTCAAACATTCATAAACACTTTACATTTATAAATGTATTATAATTTTACTGTTAATGATTACTTATTGTAATAAGTAATCATTAACAGAAAAATCATAATTCGTATGAAATAAAAGGCTGAATCATGGATTCCTTAGGCAGCAAAAATTTAAAAGTATTTAAAAACAAGTAATGTAAAAATTTTGTTTTTAAAGTCAATTCCTACTTAGATCATCAAAGAAAAAATTAATAGAAACCCTTAAGCTAATATTAGTTTTTGTTGCACTAAAATATCTCAATTTGTTGATTTTCTATAAGCAAGAAGGTTTACAATGGAAGTCTATGGGAATTGGGCGAAATATTATAGATATCACCAAGTTGGCGACAAACTTGGCGGTATTTGGCGACAGAACAGGGTCCCTCCTATGGTAAACCCCCTTATAGATATGAAGATGCATTAAATGCTTCAATAACTAATGGCCGCCATTTTGTCTCCCCTGTAAAACTAAAATTAATTAATTAAAATTTAATTAATGAATTAATATCTGAAAAAACTGTATTAACATTAATTGTCATCCAGTACAAGTTTAAAAAAAATTATTTCAAGTTGATAGGATGGATATTAAGTATTTTATTAACGATTGAAAATTTGAACAAGATATATAAATAAATAAATAAATAAAAACAGTCAGTACCGGATATATGGTCACCCGCTTATAAGGTCACCCATAAGGTCACTTTTCGTAAGTCCGGACTGACTGAATAGGTATTACGTGGTAAAACACACCGTTTATACAGTCAGTTTCTAATGGCTACTATCGGATATATGGTCATATGGTCATATTTTGTCTCATTTTTATTGCAAAATATCTTATAGTTTTACGCTTTTTCCTTACCTTTTTTAGGGTGTAAAGTGCCGAATAGACGTATCATTCACATTCAAGTATCTTCAACTGACGGCCTTTTTGTATTGATCACGCGATGCTTTTCATTTTTTAATAGCTTTAGAAAGAAGTGGTTGGACATCCTGAAAGAGGAACTTCTTTCCTTCTAGTCAATGTTCCCCATTTTCTATCGTTGAATCTCCTGTGCGTTTGCTAAAATCCACAAATACAAACTTCCGTATGGTAAAAAAAGGCCAGTTGACATTTTTTATAGCTTTAGAATGAAAGGGAGACCTATTCCTTTTTAAACGGACCCTTAGATATCGCGATAATATTGCATACTAGACTGCATATGACTAGATGCGCTTCGACACTCGCGGGTGGGGAACCCCTCTTTCCGGCTGCAGCCTATAAGAAAAACTCTTTCCTGTCTGTAAGAGTTTCCAAAGATCTGGAGATTTCTCTCTCAACTGCCGCATTAGATACCGATTCTTGGAAAATATGTCATCACCCCTTGCGATCGAACGAAAATTGTTCTCCGTGCAGAGAAAAGTTAAATCACGCATTTTTAGTTTTTTTTATTTTTCATTATTTGTCGCTGCGGGTAAAGTGTTCGTTCATTTGTTAATTGTCATTTGTGAATACAAGATGTCAGCAAAGCGTAAAATTCGACAATTGCGGGAAAAAAAATTGGTTGAAAACCTTGAAAAATCGAATGTATCGAAAGCAGCTTTCGCGAAGACTGGTGGAATAGAGAGAGCGACACTGAATAACGTCTTAGGGTTCAAATCTTGTTAAACAGAAGATATGATCAACCAAAAGAGAAAGCGAGAACATGTTTCAACATTTGAAAATGTTGAGAAAGTTCTTTTCATTTGGATAAAATATGCCAGATTGCAGATGTTCCAATACATGGATTATCGCAAAAGAGAAAGCGAGAACATGTTTCAACATTTGAAAATGTTGAGAAAGATCTTTTCATTTGGATAAAATATGCCAGATTGCAGAATGTTCCAATACATGGATTATCGCAAAAGACAAATCTCTGAAAATTGCTGCATTACTAGGAAAACCGAATTTTACTGTCAAAGAATCGAAAGAATGGCTGTTAACGAGTTAAGTGACATTCTCGATAGGTACAGAACTTGTGGTGTTTTTAATTTTTATAAACTTTGGCTGTTTTTTTCATATTTTGCCAGATAAAACTGCTACTTTTAAGAACGAAAAATGAAGTGGCGGGAAGGAAAGCAAAAAAAAAAAAAAAAAAAAAAGATTGGCCGTTTGATTAGCACCGAATATGGATGGATGGCTCAGAGAAATTGATTCCATTAGTTATTGGTAAATTTCTCAAGCCTCGTTATTTGAAAAACTGCAAATAATTGCATGTATCTTACGATGCGAACAGAAAGGCTTGGATGACAATAAACAAAGGAAAAAAAAGAAATTCGGCTTTTAAGTAAAATTTGCACAGGCAAGTGGCAGAAAACTGAACCGCCCATTGCATGATTCCCAATTTAAATCCAATTGAACTTGTTTACTTGCCTCCAAACTGAACCAGTATGGCACAACAATTAGATCAAGAGATTATTAAAAATATTAAGATAAATTAACGAAAGCTGCTTCTAAAAGACGCCATTACTGCCATTGATCATAAAAAGAAGTTTTGCGTGACTGTGTTAGATGCCATGTGTTACGTAGACAAGAGTTGGAATATGGTATCAAAGGAGACCATTGGAAATTAATTTTGACATCCTTGGCTTCCAGAATGTGAAGAGCTATCGTTCGAACACACACCATTCGTACACATCATTCGTATTCGCAATGATGATGGTGGTGATGATGGGTGCCTATTTGAAGTTGCACAAGAACTACGGAATGTCGTTTACACAATACATGACGAACTGACATATGAAGTTGTTGACAAAGAGATCGCTACTAATGGACTTTACCCACGAGTGGCAACAGTCACGCCTTGGCGGCTATGTACTTTCCGAAAAAGGTTGCTTATTGGACGAAGGGGAAGCCGTGTTAAAATGTTCTTCACGCCTATCGGTGTTTTTCTTCTAGATATCCGCAGCTGACGTGACATCGGTAAAGTCCATGGTGAAGCTTCTATACTGGAAATAGTTTCGGAAATTCGGGAGTTTTAAATATAAATATTGATAGAAACGATGATAATGAAAGTGAATGCGAAGCTGAACCGACAACGCGAGCAGACGCTCAAAGCACTAAATACATTCAGATTTTCTTTACCAATCCCAGAGGCACTAAGATTTAAAACTGTTCATGAATAAGAAAAGCAGTTTTAACAACTACGATAAAAAACAAACAAACCTGCATAAAAGTTTATTTTTACTACTAGGAGTACACTCATCAATTCGAAATTTTAAGTGTAAAGCAGTTCTTGTTTGTACATCTTGTTTTATTAATTACATGTTTATAGCTTCTTTGCACATTATTGTACTTATATAAATAACTTAATAATATTTTATTGTCTAAAATAAAATTCCTGCTTACACCGCATATAAGGTCACCTTTTAAGGTCATATTTTTCAGGACTGCATGGGTGACCATATAACCGATATTTGACTGTATAGGAGTATAGGGAGAGTGTGAACTAATAGTAGGAATTGAATAATATGCAACATTAAAATAACTTTCAACTCAGAAATATTATAAAATAAATTATTTATTAGATTTTCTATCGAATTTGTGAGTTAATTTTTTATGCAACAACATTTTTCAAGCGAATGTTGTTCTTTCGGGGGAACAACTTCGCATATTTGCGAAAGAAGAGTGGCTCTACCTGAATAAGCGGGAATGGCGAATTTCTTGACACTGAAAAGTAAAACTTCTGAATTTCACCGACATTCCCTGCGTGCGCATCATTCAATCATGTACTTTTCAAAGATTTTCACACAGATTGAGGGTGTGTTCCAATCCAAACTGCTTATTCTCTGATTCATTTTTGCTCTCAAATTGGGAAATTCTGTTATTTAGAAACTACATAATGTTCAGTGCTTCTCGATTTTTTGATAAATGCAGAAAATATTGCAAAAAAAGGGTGTCAAAGTGGGCGTTTTGAACCGAATTTTCGAAGCGGGAGATCTGGGAATGAAAAAAAAAATGGTCATACTGAGAAAATAATTGTTTAAAAATCAAATTCTTATTAATTGAGTGAAAAATGAAATCACACGGCCTCTTATACATCTCTTCAAAAATCACCTCAGCAAGTTTCATGTTTTTACTTTTAAAAATGAGACTGAAAATGTCTCAGAAAATTTCGAGCTGTTGAGGGTGGAAAAATATTTTTTCGAATACATCCTTAACCCATTAATGCCGAGTTTCTTTTACACATGTTTAATACCTAGGTACCAGTTGACACCAGTTTTAACATATTGTAAGTTTAAATTATTTGATCTCTCAAAGTTTGAGATTAAGTAATACGGAAATTTCCTTCTTAAAATACTGGTTTCCATATTTAAACTTTTCGTATTACCTAAATGGCAGATTTACGTACCAACCGGCATTAATGGGCTAAGATCTTAATCAGATGAGAAATTCCCATTAAGGCTGCAATGGAAATTTCCTTTAATATGGGATTCGCATAGAAATCAGGGGCGTAAACCACCGTGGTCGCGTAGAGGGGTGTAGACTCATAAATTTCCGACTCCAAGAAGAAAAATTTCCGAGTACTATTGCCAACAAAATGACGACTAATTAATATATATATATATATATATATATATATATATATATATATACACATTCAAGTCCAAAAGTTTAGCATATATGATAAAAACGAAGAAAGGATATCGTAAATATCTTACGAAATTATTAAACTTTATAGATGATAGATGAAATTCTCAAGATAATTATGACTGACCGTATCGAGATAGTCAAATAGGTTTTAAAGCAAGCGCTGATGTTGATTCCTTTTGAATTATTAATGTATGTCTCTAAAAATTAGTGATGAAGTATACTATGATTAATATGTGTAGAAAATTGCGGTTTGGAACTCCAAACTTCTTTGTTTGGTAGCGATATATCTTGTTCCTAAATGTACAAAATTTGATGAAACTGGATGATTGAAGAGCTGGGGATTCGATGCCCGTTTTTTTTTTTTTTTTTTTTTTTTTTTTTTTTTTTTACCAATAAAGGGCTTAATGCATTTTATTTTTTCTGTGTATGGCATATTTATTCACATAGACTCCTCATATTTATTCACATAGATAGAATTTTTATCCACTCCGGATAAAAATTCAAATTCTGAATAATCACAATAAGTCAATATAAACACTACTCGAAGCTATAGCGCCACTGACACCTTCTACAATTAAATGCAAACCAATTGTCAAAATACTTTTGAGCTAAGGAGGAGTTATATTTCTTCGGTGGCGCCGAATGTAAACAAAGAAGTTGAAACTTGATACATTTGAATAACTGCAGTCATAGTGTTCTAAACTATAGGGAATATATTTTCTTTTACACTTTTATATTAAATAAAATAAGAGAGAATATAAAGTTGACAAAATACTTTTGAGCGCTACTGTCTAATATCATTTAAAATATGGTATTAGTTCATGAAATCTTTATCAATAAACGATTATCTATAAACAGTCACTATCTAGTTCTACCCCACCGACCAAATGGCTGCCATAAACGGCAACAATGAAACATTTTAAAGGCTAGAACAGTAGAAAATAAATTATAAATAAAATAGGAAGAGTGTGATATCTAAAAAAACACGCTTTTATCGAACAGTAGTTCAATATTAATTAATTCATGATTATATATTGAGAAATAAATTTAAAAATTGAAAGAGAGAATTTAAATAATGTTCATCTTTTATGTCATGCTGTCCTATCTAAAAACCGCACACACACACATACACAAAAGAAAAAAAAAAGTCATTTAACAAATTACAACGACCATTTGGAAAATGATTTTTTTTTCAAAGACTAAAATTTAAGACATAAAAAATCGCACGAAGTTGATCATACATTACGTACGCCATGGATTAAACATTAATATTCCTGGACCCATCATGAACAAATTTTAAACGAAATTTCAGTTTTACAATTTTCGGTACTGTGAATTTTTAAACTTCTGCGGAGCTGGTCATACATTACGTACGCCATGGATTAAACATTAATATTCCTGGAATCATTTTAAATGAAATTTCATTTTTAAACTTCTAAACATCCCGCAATATTACTTTTTATATCGTCGTATAGAGAAAAAAATGCATTTCTAATTGCAGTTTGTTTGAAAGCTGTATCTCAATTTGTTTCTGAGTTATAATTTTTTTTTTGTAGTTTTTATTACTTTTTTGTCATAGTGGCAACAGAAGTATCCATCTCTGTTGAAAGTAAAGGGAAAATACAGATTACTGTATAGACCCATCAGAAAACGAATAAAATGCGGGATTCAACTAATAAAACGATTCAGATATGTTTTTGATTTCCTACCCTGACCGAAAACAATAACTATTTTTGCAAATGGTTAAAAAGAGCAGAAATGATATATTTTTTAATAAATCCACTTGCTTTCGCTTTCTACCAAGTATAAAATAAAAAGCAGTGAATTTTTCATAATAGAGTTCGGCGCCCACTCGTAATTGTAACGAAAATTTTTGTGAAAAAGCATGAATGGAAAAAATTAAGCGTGATGATTAATCAAGATGAATATTAAATGCTTATAAAGAAGTGGTTTTTTTTTTCTTTTTTTTTTTTTTGTTAAACTATTTTTATTTTTATTTATTTAATAATAAAATATGAGCAATGTTATTTTAGGGAACGTTTTCAGCAGGCGTGAAATAACATTTTGTAATTCTAATTTGACTTTGAACAATTCGTTAAAAGAAGGCGGTTTATGTTACTGTACGTCCTCCCTTTTTTTGAAGAAAAACACGATTACTTATGCCGAAATGCTGTGCAAACTAATTATTTCTTATCAATGTGAAACTATTTTTTATATTACTTACCTACTTTTTTTTAAAATTTACTTGTATTGACTTTTAGGTTGTGTTTAATTGTTAGTTCCTATCTATAAACATTGTTTTGATAAGGCCTATAGATGTCTATAAAAATTAGAGTTGCAGTAAAGCTAGAGATCCTACGTACACAACTTCCAGGTTGTGTCATATTTAAACGGAGCTTCTGACTGTAAAATAGTCAGTGAAACATCTTCTCCATTTTGAAAGACCTATCCAATGATAGGTCACTCAATAGGGTGCGTAAAAATTTTTTTTCGTCTCCACCGCCATTTTGAATTTATAAAAACAAAACCTTGCCTGTAACCATCGGACGGTTAAGACGAATCGATAGAGACCTCATTCATTCAAATCCATCCAGCCGTTGGGATGTTTCGAGGGTATAAAGAAATCCTCATAACCCAGATACGCATGAAACATATAACCTTTGTTGGCAGTCGGGTAAAAAGCAGGTAAAAATGATTTAGATGCCTACTTTTGCAGCGCTATTATGCGATATTGCGTTACATTATCGGTAGCAGCATTGGTGTTACCGAATTTTTTGATATATCCTATATTCGTCATATCCGCCCCACAATTTCAGAAAGATATTACAATTTACTTACTCTGCATAAAATTTATGACGTGAGTTTATTAAAAGAAAAGTATGTGTTTACTTTTAATAAACTTTTCAAACATTCAGCCTTAATGATGCAGGAAAAAGGACAACAAACAAGATACAATAATAGATCCACGTGTTGGGGAAAAATGAAAGGAAAACAATGACACTTTAAGTAAATATTGATGTTTTATCAAAGTTCCGGCCGGGGTGGCACGACACTGGTAAGCAGATGGATGGACGCGGACAAAAAAGCGAACGTTTATGCCTTATTATGTCAGATAAAACCCCCAGTCATTCTTTATTGGAATATTTAATTATTTTTCTCTTATTATTAAATAATTCAAATCTTTATTCAATTATTTTAAAATATAAAGGAAACATCGATGCAATTTTGAAATCTAGGGGGAGACAATATCTATTAACCCTTTCCGGCACAGACAATTTTTGTTTTAAAATGATGAAATGATTGACTGACACCGGAACTTAAAAAGATGTTACTTTAATCCTTTCGAGGGCGGTGTCCTTAAAACAGGACACTTAATTTCAATTCCAAAACTGACAAACGGCACCAAGATTATTTACTTAAAATTTTCCTTTTATAATGTACGTGAAAATAAGCAAGTTCATATTTTCTAATAACTTCGTTTATAAATTCTGGTGTCAGTCCAGTAATTTTATCAGTTTATAAACAGAATTACTCCGCGCCGGAAATCAATGGAACAATCAAGCAGGTGTGTGGATTCCCTAGTTGCATGGCAACTTTACATCCAGGCTAAGAGTATATTGTGTTACAATGCAATGGAAGCCTTGGAAAAAAGAGCGTTTAAACGCGGCTAGTAGCCACGAAAAAATGGAGAGTAAAAGCTAAAGAGATAGACAATTTTTAAGAAAAAATTGTTAGTAGAACTAGTAGGAAAAGAAAAAAAAAAGAAGTTCCATATGATCCACATAAATGTCCAGGACAGGCGAAAAAACTACCAAAGGAAGCCCCATAAAAAAAAAAGACTCAATTCAGAGACCATACATTTAATATAGCTTGTTAAGTAAAAAAGTTTAACACAGTGAATAAAAGAAACAAAACTAAATATTTACATATTTACAAGAGAATTTAAATTACTTATAGTAAAAAAGAATAATAATGTAAGAAAAAGCTACAGTGAGGAGAGTTCAAACCAAATAAACAGTTAAATGCAAAAGCCGAGGGGATCAAACGACAGCAAGAGGACGGCGTCCACCCAGTCTAGTAATTTGAGGAGAAAAAAAACATGAAAATGAAAAAAGTAAGAGTAATATCATGAGAAGAGCATAAAATACAAGAAAAGAAGTTTTTTTTTTTATAACTTTTTAAACAAACAACACAGACAAAAAGAAGGAAAAAAGTTTAGCAAATGAAGAGCTTAATTTTCGTTAATGTTGATCTGACTAGCAAGTTTATCAAATTCAGTTAGTATAACCATCAATTTTTGCATCGGATTATCGAGGTTCTTAGTCTGAGTTGAGATGTTCTTTATACATTTTAGGAATTTAGTGATTTGAAAGATTTGTTTGACTTCGTTGAAAGTATTAAGAATGTCTTTAATATCATTGGTGTAATTAGTAGGAGCATTAGAATTTTCAATAGTAGGGGAGGAATGGGTGTTTGCGGTAGTACTATCATTGTTATCAGAGTTTAATTCTACATTACTTGTAGAGGGTTCAGAGTCTTTAGTATTTTTGGTATAATTATAATTCTTAAATATATCCGCTAAGATTTGGGTTTCTTGGGATAGATTGCTGACGCTATTACTTGTTTTCCGGTTCTGTTTATTTTCGAGTCTATAAGGATTTTTTGGACAACCACGGAAATTCGCTGGGTGCCCCAGTCCACAATTGGCACAAGTGGGTTTAATACGCCCCTTGTGGTGACAATCTGTACTTAAATGTTGATCTCCGCATTTTACACATTTAGCATCGAAGCCACACACTTCTGATGCGTGACCGTAACCCTAGCATTTGTAACACTGTTTTACACGATTTTTGCTAGTAAAAGCTTCAATCTTAACAGAAATATAATGTATATTGTTAATTTGGTAAATTTCTTCAAAGTTCTTACGAGGGATAACATTTACCATGTATATTGGCATTGGTTGGCCAGTTTTACGATTTTTAAGCATGGCAGCCCTAGTGACTGCGAAACCATGCTCCCTGAGACTATCTTCAATAATTTTAGTATCGGTGTAACAGGGGAGGCCCCTAATGCATATTTTTTTGGGTCGAAGTTCTTTAGAATCAAGAGTTGTATATTTCTTTTTGTTTTGGTCTAGCCATTTCTGAGTAGATTTAAAGTCCTTATCAGAGTTACATTGTATAACAATGCGTTCGCCTTTTAGCGTTATTTTTGGTTTTTCCAAGTTTAACACCGTAATTTCATGAGCTACCGCCGCCCAACTGCTGTCGACTTCGACGTAGAAAGGGTTAACAGAATTTTTAACTTTGACAGTATTCTGAGTATTATCACTAACATTTGACTCATCCATTTCTATATTTTCAGTAAGGGTAACTTCATTAGCGATATTCTTATATTTATTACTTAGAGGGATAGGTGAACTCTCCTCTGAAAGAGGACGCTTAACGCCTTTCTTAACTGCATTGAAAATTTCGTTTTTAAGGTTAGTATTAGTAAAAAAAAAATTTGGAGTTTTTTTTATACTTAATAGAGCAAAAAAAAACTAAAGATAGCTGAATTTAACAAATTATCATGGGTTGGCTCCCCAAGCAAAGTAAAAACATCATGGCAAGTTTTTCTTACCTCTTCCTGTTCGGAGGCAGAGTCAGAATATCCAGCTTTAGCCTTAATATCCAAGATATATTGGTCTACGAAGGTGTAAAAATCACCCAGTATAGTCTTAGAATAGTCCTCAAAGTTCGAAGAAAATCTATCAAATTGGTCTTTGAAATTACTGTTTAACGTTCCATTACATATTTTGTCGATAACTTCCTTGATATAATAATCTTGATCATCAGTAGCCGTCATAATGCAGCACTAAATAGCGAGCGAAAACTATTCTAACGAACCGCCACACCTGCCATTCACACTGCGAAAAATATAACATGCGATGGAGCAATCACCTCACATGACCCCTCACAACAGAGCTCCAACGCAACTGTGAGAAAAAATGACTGATGAGATGAAAAAAAAAAAAAAAAAAAAAAAAAAAAAATCCGCGCCGGAAAGTGTTAAATGTTCACCGTAAAAGCAAAATATTACTAAAATATTCTTGGTGCCGTTCGTAAGTTCGGAATTAAAATTAGTTATCCCGAACCGGGCACACTGCGTCGGAAAGGGTTAATTAGTAATTTGCTAGTGACTGAAATTTATCAGGAAGTAAAGATCTAAAACACGAAAGAAAGGAAAATGGTACCCTATTTTATAATAAACAATTAAATTCAAAAAATAAAAAAAACCGACTGCGTAAAAAGCGAACTAATTAATTATTTCTCATCAATGCGAAACAATTTTTCTTTTCAATTCCTACTGTTAGCTCACATTCTCGCTATATATATCTTGTTCAAATTTTCAGTCGTTAATAAAATACTTATTATTCATCCAATCAAGCTCAAATTTTTTTTTTTAACTTGTACTGGATGGCACTTGATGTTAATCCAGTTTTTCCAAATATTAATTCATTAATTAAATTAAATTAATTTTCAATAATCGAGATACCTGCTTCTTGATCAAGGTATTTTAAGACCGAGAGAGCCCTCTTCTTGATCAAGGCAGTTTAAGCGCCACTCAAAAGGAAAGAAGAATGGGAGGAAAAAAGTCCTTCCGGCCAGTGCCGGGAGGAAGAGGTAGCTTTCATAATCCTTATTTTAAAAAAGCCAACTTATATCATGCAAACACACGAAGCTCAATTTAGTGGAAACCGAATATAGGAGATTCAATACTAATTTTTATCAATATAATGAATGAGAATTTCGCGAAATTAGTCAGCTTTATCCAAGCTGCTTTTCTTTAAAGTAACTTATATTTGGCTGCCAAATTCGGCAATTTCTTAAAGTGCCTGTCATTTTAAGACAACATGGTGGATGAGGCTAAGCAGTGAACTTGGTCGAGACCTTAGTAATTGCTGTGCATGCACATGATCACTCACATCGGAATCGGTTAATATATAGGAGTGCTGTCGCATGCAAAAAATCAGATTTTTCAAAATGTCACCCACAATAGAAATTGAAACTGCTATATCTGAGCCATTTTTTAAGGTAAAGACAAACAAAAAATGCTCCTGAATCCTTATATCAAGATCAAATACTTAAGAAAGAAACCTTTTTCAATTTCTAATTTTTTTGCACCTCACTTTAAATATATATATATATTTTAATTTAATGGCCGCCATTTTGAAACAAGATGGCTGATGAATCTGGCCAGCGAACTTGGTCGAGGTGTTGATGTATACTATTCACATGCCTTCTTACATCGAAATAGGCGAATACGTGAGTTATCGCGTGACAAATACAAGATCGTTTCAAAATGTTAGCCATGCTAGAAATTCAAAGTGCTATAAATCAACCATTTTTTAAGATATCAACAAAAGAACAAATTTTCAGAAACAAAAACTGCTCCGGAATCTTTGTATCAAGGCCAAACACATAAAAAAAAATCTTTTTCATTTTCCAATTTTTTAATACCTCATTTTGAATTTTAAATTTAATTTTTTTTAAATGGCAACCCTTTTGAAACAAGATGGCGAATGAAGCTGGCCAACGAACTCGGTCGAGACATTGGTATGTACTATGTACAGACCCAGTTACATCCAAATAGGTTCATAAATACGCCTGTTATCGCGTGACAAAAATCAGGTCGTTTTAAAATGTCAGCCACAAGAGAAATTCAAAATGCTATTACTCAGCCATTTTTTTTTAGATATAGACGAAAGAAAAACTGTTCCGGAATCTTTGTATTAAGGTCAAACACATACAAAAAAAAAATCTTTTTCATTTTCCAATTTTTTTGGTATCTCATTTAAATTTTTTTATTTTTTTAAATGGCCGCCATTTTGAAACAAGATGGCGGATGAAGCTGGCCAACGAACTCGGTTGAGATATTTGTATGTACTATGTACACACCAAGGTACATCCAAGTCGGTTCATAAATACGCCTGTTATTACGTGAGAAAAATCAGGACGTTTCAAAATGTCAGCCACGCTAGAAATTCAAAATGCTTTAACTCAGCCATTTCTTAACCCGTTGGGGACGAGCGACACGCATACGTGCCGCATGAAGCGCTCAAAATACTTGTTTTTCCTCACCAGTAAAATTTTACTGTAAAATTTGCCTTATTTAATCAGCGCATTTGCTCGATTCAAGAAGACACAAATTTCTGTTTTTAAAAAACGGTGACAAAAGATTAAAAATTTCGTAAAGGTCCCCCGTCCCGAAGGGGTTAAGATATAGACGAAACAAAAACTGCTCCCGAATCTTTTTATCAAGGTCAAACACATAAGAAGAAAATATTTTTTCAATTTTCAATTTTTGGTACCACATTTCAAATTTAAATTTTTCTTAAAAATTTAAATGGCCGCCATTTTTAAACAAGATGGCGGGTGAAGTTGGCCAACGAACCCGGTCGAGACATTAGTATGTACTATGTATAAACGAAGTTACATCCAAATCGGTTCATAAATACGCCTTTTATCGCGTGACAAAATTCAGGACGTTTCAAAATGTCAGCCACGCTAGAAATTCAAAATGCTATAACTCAGCCATTTTTTAAGATTTAGACGAAACAAAAACTGCTCCGAAATCTTTGTATAAAGGTCAAATACATAAGAAAAAAATATTTTTCCATTTTCAAATTTTTGGTACCACATTTCAAATTTTAAATTTAAAAAAAAATTTTAAATGGCCGCCATTTTGAAACAAAATGGCGGATGAAGCTGGCCAACGAACTCGGTCGAGAGATTGGTATGTACTATGTACACACCGAATTACATCCAAATCGGTTCATAAATACGCCTTTTATCGCGTGACAAAATTCAGGACGTTTCAAAATGTCAGCCACGCTAGAAATTCAAAATGCTATAACTCAGCCATTTTTTAAGATATAGACGAAACAAAAACTGCTCCGAAATCTTTGTATAAAGGTCAAATACATAAGAAAAAAATATTTTTCCATTTTTAATTTTTTGGTACCACATTTCAAGTTTAAAATTTTTTAAAAAATTTTAAATGGCCGCCATTTTAAAACAAAACGGCGATGAAGCTGGCCAACGAACTCGGTCGAGACATTGGTATGTACTATGTACACACCGAATTACATCGAAATCGGTTCATAATTACGGGAGTTACAGTGTGACATAGGTCATATATATATATATATATATATATATATATATATCAATTTTGAACGGAGGGTGGTTTCGGGATCTGGGGGTCATGATCGATGAAAATATACCAAAATTTTTTGAAATCGCTTTCCTCCGAACGGCTGCAATAGGTAGCTTTTTTGTAAAGAAAGCTACCTAAAATTTTGTTATTGACCTAAGTAGGAATTGACTTAAAATATTTTTTTTGTATTACTTGTTTATATTACTTACCTATTTTTTTTTATTTACTTGTATTGATGACTTTTAAGTTGTGTATAACTGTTAGTTCTTATCTATAAACACTGTTTTGATAACATCTATAGATGTATATGATAGTTAGAGTTGCAGTAAAGCTAGAGATCCACAATTCATGCACAACTTCCAGGTTGTATAATATTTTAACGGAGCTTCTGACTGTAAAATAGTCAATGAAACACCGTCTTCATTTTGAAAGACCTATCCAATGACATGCCACTCAATAGGGTGCGTAGTTTTTTTTCGTCTGTACCACCATTTTGTATTTTACGGCCGCCTTTTTGAATTTATAAAAATAAAACCTAGCCTATAACCATCGGGCCATTAAGACGAATCGATAGAGACCTCATTCATTAAAATCCTTCCAGCCGTTGGGATGTTTCGAGGGTATAAAGAAATCCACCTACACAGATACGCGTGAAACACATAACCCTTCTTTTCAGTCGGTTAAAAATAGGCTAAACGAAACGTAATGTTTTAAATTTTAATGGCTGAATTTTTATTCATCTTGGCTAAGAAATGTAAAACCAACAAAGCCTGGTTCGATTCCAGGCTTGGACACTTTTTCACTTTGTCGGTTTGACGGGTCTTAGCCATGATGAACAAAAATTCAGCCGTTAAAATTCGATAAATATTAGGGGTGAGGAATTTTACACAGGTTTCCCGAAATTATATATGAGAAATAATATGTCACTCTGAGTATTCCTCCACCTCCCCAGACGAACGTCGGAATGTGAGATACCGAACTTCTAAAAACGTATCGTTTGTCAGTACCGTAGAATGGAAATGTACTTGAGATCTTTTGTGTAGCCCTGTATAGGATCTATAGAATTTATTCACATAACGGAATGCGCAAAAACAGAGTTCAATTTTAAAAGACGTGCCAAAACTGAAAACGCACTTCCATGCATTCTTCTTCATAGGGAGTTCTGTAGCCAAACAAGGTTGCCAGTTTGGCCTCCATTATTATTTCGAAATTATAATTTCCTACCGAAAGATTCAAAAAAGGAATTTTTACTTTATATAACAACATAAAATCTTTCATTAAATAAAACAAAATACTTAATACTTAATTTCTGGCATGAGTTCGAAATTAGCAAATAAAAATGGAAACCAAACTGTAGCCAAATATTTTTGTGTGTCCCCTGTCATTGAACGATTCATTATAGGCATTCCAGATTCTACAATAAGCGCTTGATAGTGATATACATAAATTTAAATATATTTAAAATAGTGTCCTATCTTTAAAGTACGCCGCAAACGATATTTCCCTCCAGTCCGCCATGGAACGGAACTCTTTTCAGTGTCCATGTCCATGAACCGCAAACGCTACGCACTTCATTTTCAATACCGAACACGCCCTATTAAACCTCAATAACATATATAAATTTCATGACAATAGGACTGTACTTAGAGCACGGACAGACAGACAAACCGAATTCATAATTTTTTTCAACTATGTTGGAAAGTATTAAAAACTAGTTGGAAGTGCCAATCCCAAAACTCTCTTCTATCTCATATATTTTAATATTTCAAAATGCTGTTACAAATGTCAATATTGCATTTTTATTAGTTCAATACTGTATCAACTTTGACTTTCATCTTAAATTTCTGCTTCAGTGAATTAATCGGAGTAAAAACGAGATAATCTCGATCAAAATAATCATTAAAATCAATAGTTTTCTGTTATCATACGAATTGAATATTTCCAACTGAGCGAAAAAATGCCCAGGCCGGGAATCTAACCCAGATCCTTGGCTTACAAGGCCAATGCTTTTCCATTTAACATAACTGGGCCGACAACCAGCCAGCATATTTCGCTCAGATAACCTTATTGGTAGGAACATCTGGTCTGTCATGTAGACAGCTCAACAGAATAAACCGCAGGTTAAGGACCTCCATATAAACGATGCATACGTAGATGAACTATTATTTTAACACAGTCAAACTGAC
Source organism: Maratus speciosus (assembly GCA_963932465.1). NCBI lineage: Eukaryota > Metazoa > Arthropoda > Arachnida > Araneae > Salticidae > Maratus > Maratus speciosus. The sequence goes on along the minus strand of OZ010793.1, from coordinate 11,963,763 downwards.
TGGTTATCATACGAATTGAATATTTGCAACTGAGCGAAAAAATGCTGGCTGGTTGTCGGCCCAGTTAGCTTAAATGGAAAAGCATTGGCCTTGTAAGCCAAGGATCTGGGTTCGATTCCCGGCCTGGGCATTTTTTCGCTCAGTTGGAAATATTCAATTCGTATGAAAACTTTACCAGTCAGTTTGACTGTGTTAAAATAATAGTTTTCTGTTATTCTGTTGTACATCAGCTCTTCGAGAATAGTCGGCTTATCCGAATGGGAAGTTTCCGTCGCTTCATCAGCCTCTGGTGTACAATAGCATTACGAAAAATCAAGACAATTACATAAAAATCACTATTACAGCACAGCCTTCAAGCGAAATTTTTCCAAGTTCAGGGAGGACTTTCTTGCCATGATCAAAAACCTACACAAAAAATTTGGTTCAATTCTATGCATAACTTCATACATTTTTCAATGGTACAATATGGAAAATTTCACGAAAATCGCAATCATAGCGCCCCCTAGCGGCGGAATTTTTCCAAATTCAGGGAGGACCTTCTTGCTATGTCCAAAAACACACCTAAAAATTTTGGTTCAATTCTATGCATAACTTCATATACTTTTCAATGATACAATATTGAAAATTGCACAAAAAACTCTTTTGCAGCGCCGTTTCTGGCGGAATTTTTCCAAATTCAGGGAGGACCTTTTTGCCATGACCAAAACACACACAAAAATTTGGTTCAATTCTATGCATAACTTCATACACTTTTCGATGGTACAATATTCAAAATGTCACAAAAATCGCTATTACAGTGCCCCCATCTGGCGGATTTTTTCAAAATTAAAGGAGGAACTGTTAGCCATAGCCGAAAACTTAAAAAAACATTTAGTGCAATTCTATGCATAACTTCGTACACTTTTTGATGGTACAATGGCGACAGACACACGAACAGCACACAATAAACATGTTTTTTGGGACCTCTGACCCCTAAAACGTGCAAATCCGTCGAAAACCGGAAGTTGAAAAAAATTTCGATTCGAAAGAATTTCACATTCCGACGTTCGTCTAGGGAGGTGGAGGAATACTCAGAGTGACATATTATTTCTCATATATAATTTTTGGAAAACTGCGTACGCCTAATTTTTATCGAAATTTTCTTCGACTTTCTTTCGATTCTTCTATTGAAGATAGAAGAAAGTACGAAGGAGAAAAAATTACCTTTTTGGATTAAATGGTCGCCGTTTTGGGAAAATAAACTTCTTAAACTAAATGTTGGTATTAGCTCCGGAGAATTGAATGTCCTACCATAATGGGGTGTCCCGATTTGTTTTGATGTTTGTGAACTGAGAAAAATGGTCGCCCTATAGGAAGTTTACCGCGCGCACCTACTAGTACTGCCCATCGCACAAGGCGTATTATTTGTTTTTTTACCCGCCAAAATTCAGGCGTAGAATTGAAATGAAGATAAATATAAAGCAAACATTCCGAATGCGGTATGATACCGCATTCAAAAGTGGTGGAAAATTGGCGCAGAGGAGGAGCCTATTGACACCACTAAATTTTAGTAGTATTTTTCGCCTTATTTAATGACAGAATTTCTGCGTTTTTATTAAGGTGAAGAATACTATGAAATTTTAGTGGTGTCAATAGGCTCCTCCTCTGCGCCAATTTTCCACCACTGGGTATCTCTTTCTAATAATAATTCGGGATTTTAGGCTTAAGTACCTCCCCTTAAGTCGTGAAACAACATCTGTATTTCTCAAACATATACACAACATTTATATATATGCTTCAATGAATTACGCATATGTAACAGACATTGTTTAGAAACAATATTATTATTCTATATACATTCATTTGTAATATAAACATGAATGCAGAAAGCTTTTTAGTTGAATAAAATAACGTGCAGCATGCAAGGGTAGTGTCGGTAGGCGTGGCTCACAATTAATAAGACGAAAAATAGCGGTCACGAATAGGTCAATCCACATTTTTTTTTTTTTTTTTTTTATTGTGATTTCATTTATAGTGGTTAATTTTTTTTAAAACTGTAATCATTTTGTGCTTTTCATTTTCATAACGATTCGATTCGATTTAGATTTTTTTTCGCTATGTTCTGTTCGCTATTTTTTAGCTACTATATTTGTAGTTCATTAATAAAGGTATCTTTTAATTAAATATAGTATAGTATTTAATTAAATATTAAAAATTGTTTCTTTTTTTGTAGTTCGTTCTTTTCAGCCATGTATAAATGATGGAAATATTATTGTCGAAAGTCATTCATTTTAACTAGCACCTAAGTTGAAATTAATCTTGAAACATGAATAATTCCATCTAAAAAAATGTTTGAAAAACTTTTGTTTAAGGGAAAAAACTTATTACACTTAATTTGGAACATTTATATGTTTCGTAAAGAAACGGCTGTTGGAACAATTGCAAATTTGAGTAGCTCCGTCCCGAATAACGCTTTTAAATGAATTTTATGTATTTTACACATATTTGTGAAAATATTTACATGTTATATGTAATGCTCACTTTCGGCATTTATATAAAATATACGTGCAAATATGGGAAAATTTTGACAGTAGCACCTATAATCAGCAAATTATAAACATCAGTATAACTTTGAGCCGGCTCAAAGTTACCCTGGAATGGGGTTAAAATGTTAGTGCCTTCTTATTTAACATTTTATTAACTATTAATAAATAAATAATCATAAAATATTATCACATTTACAACATTTAGATAACATATATGTCTGATAAATGAGTATATTGTTACTTACTATGAAAATGTAATTGGATTACAACAACTTCAAAACAGCATTCAAAAATAACTTGAAAACAGTACTTCACAAAAATAGTTAGATGATGCATTTAATTGCGTATAATGTTGCTAATTTATTTTCTAAAACAAAGAGTAGAAATCCCAGTTTAGAACATTGCCAACAGAGCACAGTTCTGGAACTTATTTAGTCTTTTGGAGTGAAAAATATTGAAAATTAGGAGGTGGTGCAAAGTTACACTCCATGGTTCAAAGTTACCCTGAATGATTGTACATGTTTATGTGATCTATTCTGTTGTAGGTTGCAAAGTTATACAAAGTCATGAAGCTATTCACTCGTTTTGATGCCGCCAAGCTCTTTCGAATGTTCAAAAACGCATTTATAATATTATTAAGATTTTACTGCTAATTATTTGTCATTAAACATGAAATAAAATACTGAATTATGGATTCCTTAGGCTGCAAAAATTGAAAAGGAAAATAATCTACGTCCAATAAATAACTTTCATTTCAGAAATATTACAGAATAAAGTTTCTATTGAATCTTTCACTGATTTTACGGGACATTTTTAATGGAAAGACATTTTTCAAGCGATTGTTGCCCTTTATCGGAGCAGCATCGCTTATTTAGTTAGAATAAAGGCTAAATAAATGGACCTGGAGGTTCGGCTGTGTAGATGACGAGCGTCTGGGGAAAGAACGACTTCTAATAGTAGCACTTTGAAAAAATTCGGCTCCCGTTTCAACAGGGAAGAAAGGGAGAAAACAGTCTGTGTTCTTCCCTCAACCTTGTGTAGCTTTCCCGTTTCGCTTGTATTTATTATTCGGTTATGAGAACATTAAAATAAATAACGTAGAATGTTGAATTTTATAATTTGATTCTCATAAAAAAAGGATTTTTTTTTCCAAAATAAATAACATAAATTTAAAAGGAAATAAATAAAAAAGAATAATATCTGTTATTTATATAAAAACCTTTTATATATAAATCTGCAAAAATTATTTTTATATTTATAGCTTCATATTTTAATATATAATATTTTATTACACACACACACACACATATATATTACCATATTTAAAAAAAATAAGTACATTTGTCGATTCTGTGTCGATTCTGTCGATTCTTTGTCGATATATTTATATATAATATAGTTATTTGGCAATTAATATTATATATAACTATATTCAAAAATGTGTGTCACGAAATACTGTTTTTTTTTTTTCTTTTTCACCTCAGAAAATTCATTTTTACAGTATTCATTTTTTATTAAGTTTTATATATTAATGATTTACCTTTCTGTGTTTATGTATAGGATATGTGATTTACCTATTCTTTTTTTAAATAAGGCCAATTGACGTAAATGTTTAATATTTTGTTAAGATTAGCACAAACCTCATCGTATCCAACTTTTTTTTTTCTTTTTTGCAAGCTTATGTCAAAATTTCCAGTTTGGGGAATTCGATTTGAATATTTTACAATGACTTTTTAATTTATTATTAAATGATTTTATGAAGGAGGTATGAGATAATATATTTTTTTAACGATTACGTTTAGCAGATTATGTAGGAAGGAGGGGAGGGGGGGAAGTTAAAATTTTTTACTTACATAAGGACGAAAATATCAATTTTCCCGTTTAATTTACTGCATCTATTTGACATTAAATGAAATTTCCCTTCCAGAGTTGCAATCTTTATAAGTTCTTTTTTCTTTTCTTATATATCTATATATATATCAGTGTGATTAAAATGCTAAAACTTCGATATGTTTTTCAATTAACTCGATTTTTAAATGGACAATCCTCGTGGTTCATAAAATTAAAGACAGGATTTTCCTTAATATAAATTGATTGTTGAAAGGTATTAGCTTAGTATTTTTTTAAATAAAAATATTAAGCAAATAGTCATTTGTTCATTATTTTTACAGCATGTCATGACATTTAATTTATTTTTTTTAACCCTTTATGTCCAAAATTATGAATTCATGAAAATTTCATCTTCTAAACTATTTTTTGTGAAATTTTGAAACTACATTAGAAGATTTACACAATCATTTAATAAATTTTAGAAGGATTTTGCCATTTAAAGTCAATTAATTAAATTTGTATTTATAGGAATTTTGTGCAATATTTATAACTTCATTCAAATCTTTCATTTTAAATATTTTTTTTTTTTTAGTATTTTATAGAATTAGGAAATGTGCAAGTATAATGCTCTTACAAGAGAAATATAGGAATAATTCCGAACTGAAACTTTTCACCCTTGAACTTTCAACGCTAAGAAAGCTGAAGAGGTGCAAATGAAAAAAAAAAAAAATCATCCTTTTAAAAATATTTTTGTTTTGTTCAACCAATAATGCTTTTGGAATAAGATAACGTAAAGTACCTATAACTCATTCTAAAATGTACTACTACTAATCGATGCATATTTTATATCAAGTTATTTTAATGGTACGTTAAAGTAGCGTCGGGGCATAAAGGGTTAAATAATTAATTATTCGGATATCTGTTCCTTACACCTATAGAGCACACATAGAATTAAAAATATGAAAGAGAATGTTGTAAGAAATGAAAAAGAAGTGTTGTTTTAAAATTGTCTTAACAATTTTTAAATTAACTTTTCAAATATTATTACAATAATTAAACTTTTTCTTTATTAAGTTATTTTCCTTCATAAAACCATTTAATAATGTGTCAATAAGATATTATAAAATATCTTTTAAAAAAAGTACAAAAATTACAAAAATCCTTTAACCGTAAAATTTTACATAAGCTTACCCCCCCCCCCCCCCACACACACACACACACAAAAGAAAAATAATAGGATATGAAAGTTTGTTACAAAAATATATTAAAATATAATAATAATAAAATATGAAGCTATAAAAATATTTTTTCAGATTTATCTAATGAAAGATTTTCAGATAAATAACAGCCATTCTATTTTATTATTATTATTATTTCCTTTTAAAAACATTTCATTTTTTGCAAATTCGATGCTTTTTTTTTTGTTGTTTGTTTGTTTGTTCAAATTATAAGATTCAGCATTCTTCGTTGTTTATAATTTTAACAATTTCCATAATCGAATAACAAATGCAAGCGAAAAGGAAAAGCTACATAAGGTTGAGGGAGGAACGCAGTAGTTTTTCCCTTTTCTCCACAGCTGAAAGTGGAGGAGAATTTTTTTCTAAGTTCTACTGTTAGCAGTCGTTCTCTCCCCAGACGCTCGTGTAGAGATGAGATAGGCCAAAGCCGCCTCAAGACTACAAGCCAAACAGAAGATTTCGTGACGTCACTACGCGGGGCTTAGATCAGCCGTGGAGAGCACATGCGTTATTTAAAACATTAATTCTTTCCTCCATATTTCAACTTATTATCACAGCATATGGGAAAAAAAAAATAAAAACTTATAGTTTAAAGACGCTAATTAAGTGCTTTTTAATCAATTTCGATCACTCGAAACAATAATAACGATAACACAAAAACAATATTTATGAAATAATATCACTGTGTCAATGAAAATGTGCATCAGAATTAAAGATACATTAAAGAAAATTCGTTCGTTAATGAAAAAAAAAATCCCAAGTATTAAATTTATTTTAGTAGACAGTTTTTATTATTTATTCTACTTTGAAATTTAGAAACAATATCAATTATCTATTTGGTATATATTCAAAAACAAGACATTATACATTATTACATATATTAATTACTTTGCAGTTTAAACACATAAATTGAATTATTTTGCTTTCAATTATTTCAAAATAAATAAATAACAATAAGTGTGCCAATCAAAACCCACATTTAAAAATTAAATTAAAGTGGAAGAAAAGTGAATGTTAAATGAAAACAAATTCAAGTTGTGTTCTATTTTTATTTTTAATTGGGCTTGAATTATACAGTAAATATCCTATTAAATATTAAGTGATTTGAAACCTGCATATAATAAATAGTAAAATTAAAGTATACATGAAATTAAGTATTCTTATAAATAAATTTTCGTACTGTAAACTTTACTTATCAGAAATGGGTAATTTTCACATAAAATCCATTAAATTAAAAAACATAAACCTGTCATAATACTAAAACAACACAAGTTCATGAAACAGAAAATTATTATTTAGTTTTGTATTAGTTTGATATATTATGCAAGGTACAAGCAATAGATTTTTTAAAAAATGTATTGACATAGGAAGAGAAAAATAAAAGAAAGAAAGAAAAGACTTTCATCAATTGGAATTAAAATATTCCTAATTTATGTTCATTTTCCTCGAATGTTTAGGTAATAGCTGATTAAAAAAAAAAAAAAAAAAAAAAAAAAAAAAAAACCTTCCACGAAAATATTTCATTTCCAAAATAATGTGTGGGTTCTTAAATGTTTGTTCACATCTTTTAAGCTTAAAATAATCAATTTTTATGAGATGAAAAGTATTTCCTGACTAGATCTAAAAGTAAATTTATAATTATAGAATAATAATTTTATTTATTGTTATTTTTAATTAAACATTAAAATGTATATGAAAACACATAGGATTTTTGCGAAGAAAGTGTGTGTGTGTGTGTGGGGGGGGGAACTACTGTTTTGCATAAGGGTACTAACAACCCTTCCTCTAGTCTTGTAAATAAATTGTTTACAGTTGTGGCAAAAATAGAGATATTCAAAAACATTATCCCCATAGCTCTATTTCACAGTACATAAGCATTTATAATTTAACAAAAAATTATAAAAAGAATTTTTATTAAGATAGCAAACGTTTAAGATTAAAAAACAACAATAAATTGATACAAGTATATCGATCGGGGTTTGCTTTAAAAGAAGTAAACAAGATAAAAATGCTATGTATTCACAGCGACTTTTATGAAAATTTCTAGAATATTTAACTTTTTAAGTATGAATATATATATATATATATATATATATATACATACATTTGTTGTCAAATTAAAGTCCAATTAATTCTGCATACAAAATAACCCGAGATACTATTCACACGACATGTGTCTTTTAATAAATGGGCGTTAATTAAAGGTCACTCTAATGAATTAGAGAAAACAGAACAAATTATAAAGAGAGGATGGTGTGACAAGATACAAATTAAATGATATAAGTCTTGACACGATTTAGGGATGTTTGCCATTTTAAATTATTGCTCTATGTGGAAAGAAACAGAACTACAATAATATCGTTTCGTTTTGAGATACGGTATTATTGATAGAATCGTACTAGGATTTGCTAGTTAATTTATTTCAAAGAAATTAAAAATAAAAGATTTTGAACACAAGAAATAAAACTTGTGCTGATAGCATATAAATATAATTTGAAAATAAAACTTACCTTGAAAAAAAAATATGTTATTAGGCTAAGTAAAACGCACGTGCACGTTAAATAGCAAGATACAAAATTCAAATGTTCGGGCTGGCGCGATGGCAGTTAGCCAGCCCCGGGCTGTGACGTCACATGTGGGGGGGGGGATGAAGGGCGTGTCTGGCTTGTAGTCTTGAGGCGGCTTTGGATAGGCCCATACAGAGCCAGGTCCCGACAAGGTAGTGTTGGGTAGGACACGAGAAATTTCACACGTTTGTATGAGGTACCTCTGAAACATTTTTGTCATGACAATGTCATGCCTCAATTGAATGAGGTATTGAGGAGTTAAAACGCAGGAAATACAATTGAGTTGGAATGGAAGTACTGACTTTCCGCTTCCCCACTGTCCTGACAATGTGAAGTCAGACGTTAGGTGAGCGGGTACTTTAGTGTTGTTGTCAGCAGCGGATGGGGACAGCTTAATGCAGCAATGTTAAAGAAGGACCTGCGTAATAGAAGAAGGGAGAAGGGAAATCTTGTAAGGTATACTTTAAAGCTGGTTTCAAACAAAGGGAAAAAATAAAATTTAACACTGGCGCCACCTATCCAAAATATTTGAAAATAATATTAAAAACGAAATCTTTAGAACATGATCTTTCTAACACTGTAGTAAGAATTATTTAAATAAGTAAACAAATATCTATAACTTTTACTTTTAAAATTTAAAAGCAGCTCAACTTTTATGTCATAATAATGTTACTGCATATATAACTCATTGCATATAAATAAATAGATAGGGATATGCATGTGACATTTTAACCGCTTTAAGGCTTATAGCAAATTAGTTTACAAGGGATAAAATAAAATTATTATTTCTTATCTTAAGGTATTATTTATTATTTCTTATTATTATTTTCTTATTATTTCTTATCTTTGTCTTTGCTTTCAATCAAGGATTCGAAAAACAATGAATATGATTTAAGTAGCATATACCGTAATTTCGGGTGTATAGCCCGCAGATCAAATAATTCAGTTTGGACCCAGAAATGTTATTCAGTATTCGAATACCAATATTTACCGTGATCTAAAACGTTACATTTTATTTTTAAAAAATTATGGGTCGAAACACTATACACTCGAAATTACGGTACTTCTATAATTAAAATATGCATAATTTAATACTTGTTTCCTAAGATAATTATGCATATATCATTATTACTATACATTAGTATGTCAATGTGGTTTCAATTTGTTTTTAAAATACTTTAGAAAGATTTAAAAGCTAATTACTATTTGTTTGCACTTTGATCTTAATTTAAAATGTTTCTTTGCTATATATAGTAATTAAAAAAAAAAAAAAAATCGAATTAATAGGGCACAGTTCAATTTCGTTAGTTATTACATTGAACTAAACATAATTTAATTTTAGGATTCTTCCAGTTCCTATTTTATAGCAAATGTATAATGAGAGCATCTCATATTTTTATTAACATCTTAAATTATAATAATAACAGTAACATTAATAAAAAAAGTATGAGGGGAAAAAAAACAACACATGGATAAGTACCAAGTACAAACGAAAATCAACATCAACAAAACAACGTGCCGAAGTCGGCTGGGACTTTTTGATCCCCCCCCCCCCCCATATCGCTATGCTGCCCACTACGCTCGAAGTTTTAACATTGTTGCATTTACAGCGCCTAGAAGATACAGTGTGGAAAACGGCTACAAAATAGTGCTAAAAAATTGAATCCCATAAATGTACACCGATGCTGAATAACAAGATGTCGATCGTAGCGCCATCGTAGTGATTTAAAAACGATAGTCATTCTAAAAGAGACTCTTTAACCTATTTCATGTCATTCCTTAACTAAATTAGCTTATAACAGACCAAAATATCTTATATTTATAGTTTCCGATATTTAACCCTCCGTCTACCAGACGGGTCCAATGGACCCGATGGGTACATTCGAAATATTTATTCTAACCAGAAATTTCTTTAAAATAAACTAAATTTGTAAACCAGACAATAATGAGTTAAGTAAATAAGTTCAATAGTTTTAAATAAGAATTCTGATGTGTAATATTTTTATAAAACTTGAGTAAAATTTTCGGTAGTTCTAGGGTTAACATTCGATAATTTTTGAAAACACAGTGTTTACATTGAAAAGAGTTACGAGATGGCGCTCGTATCAGAATATTGCCGCTGAGCATTGTTGGAGATTTATGGGATACAAGTTTTTAGCACTTTTTAATTCATCATAGGAATAGCCGTTTTCCACATTTTATCTTCTAGGTGCTATAGTTGCATTAAGCTGACCCTATCCGCTACTTAGAAGTTTATAATCCAACAAATCAGGAACAGGATTACAAACCAGGGAACATACCAGAGTCCATTTATCGACTACTTTAGCAGTCGATTTGCTTGAACAGAACAAGTTAAATAAAATGTAAATGCGTTAGTGGTCTATTTATTTTATAACAAGTTTTCCACTTATATTTTATGGTGTGAGTGTTAAAAAAATGTAGTTGCATTTTCTTGAGCACATTCAAATATTAAATTTTCAAAAGCAAGTGCCACTTCAAGTCGCTGATCAACGATGAAGTAAATATGTATTCGTTTACTCTTCATCCGTACAGAATTTAAAACATTCAATTTTTAATTACGTTTGAAAAGAAGTACCCAAAAAATTATACCTTTTCTGTAACAGAAATAAAAATGCTTTAAAGTGCTATTTCTAATATTAGTATTACGATTGGAGAAACTGATAAAAAGAAAAAATGCATTTTTAAAGTACGATAAGATGGGAAATGCCATTAGCATTAATAAAATAGTATAAAAATCTGAAATTACTGCTTAATGTGTTAGATTTTCAAGTGTATGATTTCATTACACAGTTACATTGATACACAGTTATGTTGTAATGTTAAAATAACTTTTGAATAGAAATTTCAATTATTCAATTAATCATTAATTGAACTGTTTCTGTTTCACAGTCATCTAATAAAGCAAAAATAAAAATAAATATTAAAATTTACTGGTGAGAATTCGGTATGCCGTAATAAAAAATCAGTCAGATTCGACAATATTGTCGATTTTCCAATGCATCCAGTTTCGAAGTATACGCAAGTTGTTTTAAATTGCGAAAAGCAGTCGAATTGTCAACATTGAGTCTCACAGCAATCCGCCCAAGCGAATTTTATCGTTTAGTTGAAATCACCCTTTCGAAATCGACAAAACAACTTTTTAAATGTTCTAAGAGCGGGAGCACTATCCAAATAAACGTCTTTAACCCCTTGAAAGGCACCGGTTTTGATTTTAATTCCCAAATGCCAAATTGGCGCCGGAATTTAGGAATTAAATTTTCCTTAGTATAATGTACGCGAACATAAGCTTTTACTTAGTTTCATATAAATTTGTTCATAAATATCGGTGTCATTCAATCATTTATTTCATATGAAAATCAAATTTCAAAGTAATTGCTTAAGAGGCGCAAAGGCGAACATAGTGAAAAAGATTCCATGCCGGGACTTGAACCCATGCCATCAGTATAGCACTCTGACGTTCTACCGACTAAACCACATGGAACGATACCCAGCTTGGAAAATTTCTCACTATTGGTTAGGCTACAAACGCAGCACGAGATGGAACATTTATCGAGAGCCATCGACATATGGCAAACACGAAACTTAATTAAATCCAGCATCGATAGAAACTATATTAACCCCTTGGGGACTAGCGACACGTATACGTGCCGCATGAAGCGCTCAGAATCCTTGTTTTTCCTCACCAGTAAAATTTTACTGTAAAATTTGCCTTATTTAATCAGCGCATTTTCTCGATTCAAGAAGACACAAATTTCTGTTTTTAAAAAACGGTGACAAAAGATTAACAATTTCGTAAAAGGCTCTCGTCTCGAAGGGGTTAATACATGAAATTATTCCAGAGAGAAACATGTTTGCTGACACTAGTAACTAACAACAGATTAACAACAAACTGACACTAGTAAAAACAAATAGAAATTTTTACCCTATTTGTGAGAAAATATTTCTATGAATGATGCGCTTAAATAGGACGAAAATTTCTATTAAAATTTACTGGTAGGAAGTTTGCCCCGACGATAATCGGAAACTGTTGATCCGATTTAAAAAAAAACAGCCGCCATCTTGTGACAACCTCCTCGGTTACTTCACTCGCAACTGGTAGACAGTACACTACATGTCTTCTCCCCCTTATTCATAACTCCATTATGATATGTTGCAAAAAATGTAACCTGAGTAGAATTAAATTACATTTTTGCTATATAAAAATCTTTGCAGCATTTACTATGTAGAGGTACACTACATTGACTACACACAGTTATAGCTTTGACTGCTGCACTAACTGTATCTTCAATTGCTGGATTTATTTCATTCTTTGTAGTGCATCTATGTACATAATCCGAAATTTATCAATAAAAAATTTCAAAATATTCCGTACTATTCCATTCATATTTCTAATTATTTACAACTCGAATCAATTAACATTTTTTTCCCTTAAAAATAAAAGCCATATATGCAATATGTGATAATAAATTTGTTGAAAAAAATCAGAAACATAATGCTGCAAAAAACGCAGAGTCAGTCTTTGATGAGTTAAATAAGCAGAAAGCACTTTAAGCAGAGAAATTAATAATTATTAATAAGTCCCTTATAACCCCCACCCACTAAGGTATTTAATTTTTAAGAATTATCACGTCATAATTAAAAAAGAAAAGAATAAATCAGAAATGGTGGCATAACTAATGTAACTTGTCAGATTTCACTAAAATAGACACGTTATCATTAAATAGCACTTTAAACACAGGCATCTTATACTATAATGCGAGCAAAAATTGTGTGTGTGTGTGTATGTAAATTTTATCTTGAAAACGGCTCTAACGATTTTGATTAAATTTTGCACCCTACCGTTTTCAGGCACGAAAAGACCATTGGGATGGGTCTCGTGTTTGAGAAAATTCGATTAGTGGGTCATTTTGGGTCATAATGGGTCAGGGTCAATCTAATTATATCTAAAGAACGGCTCAATCGATTTTGACTAAATTTTGTATCTAACCATTTTCGGGTACAAAAAGACCATTGGGATGGGTCGCGTGTTCGAGGAAATTCGATTAGTGGGTCATTTTTGGGTCACTGTGGGTCAAGCTATTTTATCTAAAAAACGGCTCTAACGATTTTCACTAAACTCTATATTCTACAGTTTTGGATTACGAGAAGACCATTGGGCTAATTCACATGTTCGAGAAAATTCAATTAGTGGGTCATTTTTGGATCACCGTGAGTCAAGCTAAGTTTATCTAGGTAAAGGCTCTAATGATTTTGACGAAATTTTGCACCCTACTGTTTTCGGGCACGAAAAGACCATTGGAATGGGTCTCGTGTTCAAGAAAATTTGATTAGTGGGTCATTTTGGTCATAATCGGTCAGGGTCAAGCTAATTATATCTAAAGAACGGCTTAATCAATTTTGACTGAATTTTGTTTCTAACCATTTTCGGGTACGAATAGACCATTGGGATGGGTCGCGTGTTCGAGAAAATTCGATTCGTGGGTCATTTTTGGGTCCCTGTGGTTAAGCTATTTTTAACAAAAAAACGGCTCTAACGATTTTCGCTAAACTCTATATTCTACAGTTTTGGATTACGAGGAAGACCATTGGGCTAAGTCACATGTTCGAGAAAATTCGATTAGTGGGTCATTTTTGGATCACCTGAGTCAAGCAAAGTTTATCTAGATAACGGTTTTAATGATTTTGACGAAATTTTGCACCCTACTGTTTCCGGGAACGAAAAGACCATTGGGATGGGTCTCGTGTTCGAGAAAATTAGATTAGTGGGTCATTTTGGGTCATAATGGGTCAGGGTCAAGCTAATTATATCTAAAAGTACGGCTCAATCGAATTTGACTGAATTTTGTTTCTAACCATTTTCGGGCACGAATAGACCATTGGGATGGGTCGCGTGTTCGAGAAAATTAGATTAGTGGGTCATTTTGGGTCATAATGGGTCAGGGTCAAGCTAATTATATCTAAAAGTCTCAATCGAATTTGACTGAATTTTGTTTCTAACCATTTTCCGGCACGAATAGACCATTGGGATGGGTCGCATGTTCGAGAAAATTAGATTAGTGGGTCATTTTGGGTCAGGGTCAAGCTAATTATATCTAAAAGTACGGCTCAATCGAATTTGACTGAATTTTGTTTCTAACCATTTTCGGGCACGAAAAGACCATTGGGATGGGTCTCGTGTTCGAGAAAATTAGATTAGTGGGTCATTTTGGGTCATAATGGGTCAGGGTCAAGCTAATTATATCTAAAAGTACGGCTCAATCGAATTTGACTGAATTTTGTTTCTAACCATTTTCGGGCACGAAAGGACCATTGGGATGGGTCGCGTGTTCGAGAAAATTCGATGAGTGGGTCATTTTTAGGTCACCGTGGGTCAAGCTATTTTTAGCTCCGAACGATTTTCACTAAACTCTATATTCTACAGTTTTGGATTACGAGAAGACCATTGGGCTAAGTCACACGTTCGAGAAAATTCGATTAGTGGGTCATTTTTGGATCACCGTGAGTCAAGCTAAGTTTATCTAGATAAAGGCTCTAATGATTTTGACGAAATTTTGCACCCTACTGTTTTCGGGCACGAAAAGACCATTAGTAGAAGGAAAAAGCCGGTTCTACCCCACCAGGAGCCAAGAGCCGGGTGGAGGGCGTGGCCAAAGATGAGTGACAGGTGGGAGGAGTCGAATGATTGACAGGTGAGGGGAGATAAGAAAGTGATAGACAGGTGGGCGGAGTCGAGACAGACAGGCGCCCGCGCGTCATGCTATAGTAGAGGGGTTAAAACAAAGAAGCGATAATGAAAAGTGTACTGTAAGAGTGGGGTTAGAACAAAGGATAATGTTAATGAATCAATAAAAGTCTAATGAATTAATAAAAGTCTACTGTAAGAGAGGAATTAAACAAAGGAAAATGTTAATGAGGATGATTAATGAAGGAAAGTCTGTTGTAAGAGAAAGGTAGAACAAAGGAATGATTAGGAATGATTAGAAAAGATCGCATGCAATTAAAAAATACTTACCACGGAGCAGCGCAGAGACACGTCCTACCTGTATGACATCCACCGGGCTAATGAACGAAGAAGCGTGCAACAACCGGCTTCATCAAGATAAGGAGCTTGCTTCTGATTGGACGAGAGACGAACCTAGGGGGCAGCACCATCTATTCCGGCGACACCAGCGCCCTCTCTTGAGAGGATGATTCACTTACCTGCGATGTCGTCATCCTATTTGAATAGATTAAAAGAAGTGTTTTCTAAGAGTTGAATCATTCTTCATTATGCCTTTGAGCGAGGAAGTCATTAGTGTCGTCTGTTTGTATAGTATAGTGTGTGTTATTTTTTCTTTAATTTATATTTTAACTGGAAGTGATAAGTTTGCATTTTATTTTATTTTAAAATTAAATGATACAGGAAATTTATCTTTTTCTACCTAAGCATGTTTTCTAAGACTTCACATTCTTGTTGTCATGGAGGAATCATACAAGAACCCAGCTGCAGTAGGAAGTTTTGGCGGTGTCGATGCACTGTATCGTGCTGTTCGAGGCAAAGTATCCAAGAAAACCATCCAAAAATGGTTAAGTGGAGTCGACTCGTACACGCTTCACAAACCGGTTCGAAGAAAATTTCCAACGAATCGCGTGATTGTGTATTCGATGGATCAACAGTGGCAAACGGATTTGGTAGATCTTAGCAGTTTGCAAAAACATAATCAAGGTTTTCGATATATTTTAACCTGCATAGATATTTTATCAAAGTATGCATGGGCGATTCCACTGAAAACGAAACGAGGAGTGGAAATTGTGAAAGCCTTCGAAACTATATTTTCAACGCGAAAACCCAAGTCTTTGCAATCGGATGCTGGAAGAGAGTATAAGAACAAACACTTTCAAAGATATTTAAAGCAACAAGGAGTTCGATTTTTCACGACGAATAACAATACGAAAGCTTCAGTGGTCGAACGTTTTAACAGAACTTTAAAAACCAAAATGTGGAAATATTTCACTCATAATCATACTTATAAGTATATTGATGTGTTGGACTCCCTCATGCAGAGTTATAACCACACACACCATTCGAGTATCAAGAGAGCTCCTGCTGACGTCACACCTGAGAACGAAAGCGATGTTTGGATGACTCTTTTTGGAGATTTACAAGATGTGAAAAGAAAACCCTGCGTGTTTCGAACAGGTGAAATCGTTCGCGTGTCGAAACAGAAATTAACCTTTGAAAAGGGATATGAAACCAATTGGACTGAAGAATTGTTTATGGTGACTGAATGTGTTTCAAGAGATCCTCCCGTGTATCGAATTAAGGATTTGATGGACGAACCCATCCAAGGCACGTTTTATGCTCAAGAATTGCAAAGAGTACAACCGAAAGAAAACTTTGCTATTGAAAAGGTTTTAGAAAAACGAACACGAAAAGGTCATGTGGAATACAAAGTAAAATTTAAAGGATATCCTGTAAAATTTAATCAATGGATTCCTTCCTCAGATTTATTTTCACTATAAAACCTTTGTTTTCGTCTTTGAATCCTCATTTAGAAACATGTCGTTCTACGTGACGTTACCTTCTGACAGTTCATTGAATTATTTCCCAGAGAATAAAATTTCTCACTTTGTTACAAGACTGCCTTCTGCTTTAGATTTGAAAGGCGAGTGGGAAGTGGGTTTAACAGAACTCATTTATCCCCACATGTGGAATAATATAACGGAATATACTAATGGATATGAATATGTTTTAGGAGAGAATATCGAATGGACGAATGGAAGACCTAGACATGAAGCAGAATTTGAAATAGGTGCATTTGAAGTGAAAAAAGTTAGAATTCCACCGGGGTTTTACGAATCTCCTAACGATATTATTAAAGTAATCAACTATCAAAAATTCCATGATAAAATTTCGCTTAATTATAATAAAAATTCTAAAAAAGTACGAGTGACTTTAAAAAAAAATGCACAAATCAACTTTGATTCAGGATTAGCAGAAAGTTTAGGATTTCCACCTGGTAATGTAGGAGAACCTTTTGCAGGTCATTCAATGTCTTTTGATAGTCCCTTCATAGCCGACCCTCATGCGGATTTTAAATTAATGTACATTTACAATGATCTTGTCGAACCTCAAATTGTAGGGGATACCGTTGCCCCGTTACTTCGAGTGATCCCCGTGAAAGGACAAGACGGTGAAATGATTCACGAAAAGTTTGACAGACCGCATTACATTCCCATCACTCGAAAGAATTTTCAGACAATTGAAACAGTTATAAGGACGCACACAGGTCGATTAATGTCATTCGAGCGTGGGAAGTTGATCGTGAAACTTCATTTCCGTCAAAAGTATCTCTCATAATGATTGTACCTTATCAGTGTTGTGTAAAATCTTTTGAAGATTATTACACTCAACAATCCGGTAACGGTTTAAATTACTATCATGGAACTACACTGCAGAAAGGATATGGATTCGGTGGACTGTTTCGTTCTTTGTTTCGAGCCGCGGTTCCTCTTTTCAAATCAGGAGCCAAAGCGGTCGGCAAGCAATTGTTATCGACAGGAGTAAATGTTTTAAATGATGTGACACGCGGTGAAAATGTCAAAGTGGCTGCTAAACGCAGGTTGAAAGAAGCAGGCCAAACTTTAACAGATAAAGCCGCCACCAAGATGAAGACCATGATCGGTTCTGGACGACGCAATAAAAAGTGGAAGAAATCAAGCAAAGTCATCATTCGACGTAAAGCCAGGAAAGTGGAAGCACGTGATATTTTTGCTTAAAGATGTCTGGACTTATTCATAAAGATTCTATTGCCTGTGCTAAATCAGAACTGGATTTATTTTTAATTCCACCTACTCAAACAGCTATTGAAAAGGGATATTTTGTTGAATATCATCCCCTTGCGAATATTCATGACGGAGTACCTGTGGAGTTTAATGTTCCCGGAAATGGAGAAGATTACATCGATTTATCCTCATCCTATCTTTATGATAAAGTGAAAATTACTCGATCCGACGGTACAGCTTTAACCGATGTGGATCATGTAGCTCCAGTTAATTTATTTTTACAAGCCTTGTTTTCACAAATTGATGTCAGCTTGAATGAGAGAGCGATCTCTTCTTCCAACAACACCTATCCCTATCGTGCTTATATCGAAACATTACTGAATTATGGAGAAGATGCCAAGAAAAGTTTACTGGGATGTGAGTGTTTTTTCAAAGATGAGAAATTGGATACTGTGGACCCTACCACCGGTGAAAACCCCGGATTGAAAAAGCGTTACGAACTAACTAAAAATAGCAATTCATTGGATATGATTGGACCTTTACATTGTGACATTTTTCAACAAAACAGATTGTTATTAAACATTGTGGATTTGAAAATTAAACTGATTCGCAGCAAACCCAACTTTTGTTTGATGGCTGTAAAACCTTCAGAATCTACCACACCCGAACTCAATTACAAAGTGATTTTAGAACAAGCTTCTCTGTTTGTACGGAAAGTAAAAGTATCTACAGGGGTCTTGCTGGGGCATGCAAAAGCCTTAGAAAAAAGCTCTGCTAAATATCCCATCGATCGTGTGTTGTGCAAGACTTATTCAATATCCAGCGGAAGTCGATCTTTTATGCAAGATAATGTGTTTTCGGGAACCATGCCGAAACGTGTTGTTATTGGATTGTTAGAAAATGCATCTATAAACGGGCAATATAATTTGAACCCCTTCCACTTTCATCATCACAAAGTCAACTTTTTAAGTGTTTACATAGATGGTCAACCGGTTCCGAGTAAACCTCTCGAACTGAATTTCGAAGAAAACAGCTATATAACAGCTTATCATCGTTTGTTCACGGGATTTAATCACGATGCTGGTATTTATCTAACACGAGAAGAATTCGCCAATGGACATACCTTGTATGCGTTCGACTTAACACCGGATCTCTGTGACGGACCTCATCTGAATTTACAACATCAAGGAAATTTACGAATCGAAGTTAAATTTGCTGAAGATTTGAAGACAACACTTTCTGTGTTGGTATATGCAGAATTTGAGAACATTATAGAAATTTCGAAATCACGGCATGTTTTATGTGATTTTCCCAACTGAATGAATTCTTTACAAATCGACAAGATTTTATCACGTGATTCCAAGACCCGAAATTCTTTTTTGGGTGTGTTTGCAAGTGATCAACTACCGAGAAGAATTCAACAGTATCCTGCTTGTTTCATATGCAATATTGACAAGTCATCGGAACCTGGAAGTCATTGGGTCGCCTTCTACTTGCTTTCACCTGATGAAGCGGAATTCTTCGATTCTTATGGAAACGCACCTGCCTTTTTTCGAGGACCTGTATCAAACTATGCAACTTATTTTTCACAAGTGACATTTAATCCACACATCTTACAAAGTCCTGTCACGGCCGTTTGCGGTCAATATTGTATTTTTTATTTGTATTCTCGATGTCGAGAAAAAACTTTAAAAGATATTTTATCTCATTTTGTAACGAAAAATATCTCGAACGATCGTAAAGTGTTTAATTTTGTCATGAAACGATTTCACGTGTCTGTGAATTTTTTTCAATAAATAGATATTTAAACTAAACTTTTTTAGTCTCTGTGTTTATTCTGTGTTTGTCTTTCCTGAAGAACGTCATGAATCACGAGCTTGTTGATTTTCCACGTTTTCAACACCCGTTTACTGCCACCTGTGCAGGACCAACACAAGTTGGGAAGAGTTGCTTTTTAAAAGAGTTTCTTTATTACAGAAGGGAAATGATTCACCCTCCCCCTCAGAAAGTGATTTGGTTTTATGGTATTTATCAAGATCTGTTTAATGAAATCCCCGAAGTCACCTTCGTAGAAGGGTTTCCTTCTAATTTTAAAGAATATTTAGGAACGAGATCTTTAATTATTCTCGACGATCTCATGACTGAGCTTGAAAATGATAAGCGACTCACCTATCTATTTTCAAGGGGATGTCATCACTTGAACATGAGTGTTATTTTTGTAACACAAAATTTATTTCATCAAGGGAAAGAAATGAGAGATGTCTCTCTTAACTCTCAATACTTGATTGTGTTTAAAAATCGACGTGATCAAAGTCAAATTATGCATTTGGCGCGACAATTATATCCTGGCAAAACAAAATTTTTTCGTGAAGTGTTTGATGATGCAACGAAAATACCTTTCTCATTCCTTCTCATTGATTTAAGGAATCAAACAGATGAAGGGATGCGATTGAGAACGCAGATTTTACCCAATCAAATTCAGTACGTCTACCAGTTGAAATAAATAAGCGAGTCATTTAGTTTTTTGTTTAGTTTAAAAAATGACTTTGACGTGTCAACAGCTGCGTGATTTGAAGCTCATCAAGACATGTCCTAAAGTATTACGTAAACAGTTGTTTAAAAAATTACCTCTTCGTTCTGTAAAAGCCATCTGCGAGTGTAGTTTAAATGTTTTAAAAGGAAACATTCCACTTTCATCTCAACAGAAAAAGTCTTTAAGGAAATACAAGTCGACCCTTCGAAAAATTGGTACTAAAAAGGGTACTCTATCACAAAAGAAAAGACTTGTCGTTCAGAACGGTGGATTTTTAAATATTTTAATCCCTGCTGCCTTAACTGTTTTAACAAGTTTGATCCATGGAACACGCTAGAAAATTTGCTTTGGTGCCAGAGGAAACTCTCTCCAAACATGTCCTTTCGAAAAAGCAAATGAATGAGTTTGATACAGCCATGTCGAACATTTTAAACAGCAACTTGCCAGATCATGAAAAAGTTGTACAGTATTATGAGCTTTTAAAAAGAAAAATGGATTTGCAAGAGTTTAACACACCTCAACCCTCAAAACAACCTGAAGAAGAAACTGAGAGACCTATTTTGAAGAAAACATCACCTGAACCCAAACCTGAAGAAGATGAATCATCCTCTAAACCCGAAGAAGATGTCTCGTTTATTATGTCTTCGGTACCTCGTTCAATGCAGAGGCAAGCTCACACGTTGTTGGACTTTTTAAAGAAAAACTCGAGAAAATTCGAGTGGGATAAAAATTTTCAAGTGTCTTTTGAAGGAAAAAGTATTCCCGATTCGAATGTAGCTGATTTATTTCATCTGCTTTTTTCTGTGAACAAGAAAACTCCTATTAAAGCACAGAAGGAATTGTTACAGACTTTGAAAGAAATGCATGTACCCGAGAACTTGATTAAAAATAGACATTTGTCGAGAATGAATCAAGAAAAAAGAAAACCTGATGTTAAAACATCTAATACTTTTGTCAAAGAATCAAGAAAGAAAAGAAAATCTGATGTACTCGTTTGGGAAAATTATTAAATAAATAATTCATTAAACTTTAAACAAAGTCTCATTATTTGTATTTTCAACATAAATACTATTAACAAAAAACTTAACACTACTTACCACAGAGCATCGTCTTTACACGTCCGTTCCCATCCGCATCCACAGAACAAATGACACATGATTCAGCATAAAACCGGTTATGACGTCACACCCGAAGTCGACGCGAGCGCCCTCTACCCTCTCATACTTGTCTGTGATTGGTTAAGAGAATCACATGGCTTGTGAAAGGAGCAGATGTTAGAGGTGGGCGCCACTCTGTCTGCATTCCTTTCATTCCCCCCCGTCCCCTGTCAATCATCTGGCGCCAGTCAGTCGCTGCATGTTTCGACATGCTCGCTTCTTGCAGATGGTGGCGCCACTCTGTCTGCATTCCTGACATTCCACCACGCCTCCTGTCAATCAACTGGCGCCAGGTTGTCTACAGGTATTGCCGTACGATGTCATCATCCTCGTTTGCGATGGGGGAGGGCAGCACAGTCGATGACGTCATACCTACAAGCTCGTTTCTGATTGGTTGATAGCGGTCACGTGATCTCTTATCAGTAACCTTCATCTACGGGTGTACACCCCGCACACATCATTCGTGTCTTGGATTTCGTAGGTGAAGGTCGTCTGTTTCGTAGCTCCCGTTTACCGGACATTTGGCTTTAAGCTCTGCGGCATCTATCCCTACTATTTTCGGCATCCTGCTGAGTAAAATCACCGTCGAAATACTTATACGTTTCACCTAGTGCGTTTTAGGTGCTCATAGTATTTTTGATTAATTGTGATACATGTTTATCACCTCCTTTTAAAAACAGTGTCTGCCAATTAGCTAATTTGCTTTGCGACATCATTTTATTGCTAACCAATAGAAACGATTAGAAGATCTTTGAAGAAAATGTCTTTTGAAAAGGAATCCTCTTTTAAAAATGTAAGTATGTTTTCATTATCTTTTTTATTGTTTCGTTGAATTAAGTATGTTTCTAACCAAACGATGCGAAAGATTCATACCGTTTTCTAAACATTCTTTCAATGATAAAATATTCATTTATTACCACCTGTTTCAAATATTTTAATTGAACTAGAATCGAATAAAAAATTGTGTTTAAAACCCTATTGGAATACACAAGTATTCTTTGAAAAATTATAATTTTAAATGCTCAACACAAATTTTTGCACTAATAGAAAATATAATGTTGTACTATTTAAACTTTCACTATTTTCTGTAAGAGTTAAAACCTTTCACTATTTCTGTTTCAATCAAACCTTTGAAAAGAAAGTATTAAAATAGACTCATCGTATACGTATTGAGTTTAAAACCTATTTTGAATACACAAGTATTCTTTGAAAATTATAACTTTTAATGTTCAACACATATTTTTACACTAAAGAAAATATAAGGTTGTACTGTTAAAACCTTCACTATTTTCAGTATGGGTTAAAACCTTTCACTATTTCTGTTTCAATCAAACCTTTTAAAAGAAAGTATTAAAAAAGACTCAAAGTATGTATTGAGTTTAAATCCTATTTTGAATACACAAGTATTCTTTGAAAATTATAACTTTTAATGCTAAACACATATATTTTTGCATTAATAGAAAGTATAATGTTGAACTGATTAAACCTGTACTATTTTCTATATAGGTTAAACCTTTGAAACTATTCTTTAAAAGAAAGCATTAAAATAGTTAGTTTAAACTGTTTCATTTATTAAAAGAGTCTGTTAATAATAATGAAGCATGTTATTGTTTAAACATTCTTTTAATAATTAGATAAAATACAATTGTTAATAGATTATTTTGTTCAAACACCTTCTAATCTCTATTTTCCTTTTCTTTGCAATAATTTTAAACGTGAAAAGGAATTTGCACCTGTGAGAGGGAGATGGTTACCTGCATTTCGCTACCAACGTTGTCTCCATCTAATCAACGCTCCCGATTTCCCGAATCTGCAAAACGCGATAAACATCTTCGATTTCACCAGTTCTAAAAAGGGTGATGTCGTGATATCTGTTTCACGACTCTAAGCAAGGCAGTGAAACCACTCCGTTGCAATATATATGATGAAATAAAGGTCTAGAACAGTGACGTTATTTTACTGAATTCTTGTTGGTCGAATTTTCGACTAATCATAGAGTCACTATATGATGTCACTTCTTAAACAAACAGTATAAATAAACAATTCTAAGAAAAAAAAACCTTACTCTGTTACATTTTTAAGTGCTGTTATTTATGAAAACTGTTACTCATCTGTAATGGATAATTTTCAAAAAGTAAGTTTTTTAAACACTATATCTATATTTCAAGATATTACAAAATTTCAAATGTTGTTTTACCTATTTTTTCAAGTTATCTTTGCTATTTTTTTCTTTTGTATTAAATTAAAGTAAATATATGTTTTTTTCTTTTACAATCAATTATTTATTAGTTTATTAAAGTTGGAAAAATTAAAGCATGCTATTTTTCTTGTTATACGAAAGTAGTTAAAAAAATATATTATACGTTTTCTTTTTCGAAAATGACTAGAGATTATTTTCCGATTACTGTTAAAGTATTTGTAAGTGTAATACAATTATTGAAAGTAGTTCACAAATTTACGTATGCTATTTTCTTGTTATACGAATGTAGTTAAAAAATATATTGGATGTTTGCGTTTACTAAGAAATGAATAGATGCTATTTTCTGTATGTTATAAATTTATAACGCGTAAAGATTTTTTTTTTTTTTTTTTTTTTTTTTTTTACACGGAAATTTTATTTTAGTATTCAAAGTTTTTCTTATACAATAATTATTGAAAGTAGTTAAAATGAATTGGATGATTTCTTTTTACGAAAAAAAATATTTTCCGTTCACTGTTAAAGTATTTGTAAGTGTAGTATAGAAAAAATGTTATTGCTTTTTCACTGTTAAATTAATTGTATAGGCTAGTTAAAAAATTTTAATTGAAAATGTATTTCATGTTTTCTTTTTCGAAAAATGAATCGATGTTATTTTTGTTCACTGTTAGAGTATTTATAAGTGTAATACAATTATTGAAAGTAGTTTACAAATTTACGCATGCTATTTTCTTGTTATACGAATGTAGTTAAAATATATTGGAAGTTTGCGTTTACTAAGAAATGAATAGATGTTATTTTCTGTATGTTATAAATTAAATAACGCGTAAAGATTTTTTTTTTTTTTTTTTTTTTTTTTTTTTAACACGGAAAATTTTATTTTAGTATTCAAAGTTTTTCTTATACGATAATTATTTATTAATGTAATGATGTTAACAAATTTACGTATGCTATTTTTTCTTGTTATACGAAAGTAGTTAAAATATAACGAATGTTTTTTTTTGTTTTCGAAGAAATGTTATTTTTTTCTTTTCGTTACTAAACTAATTTATAAGTGTAGTCTAAAAAAAAAAGTTATGAAATTTTTTTTACTAAGAAATGAATAGATGTTATTTTTCTTTTCGTTACTAAACTAATTTGTAAGTGTAGTCTAAAAAAAAAAAAAAAAAATGTTATTAAATTTCTTTTTTTTTTACTAAGAAATGAATAGATGTTATTTTTCTTTTCGTTACTAAACTAATTTGTAAGTGTAGTCTAAAAAAATGTTATTAATTTTTTTCTTTTCGTTACTAAACTAATTTGTAAGTGTAGTCTAAAGAAAAAATGTTATTAATTTTTTTTTACTAAGAAATGAATAGATGTTATTTTTCTTTTCGTTACTAAACTAATTTGTAAGTGTAGTCTAAAAAAAAAAATGTTATTAAATTTCTTTTTTTTTTTTTACTAAGAAATGAATAGATGTTATTTTTTTCTTTTCGTTACTAAACTAATTTGTAAGTGTAGTCTAAAAAAATGTTATTAATTTTTTTCTTTTCTATACTAAACTAATTTGTAAGTGTAGTCTAAAAAATGTTATTTCTTTTTTTCACTGTTAAATGAATTATAGACTATTCAAAAATTTTAATCGAAAATGCATGTTATTGAAAACATATAGTTTGTGAGATTTTTTCTAAAAAAGATTAAACACTTATTAAAAGTATTCGATTACATGTTTAACAGTTTTTAAAACAATACACTAAGAATTATCCTATGTTTGATTGCAAATATTTTTTCTTTTTTAGTTTGTGGAAGATCTCGGTTTAACAACGAATGTATGGGAGCGCATGACCGCTATTGGTGAATTATCAGACCCAGGACCTTCTCAGCAAAGTTCTTGTAGGATGCAAGATCTTAGCAGCGAAGTTGATTCTTCATCAGTAAAGGTAAACTTTAAAAACATTCATTATCTATTTTGGGGGTTGTTTATTTAAATAAATAAGAACTAATGTTAGTTAAACTTTTCAAAAATGATACATTATTCGAAATTAGGTTGTGAAGTATAATACTAGTTTAGGTGTAAAGTGTATAATGAAAAAAAAAAAAAATCTTTTTTCTCGTTAAAGTAAACTTTTTATCCCTTTCGTAAAACTTTTAATGTAGACAGACATAGTTTTCTAAGTCTATTACAAGTTGCGTGTTTTTGAAACAGAATTTTTTCTGTTTTTAGGATTCTTTATCATGCGAAACCTGCGGTAAAAACTTCAGCCGAAAAGATGCTCTAAAACGACATCAGAAGATTTGTGGAAACACAGATTCAAAAACCTTTTCTTGCACCTATTGCCCAAAAACCTTTTCAAGGAAAGAACATTTAGATAATCATTTGAAAACACACGAGAAGAATCCTGACGAAAATTCATCTACTCCTGCTAGTTTAAGCTGCTCTGTTTGCTCTAAAACCTTTTCGAAGCAAGCAAATTTGAAGAGGCATATAATTTCGCATAACGAATAAAAGAAATCTTTCAAGTGTCCCCTATGCGCTATCGAGTTCACAAGAGCAGATAATCTAACAGTACATTTGAGAGGTCATGAAAGTTTAAATTACCCCTGTACCACCTGTCAGGAAAAATTTAATTCGAAAGCGAATTTGAAACGACACATGCAATCCCAACACATCAGCCTATCCCACGAAAATAGAAAAAGGAAAGTTAGTACGAAAAATTCATCTTCCAAAAAGCAAAAGACCTATACCGAAGCTTTGAATGTCTTTTCTTCAACATTTTTAACACCTGATGAAGATGAGAAATTTGACGTGGACGTTTTGGTGGAAAAACGTGGAGCAGACCTTCGTCAAATCATTGAAGAAAAACTGGATACACATCGAGGCGTCAAATGGCATATCCTAGCAAAATGTCTGTTCGAAAGGAAGACTCCAGAAGACGAACTTCAAGCTATTTCCACCTACTTTAGAAGTTCGAATTATACTGAATTAACTATCGATACAATAAATGAGCATATTTATGAAGCATTTGAGAAAATTAAAAAATTAATAGATGAATTTGTAAATTTGGGATCAGGTTGGATTTTCCAACGGATCCAACATATAGAAATTAAAATAGCAGATTATCATCCTCTAGCACCCAGCAGCCATATTAAATCCCCAGAATTTATACAAAAGAAAAGAGCTGTTCTCAATATAGAAAATTACAACGATTCTAAATGTTTGGTGTGGTGTTTGATCGCATATCAATTAAAGTTAAATTATAAACAACATCCTGAACGTCTAGCCCATTACACACCTCTTGAACATACCATCAAAATGGGAAAGATACCCTGCCCAGTCCCTGTGAAAAGCATTCCGAAAGTTGAAAATTTGAACAATTTAAGAATCAACGTATTTGCATTGGATGACCAAGAAGTGTATCCTTTATATGTATCACCCAAAGAAGATCCTGATGTCATTAACCTATTAGTCTTAGAAAAGGATGAGCAGTTTCACTACACGCTGATTAGAAGCTTTTCAAGATTATTAGGTGATGTCACAAAACGTGGTCATGCAACTTACTATTGTTACCGATGTTTACACCGATTTTGTAGACAAGATTTACTAACATCTCACACCGAATTTTGCAAGCAGCATACTGCTCAAAGGATCAACTTACCAGAAGATGGCAAACATATTCTATCTTTTACGGGGACTCATCTGCAACATCCAATCCCCTACATTGTGTATGCAGACTTTGAAAGTATTTTAAAACCTTTAACTCCAGCTTCTCAAACTTCACATTGTGAAAAAATTTCAAAACATGAAGCATGTAGCTTTGCTTTTGTTATTATTGATGCTGACGGAAAACCTTTCAAGGACAGATTCACATTGTATCGAGGAGAAAATGCTGCAGAAGAGTTTCTGAAGAAGTTAATAACAGAGACAGAAGACATTCGAGAAGAACTGAAGAGTGTAAAGCCAATGAAACTTTCCCCACAACAAGAAATAGATTTTCAAACGGCTACCCACTGCCATATTTGCAAAAGGGAACTCTTCAAGAAAAGAACGAGAGACCATGATCATGTGACAGGTGCGTACAGAGGGGCTGCTCACAAAGGATGTAATTTAAACTACAAGCAAACTCGAAACATTCCTGTCGTCTTCCACAATTTACGACACTATGATGCCCATCACATTATGATGGCTATTGGAAAATTTAAAGAATATTCGATAGAAGTGATTGCATCCACATTAGAAACCTATATAGGCTTTCGTATGGTGAAAGAGAACTGTCCCATCCATCTAAATTTTATTGACAGTTTGCAACATCTTTCAGCATCACTGGAAAAATTAGCAAGCAACCTGCATAATGATCAATTTAAAATCTTGAATCATTATTTTAAAAATCAGGATATATCCCTGCTCACACGAA
The DNA here is from genome assembly GCA_963932465.1 of Maratus speciosus. Taxonomy (NCBI): domain Eukaryota; kingdom Metazoa; phylum Arthropoda; class Arachnida; order Araneae; family Salticidae; genus Maratus; species Maratus speciosus. The sequence continues at coordinate 11,935,536 of OZ010793.1, read as the reverse complement.
AAGGGGTATATCCTTATGATTACGTAACCGATGTCAATAAATTTAATGAAACTGTTCTCCCACCTGCCTCTGCATTCATCAACACATTAACGGATGAACCTATTAGCGAAAGCGATTACCAACATGCACAAAACGTCTGGAAATCCTTCAATCTCCAAACTTTAGGAGATTATCATGACCTATATTTGAAGACGGATGTCTTATTGCTCGCAGACGCCTTTGAAAGCTATCGCAAACTGTGTCAGCAGTTCTATGATATCGACAGCGCCCATATGTATACGTTACCAAGTCTGGCATGGCAAGCTTGCCTGAAGAGATCGAACATCCACTTGGAACTATTAACGGATATCGACATGCTATTGATGTTTGAAAATGGGATTCGGGGAGGTATCAGCATGATTAGTCAACGCTATGCCAAAGCAAACATCCTCAACACGCCTGCACATAATCCAGATCAAGCTCCCAGTTACATTATGTACTGGGATGCCAGTAACTTGTATGGGTGGGCTATGTCTGAGTACCTCCCCCATGGTTCCTTTCAATGGGAAGACCCGAAACAGTTTTCAGCAAGTAGCATATTAGAGTTGGCAGACGATTCCTCTACAGGATATATTTTCGAGGTGGATCTGGAATATCCTAAAGAACTCCACGCCTTGCACAACGAGTATCCTCTCGCACCAGAAAGAATCACTGTCGAAGAAGATATGTTGTCACCCTTTGCGAAGAAGATGTTAGGTAATAAAAAATTCAAGGGCACGCCAAAACTAATCCCGAACCTTCAAGATAAGAAAAATTATATCGTTCACTATAGAACATTGAAGTTTTACATCCAATCAGGAATGAAACTAACAGAAATTCATCGTGTAATTCAATTTCAGCAAAGTCCATGGTTAAGGGAGTATATCGCTTTTAACACCGATAAACGAAAACTGGCGAAATCTGCTTTTGAAAAAGATTTCTTTAAACTCCTGAACAACGCTGTATATGGAAAAACGTTAGAAAACCTTCGAAAGCGTCGAAATGTGGAATTGTGCAATACCGAGAAAAGGGCGAAAAAATTAGTCGCTTCACCTGCGTTTAAAACCTTCAAAATCTTCTCTGAAGATCTTGTTGCGGTGGAGCGCACTAAATTATCGTTATTAATTAATCGTCCTATGTATGTTGGTTTCTGCATTTTGGAGCTTTCGAAGCTTCTAATGTATCAATTCCATTATGGTTTTGTGAAGGAAACATATAAGCATAATGCCAATTTGCTTTTCACCGACACGGATTCCCTATGTTATGAGATCTATACGAAGGATATTATTGCGGATATGGAGAAGAAAAAGGATTTATTCGATTTTTCTGATTATCCGCAGTCGCATCCTTTGTTTTCGACTGATAACAAAAAAGTATTAGGGAAATTCACGGATGAACTTAGCGGTGAATTAGCGTTGGAGTTTGTCGGGTTAAAGGCGAAAATGTACTCCCTGAAATCTGAAACAGAAGAAAAAAACGAGCGAAGGGTGTCACAACACATATCGTCAGAAAAAAAATGAAACATGAAGATTATGTAAAGTGTCTTCAAGAACTCAAGACCAGCACAGTTACACAAGTTCGAATTGGGCAAGAGAACCACCAGTTGTATACAATGCAACAAAACAAGGTTGTTTTGAGCCCATTCGACGATAAACGATATATCCTGGAAGACGGAATCACAAGTCTCGCATATGGGCACTGCGATATCGTCAACATGTAAATAGTTTCTCATCTTATGGACAATGTGCGTGATTTTTCCATTGCCTAAGAAAATTTGTATATATTTTTTCAACTTTTGGACAATGTGCACCGTTTCCATTGCAAAAGAAAATTTTTGTATATATTTTTTATCAAGTTTATTGTGTACAGTGAAGATTTACTTTATGATTCAACTTTTGGACAATGTGTACCGTTTCCATTGCAAAAGAAATTTTTGCATATATTTTATCAAGTTTATTATTGTGTACAGTGAAGAATTTTGTATATATTTTATCAAGTTTTATTGTGTACAGAGAAGATATATTTTATTATTCAACTTATGGACAATGTGCGTGATTTCCATTGCCTAAGAAAATGTGTATATATTTATCGTTTCATCGAGAATTTGTAAATAGGTTAGAGCGCGGTGGGACACAAAGGAGACTTACGTCCGCGACGTGTGTCCTGGGAAACAATATGTAAGCTTAGTTCACTTAAAATGAATAATTTATTTGTGAACTAAGTTTATGTTTTGGCTAAAAGTCTCCAATGATAATGATTAAACAAAAACATCGTTATCATTTCCCTCATTCGGCTTTTAAAAACATGTTTCGGAAATTAGCAAATGACAAAAACTTCTTTCGTTAAACTCATAAAAAAATGTATTAACCTTTTTTATTCAGTTTAAAATAGGATGACGACATCGCAAGTAAGTGAATCATCCTCTCAAGAGAGGGCGCTGGTGTCGCCGGAATCGATGGTGCTGCCCCCTAGGTTCGTCTCTCGTCCAATCAGAAGCAAGCTCCTTATCTTGATGAAGCCGGTTGTTGCACGCTTCTTCGTTCATTAGCCCGGTGTTTGTCATACAGGTAGGACGTGTCTCTGCGCTGCTCCGTGGTAAGTATTTTTTAATTGCATGCGATCTTTTCTAATCATTCCTAATCATTCCTTTGTTCTACCTTTCTCTTACAACAGACTTTCCTTCATTAATCATCCTCATTAACATTTTCCTTTGTTTAATTCCTCTCTTACAGTAGACTTTTATTAATTCATTAGACTTTTATTGATTCATTAACATTATCCTTTGTTCTAACCCCACTATTACAGTACACTTTTCATTATCGCTTCTTTGTTTTAACCCCTCTACTATAGCATGACGCGCGGGCGCCTGTCTGTCTCGACTCCGCCCACCTGTCTATCACTTTCTTATCTAACCTACCTGTCAATCACTCGACTCCGCCCACCTGTCACTCATCTTTAGCCACGCCCTCCACCCGGCTCTTGGCTCCTGGTGGGGTAGAACCGGCTTTTTCCTTCTACTACCATTGGAATGGGTCTCGTGTTCAAGAAAATTTGATTAGTGGGTCATTTTGGGTCATAATCGGTCAGGGTCAAGCTAATTATAGCTAAAAGTACGGCTCAATCGATTTTGACTGAATTTTGTTTCTAACCATTTTCGGGCACGAATAGACCATTGGGATGGGTCGTGTGTTCGAAAAAAATTCGATTAGTGGGTCACTTTGTTTCACTGTGGGTTAAGCTGTTTTTATCTAAAAAAACGGCTCTAACGATTTTCACTAAACTCTATATTCTACAATTTTGGATTACGAGGAAGAAAGACCATTGGGCTAAGTCACATGTTCGAGAAAATTCGATTAGTGGGTCATTTTGGGGTCACCGTGGGTCAAGCTAAGTTTATCTAGATAACAGCTCTAATGATTTTGACGAAATTTTGCACCCTACTGTTTTCGGGCACGAAAAGACCTCTGGAATGGGTCTCGTGTTCGAGAAAATTCGATTAGTGGGTCATTTTGGGTCAGGGTCAAGATAGTTATATTTTGAGAACGATTCAATCGATTTTGACTAAACTTTGTATCTAATCATTTCCGGGCACGAAAAGACCATTGGGATGGGTAACGTGTTCAAGAAAATTCAATCAATGAGTCATTTTGGGTCCTAATGGATCAGGATGAAGATAACTGTATCTAAAAAACGGCCGAAAAGATTTTGACAAAACTTTGTACTACACCATTTCTGGAAAAGATAAAACCATTGGGCTGGGTCGCATGCTCAAGAACATTCTATTAGCGGGTCATTTTAGTGATAATGGGTCGGGATCAACCTAACGGCGTCTCAAGAAGGTTCAAACAATTTTGACAATTTTTTTGTTATACCGTTTCACAGTACAAAAAGACAATTGAAATAGTCACATGTTAGATAAATTTCGGTTAGTGGGTTTTTCAATCAACGTGGGTCAAGCTTATTTTATCTAGAAAAAGACTAACGATTTTCACTAAATTTTGTATTCCATCGTTTTCAAGCTCGACAAGAGCATTGTGTTAGGTGGCATGTTCGAAAAAATTCGATTAGTGGGTCATTTTGGGTCACTATGCCTCATGGTCAAGCTAATATTGCAACTAAAACAGCAAGAATGATTCTGTGAGAATGATATATCGAGATAAACACAAAGCTAATTTTGACCGAGCTTAGCTCGGTCATTCCTGCTAGTTAGTAATTATCAATAATATTTACAGAAGCGTTGATATCGCAATATTTTAAAAGTGAGACATATTTATTATTAATGGGTGCCTTTGGCTGCTTAAAAATATAAATGTGAGATTAAAATATTAGAACCGATTGTTTCTAAAAGGGACCTTATCTAGAATGTAAACTCCTGGCGCTTTTTTAAACACTCACATTCACATTGCAATACATCATTTGGAGAGCAAAAAGTTTTGCACCTGGATTTTCACCTGGCACCTACACTTAGTGTGTTTGATCCTATACTGAATGTAATCCATATTTTGTATCCATATAAAATAAATGAGAATAAAGACAGAAAACACATTTATATGAATGATGTAGAGTCGAGAGTGTAGTATCTAAGTATTTAGTTTCGGGGGGGGGGGGAGTGAGAAAGAAATTGAACGTCCCCAGATATGTTAATCCCTAAATTGATACAGAAAATAACGAAATTCGACTGGAATAATGAATTTTTTCATTATATGTTAAAATGGATGCTTAGGAGGCCGTCTTCATTCTGAAAACGTACCAAACTCGGAAATTTTATATACGAATACATAATTTGTCATCGTATTTGGCTTTTTCAGAAATTTCACTTCAGGATACCAAACGAGAAGTCATTCGGTCAAGTATTATTAGAAACCATCAAGGTTTAAAATTTAGAATCCCCAATGTTACATTAAGTCATCGTTGCAAAGTAGATTGCATTGCGGACAGTTTTTTAAGCCTAACTCAAAACTGTTTGGTGCAAGGAGTGAATTTTTATTCTGAATTCGCATATTTAAAAGCTTCTAGAAATATATATATTTTTAATTATAGGTTACATTTCTTATTGTTTTAAAAAAGTAGTTTTCAATAAACGTACGCATTCGAAATAAATTTAAAATTACATATGTAACTGTAACATGTAACTTATGAAATCTATATGTCATTTGCAAAATGTGTCGTTAAATAATCGGAATTTTGAGGCGAAAGTTTAAAGAAAAATTATACTTTTTTCCCGTAAAAAATCCTGCGATTTTTAATGAATTTTTGAAATGTGGACGTATTTCTCACCCGTATATGGGCACAGGACTGCAAAAACGTACTTGAAGCATTCTAGCGCACGCATCTATCACATTTTGGATACAACACAGGGCACAAAATTTGCACAACTGCGCCACCATGTGGACGGGGTTTATAATGCCAATATGCTGAATTTAAATATGACACAAAATCTAGCTTATGCATATTTCCTGTGCATATTTTCTGAATCTGTATTTACTCATAGAAGATGACTTTTGTTTACCTGGTGTAGTATATCGTATAAATACAAATATTTTTATTTAAAATTTACACCGTACATTTACAATACATATTTTTATATAATATAAATAGTATTTGATACGTCTATCGACCGAAGCTAGACCTAGCTTTCAATGCTGCGATTAGCCTTTGGGCTTTCAGGCCCATAACTATTGGAATTTTCGTTTATTTCGCTACAGAAACGACAATCCTGTCATTAAATAAAATTGTCGAGTGATGAAATGTTTTAATTTTTGACTAAACTAATTTAATTTTTAATCTATTTATTTCTTAGAATTTATAATGCCATGAAGAATACGAATATTTAAAAAAATATTTGTGTCTGAAATTGTGGTTTTTTTAAATATAAAATTTAATGTGTTCAACAATATGTTTTAATGGGATATTTAGTATATTGGATTTAATATTCACAACAAATATTTTCTTAAAAAATTCATCATTATAAATTATTAAGAGGAAAACAGAAAATAAATAAGGTTAAACATTCAAAGGCATACATAGTCGGATTAGTTTTCATTAAAAATTAAAATCCTAAAAATGTCCTGAAAGTGTGTGAGGTTTTTGATTTATAGAGGTATATAAAAGGCACATTTTACCATAAACAAAAAAACATTTAGAAAAATAATAACTTTTTTTAAATAAATACTTAGGAGGTTATTTTCTTTAAAAATTACGTTTCTAAAAAATCTAAGTATATTTGATTTTTGCTTTATGAAGCAATGAAAATACTAATTTTATAACACAACTGTCATTTGAATTAAAAAAAATTCCAGTTTATTTTTTTAAAGGAGAAAATCAAAATATTAAAAATGTAAATAGTTTTTTTTTCAGCATAGATTAAATTCTTACAAAATGGGATAAGTATTCTGTAAACACATCTGATTTTTGTTTTAGAAAGCTACATAAAACTCATTTTCTTACACAATAAGTAACATTTCGAGCTTAATTTCTAAAAATATAACATAATCTAGGAAAATATAAAATAATACACCCAATTTTTTTTCTTACTTAAAAAAAAAAAAAAATAAATAAATAAATAAATAAATCGAATAAATAAAATTTTGTTCGTTATTTAATGTTTAAGTATTAATAAATTAAAAAGAACCAGTTTTATTCTTTACAGAAAATAAAAATAAGTTTAAATTACTTAGTTAAAATCTATTCTGTACCCTGCTTATAAATCCATGAAATATTATAAATAATTCTTTTTTGTTTCTTAAAATAGTTATAAGTCTGCCATAAATAGTCTCTCTAGTCTGCTCAGTTGTTCTAGCTTTATTAAACCCATAACTAAGTAAAACATATCTGCATATTTTAAATCTGTAAAGACCTCTATCCTCTATTTCAGAAGAAAAAAAAAAAATTAGAATTTATTTTATTTTACTTGGGTTCGAAATATTACTTATATTTATAATTTCAGACAAGGATAAGTTAACAAAATATATAGCAACGGAGAAAATACTCCCGAAAACTCAATAGTTTAACTTCTCTGTTTTTTATATTAATTAACATAAAGTAGATGTATTGGTTATAAAAATATAAGTTAAAAGCAACTAGCCGTAACAGAAATGAGAGGCATTAGTGCAATGCATGATATATAAAACATATTTCTGATCATTTGTAGAAATATTAAAATACTCTTTTGGCTATCTAAGAATTAGCTCAGAAATTAAAAAAGCTGAATACACAAGAAAAAATAGCTGCTTTCGTACAATCGTGCTTTACTAATTTTTATTTTTTAGGATAAACTTTGCATAATTTAAAAATTACAAAAGTCTGTACAAATCCAAAATCCGCTGTTTGCAATGGTTTGTGGAGGAGGACGGGGTGGTGGGGAGGGGTGTATTAATTTTTTAAGCTAAATAAATAAAAAAGAAAATAAAAATTGAAATAATTTTTCAATTAATTTAAAATAATTTTTTAAGCGAGGCAGTTTTACAATATAATGAAATAGATGTCCTTTTTAAATTAAAATATTAATTAATTCAATGTATTCGCTTTATTTTTATTCTTTTATTTAACTGAACCTCAGTTTTGTGATCAAATATGGAATTTTGCAATAGATTTTTAACCCTGATACTCTGGAATTATACAAATTATGTACAAAGTCGTTTTTTCGACGACATTGCAACATTGTAATATTTTTACAACTTAATTATAAATCGATACATTTCAAGGCATCTTTAAATCAACCCGCCGCCAAATATTTTCTGAAATGCGTACAATGGTATGGGAGTTGAAACAAAAATGCATTTAAAGATGCGCCCATAAACGCTTACCAAATAGTCAAATCGCTAGGAAACTGCAACAATGAAACATTTTAAAGAGTAAAATGTAATAATAATAATTAAAAAAAAAAACAAATAAAAAATGAAGAGCGTAATATTTTGTAAAAATAGGTTTTCACCAGTGAGCTAGCAGTTTCTGGCAAAAAATGTCTAAAATGTCTAAATGTCTTCCTAAAATGTTTGCTAAGAATTGTATCAAATTACTTTTGTTCATAATTTAATTTATTTCACCAAATCGGAGGATTTTGATAGAGAAATCAAGAGCTCGGTATTTTTATCTTAGCCTGGTGCAGGTGATTAAATTGACAAACATTGTTCCCTTTGCATTTTTTCGTATTTTATTAATTTCATTTTTGATATAATCCTTTAACTCAATTCTTTTAAAATTCAAAACTTTAATTTAAAACAGAAACATTCAGAATTCATGACTTTTAACTTATTTATTTTCTTAATAAAAAGAAAAAGAAATGAAAAAATAAAAATATATAAGGAAAATTCATGAATCAAGACTTTTAATTTCAACATCAAAGAATCCTTCGAAAAATAAAGAATAATGATTACCTCCAAAACAATTTTTTTGTCTCACTAAAGAGTGAATGTTTTGTGTTTACTTCAGTCGAAAGAAGCTGTCAATCTAATTTCAGCTGAAGTTATCTCAAAAGAATACTATTTGAATGTAACTCATCTTTCAAATATATGCTTATTTTTTCAAACGGCCTTTCTAAAATGTAACTTTTGTGCAGTTTTATTCGAAAAATAATTTTCATTAAAAATGGTCACCTGGCATAGGTACAAAGAAGCGTTATAACAGTCACATGACTTAGGCTTTTATATTTATATGCTCGTCCCTGTTTGGTTTCGTTCTCCAAATTTCCACACTGTCGCCGTCATCTTTTCGCAAAAATTTAGAAAACTTTCCGACGGAATAAAAAATAAATAAAAGGTGAATATTCGGATCTAAAAAAAGAAGAAAAAATCCACATTTGCTCAGAAATTTTCAAATTGATATCGCGAATAGTTTTCTTAATTTTAGCCAATTTGTGAAAATTATCATAATTTTTTTCTGTCACAAACCACTTCTTGCCATTGGCAAAAAATAAATAACTGCTTTTTCGCCGCTGCGTACCTTAGCGTTATATATATGTACTAGCCGCCTTCGCCCGCTATGCTGGTCGTTTTTTCTAAACAAACCTTGAATCAAAAGAAACATATCTGTGGATTTGATCATGCGTTTGAAAGCAATATAGACATTTGCCTGTAATGCCCATGTAATGCTACAAACTACATGGACGTCATTATGCTATTCTATCTTTTATTGAGTCATACAAAATTTAGACTGTTAAGGACCAATTTCTTTAGTTGTTAGTGTAGGATTCGGTAAAGAACAATAGAACTATATGTAATATACTAAAAGCGTTCGTGAAAAATTATCAATGCAAGTCTTATCAGAATTTGTTAATTGGACTTATTGAAAAGGCTGATCGTTCCTAATAATTGGGTTCGCCTGATTCTAGAACTTTCATCTATAATTCTACAATCAAGCAACCTAACAACCAAGCAACAGCAAATGATATGTGCTTTATACTAAAACATTCACTGAAAAATTAACTAACCGATCAAGTTGCATCGAAATCCACTTAGCAGAATCTTTTAAACTGGAAAATATACCGAAACCTTCCCTAAAAATGATCTAATTAACAGTTTAAATCCCTTAAAAATTCATTCAGTGGAACCTTTAAAAAAAGCAAATCTTTCAAAATTGGGTTCATCTGATTTAGAACTTTCCCCATAATTATTTAGCTAAGCAACGTAGAACGTTATGTTTTATACTAACATCTTTTCTGAAAAATTATCTAACTAACAATGTAAGTCCCGTCAAAATCTATTCAGCAGAACTCAAGATATAAGCGGCCGGAATGAAATTTCTGTTTGCATTTGAGATAGTTAAATATAACTTTCATAATCGCGTTAACCTGATTATAGAACTCTCTGGGAGGTAGGGGTAGGTATATACCGCATCACTTCTGAATTTTTTAAGGAACTCAGCTCAACTTCCATAACTATAGCATATATACTCTCTAGTATACTCTATCCCTGTAGCGTATATCTTCCAATTTTCTTTACTTTACCACTGAAAACATTTTCCGCATTGCTCCGTAACTAAACAACACAAAATGATATGATAAATATTGAAAAATCCCTGAAATATTATCTAACTTACTGTGCATTTAATTAGTTGACTTGAAATCTTTCATAATCGAGTTCACCTAACTTTAGAACTCCCGTAGCAACTTAGAATGATGGTTTTTACATTAAACCATTTATAAACCAAATTTACTATTTAACAGTGTAAGTTCTACAAAATTCTGTTCAGTAGAATCTGAGTTATAGCCATATTTACAATATTTATTGCTCATTAAACCTTTTTTCTTTACATTTGAAATAAAATCAGTAACTGTTTTGGTATTTCCCTGTTATGCCAACACCATTGTCACCAAGCGTAATAGTTGGCACAAAAATGAAAAGATACATTTGAAAAAAAAAAAAAAAAAAAACAATTTTGTTGGTAAAAAAAAAAATGAGCATTTAAAAAATATAACTTTTGAAAATTACAGACTTTTACCTACCACTTTTTTTTAAATCAATAAAAATAATGGTACTACTTGGCTATCTCGTTGACCAAAAATCTATTGCCAAACTATAAGATTACATGCCAATAATGGTTGATCGAAAATGTCAGATTCACTTGACCTTAAGCAAGTTACACGTATTTACGTCATCAGGTGATTTTTATTTCGACGTTTTAAATGTATTTTTATTAATGTTATACTAATTTATTTGTTCTTTCGTTATTTAAAATAAAAATTATGTCAATTTTTATAATTTGGCGAGTGGTTTGGCGATTTATATAATTTGTCGAAATTGGTCGACGGGTTCCAAAATAAATACTTAAAATATAAGAATAAATAAATATTTTGCAAGTAATAAAATTTGGTCAATTTAAACTGCAGTCTTGAAATTGTAAATGTCTTTTACTACTGAAGCATGGCGTACGTAATACGTATGTCTCAAATTGCAGTAAACATTTCATTCTTTCAATGAAGACATTCATGGTTTTTTTGGACAAAACATTTTTATATGTACAATTCCTAACTTCTGAAATAATTTTATTGTAGCTTCCTCATCATCAGATAACTGCAAAATGGTAAAATCTATTTCAGTATCAGTAATAAATATTTTCTATTCAAAAAATAACAAATTAAAAAGTTTTGCGAGATTATGATGGAATAAAATAAATTCCATCATTAAAAATTCCTGCATAAAAATATTCAAGTTCAATAATTAGCAAATGTTAATGTGTGGCACGGTTTGCAATAAAAATCATTTGCACGATTAGGGTTGAAATAAATGGCGCGATACCATGTTGCCAGTTAGTCAAAAGTCAATTTCCCCAAAATTTCTGAAATTTTCTCCAAATCAGTGTTTTTTATCCGCAAAAGCCCCCAACTCAGTTTTTACTCAAAATGGGAATTTTAAAATTTTTTAATTTACCACTTTAAAAAATATTTATGTACTTTTAGCTCAAAATTTTTCCCCAAATCAAGCCTTTTTTTGAAAAAATTCTCCCATTTACAAAAAACAAACTTCTAAACTGGGCTGAATGCATATTCTGTAACTACATTAAGAGAAAGAGAGATATAATTTGCAGAGACAAGTCATTTTACGTTTGTTTTTAAAAGTATTGTCTAACAATGTTGGACTATTGTTACATTAACTTCATAACTTTAGACAATCTCTTATCAGTTGGGATTTAAATAAGTCCGAGATGGTACGCTGTTTTAATTTTTTTTTTCATCCATGTACTGAAGTACATAATCATAATGCAAAGTATTTTCGCTTTTATATATCATTAGAGAAAAATATCTGCTTTCCACATATTTGAATTAATTTTTTTTAAGTACGGCGAAAGAATTTTTCATATAAGCCCTACATATTTAGTCACGTGCAGGTTTAACCTGCTTAAGACTTTACAGTCTGATGCATCAGTAATACGTATAAACTGTAATGTAGTAAACAACGAACACGACCACATCCAAGAGAATAATGATTGATATTTCCGATTTTCAAATCAAAATTGATTTCGAGACAGATACAGTTTTTCTACCAGACTTAAAGAGACGGAACTCACGGAAAATAGTAAAAAAAAAAAAAAAATCCCCAAGTTTTCCCCCAAAATTTTTTTGTAGTCCCCAAACATTTCCCCCTCGAACTACTCGTCCCCAAGAATATTCCCCTAGAGGTTCAAAGTCCCTCAAAACAAAGACAAAAGCCCCAATCGGGCAATGGGCAATACTGCATATTATTTACAGTTATCGACTTCCTTAGCAGTCGGTCTACTTGAACATGTAAAATGCGATTTATCATTCAGGTTTGTTTATATTATATGAAACTTTCTAGTTATATTTTATGGTGTAAGTGTTAAAATACTGTAGTTGTACTTCCTTGAGCACATTCAAATATTCATTCTTCAAAAGCAGGCGCCACCTCAAGTCGCTGATCAACAATGAAGTAAATACAATATCCGTATACTATTCATCCGTACAGAACTTAAAACATTCAGTTTTTAATGATATTTGAAAAGAAGTAGCCAAAAAATTATACTTTTCTGTAAAAGAAAAAAAAAATGTTTCAAAGTGCTAATTCTAATATTAGTATTACGATTGGAGAAACCGATAAAAAAAAAAAAAAAATCATTTTTAAACTACGATAAGATGGGAAATGCCATTAGCATTAATAAAACAGTATAAAAATCTGAAATCACACCTTAATGTGTTACAGTTTCAACTGCATGATTTCGTTCATTTAGAAAGTTATGTTGCCATGTTAAAATAACGTTTGAATTAAAAATTTCAGTTATTCAATAATCATTAACTGAACTATTTCTGTTTCACTGGCATCTAATAAAGTAGAAATAAAAATAAATATTAAAATTTACTGGTGAGAATTCGGAATACTGAAATAAAAAAATCAGCCAGATTCGGCAAATTTTCCGATGCATCTAGTTTCGATGTATACGTAAGTTGTTTTAAATAGCGAAAGGCAGTCGAATTGTCAACACTGAGTCTCTCAGAAATCCACCGAAAGCAAATTTTATCCTTTCGTTAAAATCACCTTTTCGAAATCGATAAAACAACTTTTTAACTGTCCTAAGGGCGGGAGCACGATCCAAATAAACGTCTTGAATATTTTTTGTAGCACGTCCAACACTCACTCTTTTTTTAAACTCGTGTAACATAACATAACGAAAGTGTAACTTTTCATTCTCCATTTTTAATATTAACCTTGCACACAAAGTAATTTGAAAAAATAAATACATTTACGGACGACACATTTAGATAACTGTCAGTTAATAATATGGTTATGAAAGAAACATCGGCACAGTTAAAATTGCAAGCTACTGCCACTTATGAAATCATGCATAAATTTTGCAATTACCCAATATATATTATTACATGTCAACATTTATATATAAAAAAATCAGAAATAATTCAATTCTTGTCATATTTGACTAAAATAAAAGCATTGATCAATAACCCATTAAGACCCATAGCTGCCAACTCTTCCGCTTTTTCGTACCACAAAATTTTAATAGAAATTTTTGCCTTTTTTGATCGGCAGATTGCGGCGATTTAAAAAGGTAAAATTTACAATAAAATTTTTGTGGTTCAAAAAAGCGTAATATGTTGGCAGCTATGAGGACCGCCCCTTCTTATATTTGACTCAAATAAAATGAAATTTTATTTTATGCATTTTAATAATTAACATAGCTATAATATAACAAAAGCTATATTACAATTTAATTTTTTTTTTAATGTGAGATATGACATGGAACCATTGATAAAGAGGAACTGACATAGCCTTAAAAAAGTGAAGCTTCAACTGTAACCATTTTTGTAGTTGTTGATTAACCCTTTAACCAACGATTTAACCTACGGTTTGGCAAATCCAAATCTACCACTAAAATTTAATAGAGATTTTTGAGTTGTTTAATCATGTAATTTCGATTATTAAATTAAACTATATTTAATATGAAATTTTAGTCGTAAGAAAAATTTACATTTGGCTCGATCATCGTACGCGGGCTATGCCTGTCATTATAGGTTAAGGGGTTAACTTCGGGGAAAAACTTCGCCAATAATTTTCAATAGAAATTTCCTCCTTACTTAAACGCTTTATTAGAGTAAATTTTGAGTTATAAATAATGGAAGAAACAGATCTTCATATTTACTCTTAGAAGTTTATTTTGGAGGTAGTCAGGCCTTGCGTTTCTGCCCTATTGTAACAACTTAGACAACCTCCTCTCAGTGTCAGTGAAAAAGATTATTATACCAAGGCACACAGACACCAGTAAAAACAAATAGAAAATTTTACCATATTTGTGAGAAAATATTTCTATGAATAATGCTCTTAAATAAGACGAAAATTTCTATTCAAATGTACTGGTGGGAAGTTTGTCCCGGCGGTAATCGGAAACTGCTGATTCGATTTTAACCCTTTCCGTCGCGGAGTAATTTTCTTTATAAACTGATGAAATAATGGACTGACACCAGAATTTATATACGAATTTATTAGAAAATACGAACTTCCTTATTTTCACGCACATTATAAAAGGAAAAATGTAATTAAATATTCTTGGTGCCGTTTGTCAGATTTGGAATTAAAATTGGGTGTTCCTTTTTAAGGTCACCACCCTCGAAAGCGTTAAAAAAACAGCCGCCATCTTGTGACAACCTTCTCAGTTACTCCACTCGCAACTGGTAGACAATACACTCTATGTCCTCTCCTCGTTATTCATAACTCCATTATGATATGTTGCAAAAATGTAACGTGAGTACAATTAAACGACATTTATGCCATATAAAAATCTTTGCAGCATTTACTTTGTCGCGGTACATTACATTTACTACACACAGTTATAGTTTTGACTGCTACACTATCTGTGTATTCAATTGCTGAATTTATATAATTCTTTGTAGTGCATCTATGTACATAATCCGAAATTTATCAATAAAAATTTTCAAAACATTCCGTACTACCTTCATTCATATTTCTAAATTTTTTTACAACTCGAGTCAGTTAAGAGATTTTTCCCCTTAAAAATAAAAGTCATGTACTATACAATATGTGATAGCAAATTTCTTGAAAAAAATATTCACAGTTATATAAAAAAATCACAAACATAATGTTGAAAATTCGCAACGTCAGCCTTTAATGGATTAAATATACACTTTAAGAACAGAAGTTAATAATTATTAATAAGCCCCCACCCCCAACACCTAAGGAATTCGATTTATTAGAATTACAGTGGTGGAAAATTGGCGCAGAGGCGGAGCCTACTGACACCACTAAATTTATATGATATTATTCAGTTTAATAAAAACTCAGAAATTTGATCATTAGATAAGAGGCAAAATACTACTATAATTTATTGGTGTCAATAGGCTCCACCTCTGCGCCAATTTTCCACCACTGGAATTATCACACGTGAGAATTTTAAAAAAAGGAAATCTGAAATATTACAATAACTAAAGTAATTTGTGAGATTTCACTAAAATAGTAACATTATCATAAAATAAACACGTTAAACACAGGCATTAATAATTATGAATAAAATATTTGCTGAAGCATCGGTATTGCAGCATTTTAAAAGTGAGACATAATGAGACATAATTAATCAGTAGTTTGGATACTTGAAAATATAAATGTAAGAATAAATCCAGAGTACCGATTGCTTCTAAATGGGTTCCTCAAAGAATGTAAACTAGTGGTGTATTTTTAAACAATATTACGACAAACAGCGTTGGGAAGACTGTTATCCATGGTTGTGATGCAACACTATGAATCTTATACTATATATCTTGTAAAGTTTACGGTGCCAATTTTAAATTAAAATGTTTGTGTTGATACAATATAGTACGTCAGATAAACAAGAGGCATCTTCCATGAGTGAGTAGAGAATCTGAAAATAAGTCAAATGGCTAATTTCGCTTTTTTGTATGTCAGTTTAGAGATTAAAAAATCTGGGGGCGTTCCTTTTCTTTCTTTCTTTTTTCTTTTTTTTTCTTTTGCCCGACTCTTCATATTCAGATACTACTCTCTCGACTCTGCACCATTAAGATAAATGTATTGTTTGTCTTTAATCTCATTTATTGTAGAAGTACAGAATACGGATTACAGTCAGTATAAGATCAAACGCAGGGGCCAGGTAAAGGCCCAGGTGCAAAACATTTTGCTCTCCGAATGATGTATTGCAATGTGAATGTGTTGCGGAGAGTGCTTAATAAAGTTCGCTTTAAAGTAATGTGTCCTGACGTGTGTTTACGCCCTAGGACACGCTCTTACTGTTTATTTCTTTTCTTTTCTTTTTCTTTTTTTTTTTTTTTTTCAGGAAAATAAACCAACCGTACTTTCAAACAAATCTGGATATATAATGAAGTAAAGACACCGGCGTGTTCGAAGATGCCCCAAAGTAGAGCCACTGGAGTTGCAGTGGTCGTGTTGAGAACTAAATTGTTCAGTAGTGTGTTCCGCGATTCAGTGGCGCCAACTTATGTGGAACAGTGGGGCTCGAACCCACCCACTAATTTGCTCTTAAAGCGCACTCAAATTTCATTATTCAAAATTTTTGGGTATTAATTTTTCAATCGCTGAAAAGAATTATTTCGTTGACCTTAGTCCTTTACTTACCACGGCAAGAAATTGCTGTTGAAAAAATTATATGTTTGTCTTATTTGTGCTGTTATGGGTCAAATAAAACAAAAATATTAAAAAAATCAGATATTGTTACATTTAAAAGGATTTTTGTATGGTATCATATATGCTACCATGGGCAGATTAGGATGAAAAATGAAGAATTTTACCACATTTCAAATTTATTTTATATTTTGAAAAAGCTGTTATTTTTACATGTGGTAGGCCTTAAAACAGTTTCTTTCTTTGTTTATACATAGAAATACGTCGCATTTTTGACATTTTATTGAAGAAAATGTTCCCCTTGGACAAATATGGCATCTTTGGCGTTTTTCTTCATATGTAGGCCAATGATGAACGCCATCAGTCCTGGTTTCCTAAAAGTGAAGTAAAATATATACTTCCAATACTCACATTTAAACTGAGATATACATATTAAGAACATATACATTTTAGCTGTAAAAATATTTTTCAGTATGTAAATTTTACCTTTGGTGGTTCCTCTTTTCGAGCCTTTTTCTTAGGCTGCTGAACTTTTGGACTCTCGAGAGATGGTCTATCTACCTTCTTCTTTCCAACAGTGATAAGGCTTGTAGCTAATTCGTTCAAAAAAGAGTGAAGGCAAGAGTGTTTCATTTTCTATACTTCATTTTGCTACTATGTCTCCGATAAAGACACCATGCATTGATAGCTGCCATTGTGACTGTGTGCCAAAATATGTACAAGTACGATCTATTTGATTTGAACGTATATCTATATTTAAATGACATCATATCATTCAAGTCAGTCCCTCCCATATTTTGATTGTACAGAGGAATGACTGCCGGGCAAGGTACTAGTACTTCTTTATTTTGACATTTTACTCTCCTGTTTACCGAAGCTGAATGATTAACTCCTACAGTATTCGATAACAAAGTACAGCATCTGTTGTCGAACCATTTCACTGCTATAACGTCAAAATTGTTTATAGATGCTACCGAGTAGTCAATGGTTCCTCTTCCTTCTTTTTTCATTTCTTTTTCATTTCTTAATTTACACTTCATCAATCTGTTTTCTTTCACAGTCCCTATAAAGCCTATTCCTTTTTTCGAAAGTTCTGTTACCAGGTTTATTCCCGCGAGGAAATTGTCTGCAAAAATTTTAGTTTTCTCTGGGGCTTTCAGTGTGCTGAATAGTTATAAAACAACACCCGCCCCTAATCCTAATTTATAACCAGTTTGTTATACGTCATGTCCTTTGGACTGTCCAGTATAGACGTCAAAATCGTAGCAAATACCGGATTGTCTACACCCAGACCATAATTTAATCCCCATTTACTACGAGGCTTTTTTGGCATGTATTGTTTCATGTGAACTCTTCCACGAAATGGGATCATTATTTCTTCAATCGACTACTTACATTCATCTGGTATTGATAGCATGTTATTCCTCAACATAGATAACAATGTGCGCAATTTCGAACGTTTATCAAGTCGCACAGTATCATCAACAATTAAATTATCGACAAAATGTATATATCTTAAAATCTTTTCGAATCGGTTTCGAGACGTGACTCCAGTCCCCATCCCAGTCCATCCCATCTTCCCACTATCCTCTAATATGTGGAATTATAACAAGTCCCATTCGAATGTGTATACCTAAAAATTGCTCCATTCCATATTCCGTCAACATAATTGAATCCCCTGTTACATGAACACCATACAAATTTGTTTCTGATACCAATAATGTTATCATATCGGGTGATATAAACATTGTAAAAAAATGTAATGAAGAGACTCGATTGGATCCGGAAAGACGTCGTCATCGGCAAGAGTCAACAAATTTGGTTCTTTTTTCTTCCATGCGATTCTTTTATTAAGATTCTTATATTCCTTTTCTAGAGTACTTTCACCAATATTCAACAAATTTCTATTTTTTTTCTCCATTTAAGTTATTCGGCTCTTCAGATTCTTAATCATCTGATCTTTCCTCACAGCCAACATCGTGTACTCGTGTCTGGCAAATACTCATCGTCACTATCACTTTCAGATAATCCTGACAAGTCACTTTCCAATTCATCTACAAAAGCTGTAGCACCTTCTACTTTAGTAAATATTTGTTTCCCTCTGCTTCTTTGAAAAAGCTGACCCAAAGTAGATGGTTGCAATAATAATAATAATAATTATATATAGCCAACTTTTACATATAATTTTACATATAATAAACATATAATTTTAAATTTCAACTAATTTATTTTATAGCATGCAGAACCGGCGCAACCATCGGACAAATGGAGCGGTTGCCCCGGGCCCCCAAGCGTCTTAAAAAATTCAAGGTAACGTTATCTCTGTGTAAAATAACAATATTATGGCTGTAAATTCGTCTTTAAATATTTTTTTGGAAAAATGTTAGCATTAACTTTATTTCTTACAGCCTAAGTTGATATAATTGTTGAATAATGTATAGATTTGAGGATCGTGAAATCAACAGTAAAAGGTAAACGCAAAAAATAAATATTTAAAATATTCTAAAAGATAGAAGATTTTTAGAAGATTTTTAGAAATAAAAAATAATTATACATATTACTAGTGAGATAAACGGCATGTTACTTTTCATAAATTTTATAGATCATATTATAAATTACTCTATGACATATACAACTTTTAAAAATGATTTTTATTGCTCAAATATTCCACTCAAAGACGTTGGGCCCCACTAAGTGTTTTGCCAAGGCCCCGCGTGCCACTGCACCGGCCCTGATAACATGATCCTATGAATTAAAAATAAAACAAGTAACTAAAGTACAAAGCTAATACTAAGAAATGCAAATTTCCTTTGAAAATAACATGGTAGCAAAAATGCTACCGGGCTCATGATCACTAACGCCCGTGGTAGCAGATTTGCTACCTTCATTTTAATTACTCATTTTACCATTAAAAAACAAACCTAAATTGAATTCTTTTGTGCAGAGAATAGCAGTAAGTATTTTTATAAATATATGTCATGTATATTTAGTTTTATCGCAATAAAATATTTGAAAAAATTAGCAAAAACTTGCCAGAGTAAATGTCATTTTACCATTTTTATCAGACATGCTTTTTCAAACCAATTTTTTTCTTATCTAGTGCTCCCATGTGCATTCAAATGCCATATCTAATACAGTAGACGCTCGATTTTACGAACTCTATGGGACTCATAAAATGCGTCCGTAAAATCGAAAGTTCGTAAATGGGAGTAACATTAGTTCAATGGGATGCTGGTCGGGACCAGTACATCAGTTCATAAAAACGAATAATTCGTAAAAAAGAGGTTCGTAAAATCGAGCGTCTACTGTACTACCTAAAGGTGCAGTTATTGCTGTAATGATTTAATGAAATTCCGTGCTAAAAATTAAAGCTAAACTTATGGTAGCAAATATGCACCCATGGACAGTAGAGGGTTAAACTTTGCTAATGAAGTTTACAATCGCTTACCGGTTTTCTAGCTCATATTTAATTCAAAATTATATTTATATTTTTTTTTCCGGCACGAGTTGATTCTTTTTATGTATTTGAAAACGAATGTCTTAAACTAATAGAGATGTTAAACTCTTCAAAATATTTCCATCCTAAATCCCAGATGCAAACATTTTAGCTTGGAAATTAAGAGTGCTCAATATTTGATACTTTTTCAAAAACTAGTAAATTCAAAATAAAATACTGCAGCGTTCTTGAAAATTAGACTTAACATGTACAGCCGTGGAAAAAAAAACAACAACAAAAAAAAAAACACCCCTACTAACTCTGCAACTAATTATAAGAGAAGAAAGCTACTGGTACCAATCGATGGGAAATAACGTCTACTTTTAAATGATGTATATAAAATTTTCTTAGGGGATCATCTACACATCAAAACATTACCTAACTTCGTTTTTATCAATGGCAATACCCCATTTTGACACTCTATTTTAAATCTTCGGCTCAAACTATGCCTAGAAACGAAATTTCTAGTCATTTGAATCAAAAGTTTTTGGATTATAAACAATCAAAATTAAGAGCTTCTAATGTTAAATTACATTTTCATATTTTAGGTAGCTTTCATTACAAAAAGCTACCTATTGCAGCCGTTCGGAGGAAAGCGATTTCAAAACATTTTGGTATATTTTCATCGATCATGACCCCCAGACCCCGAAACCACACTCCGTTCAAAAGTTGATATATATATATATATATATATATATATATATATATATATCCATATATATATATATATCCATATATATATATATATATCTGACTTTTGTCATACTGTAACTCTCGAATTTATGAACCGATTTGGATGTAATTCGGTATGTACATAGTACATACCAATGTCTCGACCGAGTTCGTTGGCCAGCTTCATCCGCCATTTTGTTTCAAAATGGCGGCCATTTAAAATTTTCTTAAAAATTTTAAATTTGAAATGTGGTACCAAAGAATTGAAAATGGAAAAATATTTTTTTCTTATGTATTTGACCTTTATACAAAGATTCCGGAGCAGTTTTTGTTTCGTCTATATCTTAAAAAATGGTTGAGTTATAGCATTTTGAATTTCTAGCGTGGCTGACATTTTGAAACGTCCTGAATTTTGTCACGCGATAAAAGGCGTATTTATGAACCGATTTGGATGTAACTTCGTTTGTACATAGTACATACCAATGTCTCGACCGAGTTCGTTGGCCAGCTTCATCCGCCATCTTGTTTAAAAATGGCAGCCATTTAATTTTTTAAGAAAAATTTAAATTTGAAATGTGGTACCAAAAAATTGAAAATTGAAAAAAATATTTTTCTTTTATGTATTTGACCTTGATACAAAGATTCAGGAGCAGATTTTGTTTCGTCTATATCTCAAAAAATGGCTGAGTTATAGCATTTTGAATTTCTAGCGTGGCTGACATTTTGAAACGTCCTGATATTTGTCACGTGATAACAGGCGTATTTATGAACCGATTTGGATGTACTTTGGTGTGTACATAGTACATACAAATATCTCGGCCGAGTTCGTTGGCCAGCTTCATCCGCCATCTTGTTTCAAAATGGCGGCCATTTAAAAAAATTTTAAAAATTTAAAATTTAAAATGAGATAACAAAATATTAGAAAATGAAAAAGATTTTTTTGTATGTGTTTGACCTTAATACAAAGATCCCGGAACAGTTTTTGTTTCGTCTATATCTAAAAAAATGACTGAGTTATAGCGTTTTGAATTTCTATTGTGGCTGACATTTTAAAACGACCTGATTTTTGTCACGCGATAACAAGCGTATTTATGAACCGATTTGGATGTTACTTGGTCTGTACATAGCACATACCAATGTCTTGACCGAGTTCGTTTGCCAGCTTCATTTGCCATCTTGTTTCAAAAGGGTTGCCATTTAAAAAAAATTAAATTTAAAATTTAAAATGAGGTATTAAAAAATTGGAAAATGAAAAAGATTTTTTTATGTGTTTGGCCTTGATACAAAGATTCCGGAGCAGATTTTGTTTCTGAAAATGTGTTCTTTTGTTTATATCTTAAAAAATGGTTGAATTATAGCACTTTGAATTTCTAGTATGGCTAACATTTTGAAACGATCTTGTATTTCTCACGCGATAACACACGTATTCGCCTATTTTCATGTGAGAAAGCACGTGGATAGTATACATCAACATCTCAGCCAAATATAAGTTACTTTAAATAAAAGCAGCTTGGATAAAGCTGACTAATTTCGTGAAATTCTCATTCATAATGATTTAGTATTGATAAAAATTAGTATTGAATCTCCTATATTCGGTTTCCACTAAATTGAGCTTTGTGTGTTTGAATAATATAAGTTGGCTTTTTAAAATAAGGTATTTGAAAGCTACCTCTTCCTCCCGGCACTGGCCGGAAGGACTTTTTATTAATATTTCCTGAAATAATTATCCTAATGTGATCATTTTATGTGGGGTTATGAAACTAAAAAACCCAAACATAAACACATTGAATTTGTAATTTAAAACATTTTATAATATGAATTATGAATTACGAAATTAATATTCGAAAAAAATATGAATTGCAACCTGCAATTTTTTTTTTTGATAGATTTATATTTATTATGTCCTGCTTCATGCGGATTCTCAATTTCAAATTTTTCTTTCAAGTAGTTTTCGAATTATCATTAAAGAACATCAAAATGATGGTTTAAGGGACCGTCTATGATGTGTTGAAAAGCATAATTTGAAAAAAAATATTTTACCCATTTTATTGAAATATTTGGGCTGTCAATAGTCGAAACATATTAAGCGAGTGCAATGATCCTGTTGGCAAGAAATAGTATATCAACAGAAGTGACATTCTGTAGCATTTCATCAATCGAGTACCAAACTTCAATACACAGATACTAAAATAGGCTCATTTTAAAATAAGTAATTTCTCGGAAACTAATCGTACGAACTTCATGCAATTTTGGATTTTGGCTCATTGAAAGGTGTAGAATTCATTTGTGGTGTCAAACTTAGGTATTGCTTTGAAAAAAAAAAACAAAGTTTGGGTACGTTTTGATAGGTAGATGTCCCCTTAAGTAAATTTTATATATATATCATTTAAAAGTAGACTTTATTTCCAATCGTTTGGTACCTGTAACTTTCTTCTACGATAATTTATTTGTGTACTTTTCGGTTAGCCGGCCGCCAGTGTTATATATACATATATATGTACATATACATGTATGTATATATACATATATATATGCATATATATATGTGTGTGTGTATATATACAATATATGTATAAAAATATATGTATATATACATATATGTATGCGTATATATATATATATATATAATTGGATTACAAAGAATGTAAAATTGAATTGTTCAGCATACTGAGCAAGAAGCAGGATTTTGGAAATGGAAAAACTCAGGGAGGAATTTTAGTAATTTTTTTTTAAAAAGTTATATACAAAAGCTGCAAATTATAATGCATATTTTTGCCTGCTATTATTCATCTGAAAAATCACATTTAGAAAAAACAAAATGTTTATTATTATTAATATATCTAATGAAAATTAAAACTTTGATCTTTTTCGACAACCTTTGCTTTCACATGAAGTTGTGATTTGATCATTTATTTATTATTCCGACACAGTAATAATTAGGACAATTTAATCCCCCCCCCCCCAAAAAAAAAATAAAGAAATGCTAATTATAAATAAATAATAAAAACAATAGTTTAAAAAATAAAAACATTTTTGAGATTCCCTGCGTGCTGTGACGTAACGGGTTTAAAAGAAATGTTTAGTTATTTATTTTTTATTGTGAAATAAGAAATACAGATTTTTTCTTTTTTTTTAATCAGAATTTTAAAATTTTGTATGCTAGGGAGGCATAGCATAGTACGTGTTTGGATGGTTGTGAGGGGCTTGTAACTTCAGGTTTGCCGAAACTATCGGTCAGACGGGCACGGGGCGATTGCCCAGGGCGCGCGTTCTGTTAAGTTTCAGGGGGGCCCCGCATCTTTCCGCACAATTCAAAAATATTTTTCTCATTGCAAAATAATAATAATTTTGCATTCATTTCAGGGCCAAAACTAGCCTTTTTTGAGCCTGGGGCAAACATCGGCTTTTGTGCCCACCCCCCGTCCTCACGCGCAATAAAAGTTATCGACTGCAGGTACCCTATGAAAAAAAAAAAAAAGAACTTAAAAACTTCACTTTTACAAATTTGAAAAGAACACTCTCATAGATTTAACATTAGCCTTACAAGTTCCTCTGTATTTCATGTATGTATGTAAACATTTTTGAGTGAAACGACAAATAAAATATTCATTTGGCGCCCCCCCCCCCCACCACCCCTTCGCCTTTCGTTCTGAATCCTGGGGCAAATGCCCCCTCTGCCCCCCCCCCCCTAGCTTCGGCCCTGTGTGTACCACTAATAGTTCCTTCATAAGGTCACTCAAAACGTCAAAACAATTCCGCTACATTATTATTGGTAAGAAAAAGCAAATTTTGATTGAGCAAATGAATTGGGATCCCGATTTCCTTTTCCTACATAAAAGTTACTTGCTCAAGTGTGTATCCGTTAAATTTTGTTTCATCTTTTTTAAAACAATTTGCATTAATCTAATATTAGTTTTATGTTATTTTGTTTATTTTACATTTTATTATTTTAGTAAATGCTGTATAAATGAATCATGCTTAATATAGCTGCTGATTCTAATATACGGAAAAAGTATTATGATTTTTTTTAACTGATTCTAATAAGCACCGATTAGTAGACTAGCTATAACAAGGATGAAACATTCATCGAATTTTCAGAAACTGATAGGAATTTATAAATTTCATGTTCATTCGAATATATTTGCAGATTCTGTGTTTTACGAAAGATTAGGATTAGTAAATGGATCAGAAATTTCCCCGTTGATAACAGTCTTAAGATATCAAAACTGTTCATAAAGAACTATAAGCTAGAGGTCTGCAATCACCAAGGCAAAATTGAAGACAAATTTTCAAACGGGCCAGACCGGGCCGGCAGAATCAGAGTAATTTTTTCAATGGGCCGGATAGAGGTCTGCACGGGCCGGAATTTCCAGGCCCGGGCCCGGCCCGGCCCGTACGAAAGCTATCTTGGCCCGGCCCGGCCCGGTGTAAAAATTGGAAGTTCGGCCCGAGCCCGGCCCGGCCCGTTGTAAAAATTGGAAGTTCGGCCCGAGCCCGGCCCGGCCCGTTGTAAAAATTGGAAGTTCGGCCCGAGCCCGGCCCGGCCCGTTGTAAAAATTGGAAGATCGGCCCGAGCCCGGCCCGTACAAAAATCAGTGAAAACGGGCCCGGCCCGATACAATTTCTACAAAAAAAAAAAAAAAAAATCCGTTTTTTCTCAACATACAGTTAAGATTCTTTTAATGAATACTACATACATATTTATGGGAACATTTTACAGTATATTTTACATTACTATGATGTTCGCAAAACAGAAAACGCACAATAGTAAACATTAACGATTACTTACAGTCATCGTGTCTACAGACATTTCAAAATGGAAATAAGGATTCATTAAAAGATTAATGTAGTTCAGAATAAAGGATTAAAAACAAGATAACATTTGAAGCTGTATAATAAGAAGTAGATTTGTGAAAATATTTTTCTTATTTTTAAGACTTTTCTCAAATCCAAAGGAGCTACATTTCGACACATTTATGAAGTCTTTTCTTTTCGGAAACGTGTAAGATTGCCAGGTATTCTTATTCAAAAGCTATGTAAATGCCGTTTTTTTTTCATAGATAAAAGCAATATATCTTTCTGAAAATACTGTCAAAGTTAGCGTTTTGAATCGAATTTCCGGAAGCGATAGCACAGGAAAGGAGAAAAACGTACAGTCACGTGACAGGAATCGCTGTTATCTCTGTAAGTAATTTATTAAATATGGAAAAAGCTATTCGTTTCCAAATGCCTTCAATAGGCAGGCCTGTCAATTTTATGCCTTTATAGTTAAAGTTTTTGTCAGAAACATGTGTCTGAAAGCTTTGCATTGTTGAGCAGTGAATATGAGAACCACCTTAAGGTATATTTCCAAAGATACTGTTAAGAGAAGTGCATTATCACTATTAATATTACAAAACAAAATGACTGTTCTACACATCCTGAGATCGATTAAGACCACTTCCTCCCCGGCACGAGTCTGCTGAAAAAAAAATTAAACTCGGAATCAGACATCTTGTAACTGTACGATGCCGATCTCTACGATGGACACGTTACATTTCTGTATTGATGTTGTTAAACTCGCATCGGCTCGTGACGCACATTTATACTTCTCGAGAAAATCATATTCATTGAAAATGGCTGGTATTTTATCTGCTTCGCTTAAATTCTTATATCGGGCCGATAGGCCCGATTAATTTTTTTGCCGGCCCGGCCCGGCCATTTTGTCTGTCGGCCCGGCCCGGCCCGTTGAAAAAGTTGTCCTAATTCTGCCGGCCCGGCCCGGCCCGTTTGAAAATTCGCCTTCATTCCGCCGGCCCGGCCCGGCCCGCGGGCCGGGCCGGGTACGGGCCTCGGGCCAAGCCCGGGCCCGTGCAGACCTCTAGGGCCGGACCGGCAAAAAAATAGAACAGGCCAGTCGGGCTGACCCTATAGAAAAATTGACCGAAGCCGATAAAATATGAGTAATTTCAATGAATATGACTTTCGAGAGAATAAGTATAAATCTGCGTCGCGAGCAGATGCTAGTTTGACAACATCAGTACAGAAATGTAACATGTCCAGCGTAGGGATCATCATCGGACAGTTACATGGTGTCTGACCCCGGCTTAATTTTTTGTCAGCAGACGCGTGCCGGACCGAGATCTGGCTTGCATTTTTTTCTGCATAGTCGAACCTGGCCGGAACTGGACTTAATTATTCTCAGGATGTGTAGGGCAGGCAATATGTTTTGCAAAAATATTAATAGCGATAATGATCTTCTGTTAAATCTGAAAATATATCCTAATGTGGCTCGCAATTTCACTGCTTAACGGTAAACTTTGACAGATTTTATGATTAATTTTTAACTGTAAAGGCATAAAATTGAAAAGCCAGACTATAGAAGGGATTTGGAATCGAATAGCGTTTTCCGTTTTGGATAAATAAATTATTTGTCAAGATAAAATATATTTTTGTCACGTGGCTGCAGGTTTTTCTCATTTCCCATTCTGTCGCTAACGGAAATTCAATTCAAAACGCTAACTTTGACAGCATTTTTCTCAAAGATATATTGCCTTTATATAAAAAAAAAAAAAATGGATAACGCCATTCGATTACATAGTTTCAGAATAAGAACACCTGCCAACATTATGCGTTTCCGAAAAAAATGAATTCAGAAATGTGTCAATTAATTTGGATTTGAGAAAAGCCTTCATAAGTGAAGAGAAATATTTTTACAAATCTACTTCAAAAGTTATCTTTTTAACCCTCTTTTTTTTCTTTTATTCTAAACTACTATTTTTTAATGAATTTTTCTTTTAATATTGGAACATCTAAGAATCTGAGCAATCATTAATTTTGCTATTATGTGTTTTCTGCCTTGCAAACACATCGTAATTTTAAAATATACTGTAAAATTATCCCATAAGTATATTTCGGGCCTGTTTTTACTTATTTCTGCACGGTCTGAGCCGTAAACTGTGAAAATATAAACGTGTAGGGCGGGACTCAGGCCGAACTTTTATGTTTTACACCGGGCCGGAGTGAGATAGTTTTCGATCGGGTTGAGCCTGAACCTCGATATCCCGACCCGTGCAGACCTCTAAATGAGCCTCTTTCCACATAAAAAAGACGTGACATTTTTTAAAAGGATGGCTCATGGCTGGTTGGAACCGTTTTCGTTTCTACTCTTTAACTCAATGTCAAATCCTTTCCTTTCATAAATGACATATACATAATGACAAGCACAGAACAAGCACAAGTTGGGAAGTATGAATTCAATAAAATTAAAAGAAAGAGAAGAAAAATAGCTCTCTTCTTTTCTTCCTATCAGAACCAACCCCCTTTATCCCTCCCCAAATTCGACTCAGTTTTTACTTGCTACATTCTTTCCTTTCATTTTCACCCTTTTCCCATAGCTTAAGCTTTTTCAAACTTCAAACGTAAGTCGCAACCCTGTTGGACTCCGACTCTTTCACCTTCAGACAATGACGACACAGCACACACACATTCATTCATATTCCTGAAACGAAACAGCTCTCGCGTCTCGCCGCTTCAAAAAGACGCAAACATGACAAAATTTCGGAGGTATCTCAAACCTGAAATTTGAGGTATTGGGACAAATTGTCATGGTGTATGGGACAAATGAGGTGCTTCATGTATGAGTTACCCAACACTACGACAAGGGCTACGGCTCATTCTTTCTGAAATTCAGACGAAATTGCTTTAAATTTTGTAAATAGTGCATTTTAAATGTGCAAGTTATGAAAGAGCGTTTGTGATAACTGAAGAATATTAGAGATCCGTCGCTTTTTTTTTGTTAGAAATTAAGCCTTTTCTTAAATATTACATTCCTTGAAGGGGTGGTCCCCACTGTCCCCCTAGTCTTCAACAAATGGAATTTTCACTTTCAAAGAGTTGCACCTATTTATACACATAAAAAATGGTAAATCTAGAAGTTATTAATACTATTGACTGGATCCGTTAATTTTAAATAAAATTGCTTTTTAATCATATTACAACTTATTTTTAATTACATAATTCCAATTAATAATTTTAATTAATTTTTATCTTAAATCAAATCAACGATTAATAAATAATTTGTACTGTCGTTTCTATGCAAAATATATATTATTCAGATAACATGCACATAGCTGCCAACATTTACGCTTTTTGCCCTACCACTAAAATTTAATAGAAAACTCTCCCTTATTAAATCATCAAAATCGGCAAATTGAAAAAGGCAAAAATTTTTGTTAAATTTTAGTGGTTAAAGAAAGCGTAAAAGTTGGCAGCTATGCATGCATAAAACATGTTGTATTAAATTGTTGTATGTAAAACATGTTGTTGCCTTTTGAGCTGTAGAAACAAAGGAGATGCAATTTTCGGCACTCATTTAGACGAAGGTTTTGCAACTAGAGGATTAGATTTATTTTTACATCCAACGTTTTCTTGAGAGGACAGAGATTTTTTTTTCTTTATTGAGTAGTTTAATTCATATAATGTAAATGAAAAAAATTAAAAAAATTGAAATAATATATTGCACAGCTAAAAATTAAGTATTCATTATTCAATGTGTTCTTCATTTTTAAACTACATTGTTAATAAACGATTGATAGATGCGTGTGATTATTGATTGCTGTAAATTATTAAATATAAAAGTTGTGATAATATTTATGTTTAGTTTTTATTTGAAACATACGCACATACCTATGTAAGTGCGTTTGTTAGAATAATTATTATATGTATATAATTAATTATCAATTATACACATATATATCTGTGTGTATTAATTACTTTAAGATTATTTGTAAGAAGTTTTCGTTTTCGGCCGAAACTGGAAAGATAACCAAAATTCGGGTTCAATCTTAAAAATATGTTTCGGTCGAACATTAATTATTAAATTGCGTATTGCAAGATGTAAAATATTGATGAGTGAGAGATTAAAATTAAAGCGTCTTTCGAAATTGATAAATGCAGCGGTTTAACTCCTCACGCACCTCACCCCATTTGAAGCATGACATTGTCATGACAAAAATGTTCTGGAGGTACCTCATACAAACTTCAGAAATTTTCCGTGTACTATCCAACACTAACTTAACTTGATGGAATTAAAATATAACTGGCAAATTTGATCTCGAGGTTTCGAAAAGCAGGGGGGTACCATTCGTGCGATGCGCCAACTCTAAAGATTTCTTAACTGCTCGCGCATTACGTCACGTGGCGGACAACTTCGCCTCGCTTCGCTCGTTTCAGTATTATTCTGTATGCTGTTCTGCGTTGGAATTTTTTTTCTGTGAATGATTTTAATTATTCTATTATTTAAACAGACTTTTTGAATAAAATCTAATGAATGCGCTATATCAACGTGTTCTAATAACTCTCACAGAACAAATATACAGATTTAACAATACAGTACATAGTCTCAAATCCGAGCATCGACATCCTGGCGATTATTATTCTGGAAAATCGCAAAGAAAAACACTAAAATCGCAGAGGACAAAATTTACTGCAATTTTAAAACCGAATTCCTTTTACGAATGTCAAAAAATTTCTGCAGAACGGGAAAATCTCTAAAAATTGCATAAGAGAATCGCGAGAAATTCCGAATAAACTTTAATGAAAGAAAAAGAAGATGCATTTACTATATTGGACTAAACTGTTAAAGCCGGATTTCTTTCACAAATGCAGACAAATCGCCATGAAATGGGGAAAAAAAAGTTCAAAGTTCAAAACTCGCAGAGGAGAAAATTCATTGTATTTGGCTAAAAGTTGAACAGAGTTCCTTTTACAAATCTAAAAAAAAAAAAAAAAAAAAAAAAAAGAGAGAGAAATAGGCTGTTTGGATAATTGAAAGTTCGGTTTAAAAACATTTTTTTTATAGAAATTGGCTGTTCGGATAATTGGAAGTTCGGTTAATTGGGGTTCCAATAATCGGCTCTCTACTTCCATAAATTTTCTTTCTATTGTTTCCTATTTGTATGAAGAAATGTTATATTTGATGCGTTTTATAAGATAACATGGAAATTTTAATACTGAAGTTGTTTTAAGTTTTTCAGTTTTTGCTGAAATTTTGTATACATGAAATCAGTGTTGATTTCAGGGGGTGGCCCGGGGGGGAGGACATCCCTCCGCCGGAGCAATGCGATGCCCCTCCGGAAGATTTGAGATTTTGGGTTTTCAATGGTCAAAAAGTGCAATCCCCCCCCCCCCCCCGGAGCCACAGAAATCCCTCCCGGAGAAAAGTGTCTGAATTCAACACTGTATGAAATAACGATATTGTTATTTTAATAATATAATGTAAATAATATGTATAGTACATATTTTTTTCATAATAGAATTAGTTTAATTATAGAGTAATATTTTTGTATTATTTTCATCCTGTATAAGCATAATGACATTCGAAAATTTTTGAAAACTTATATCTAGTAATTGGACAATGCATTATTGTTAAAAGTTTTGAAGTGTGAGTTTTGTTTAATTTATTCTGTTTGATAATGCTAGTCTTTTCATTGCTACTCCTGTGTAATCATATTCATATAATTCATTCGTTCATTTTATTTTACAATAGTTTAAAAGTTTTCATTTGTAATTTTGCACATTAAAAAGGTAATTTTTTTCGCGAATTTACTTAAGTATTTGAATGTTAACAAACGTATCGCGATATTATTTAACCATTATGTATTTTATATTTGATTAACTCCAATCAGTATTTGTCCAAATTATTTTAAGGAAAGTAATTTTGTTCAATTTACTTTCGAAAATCTGCTTTTTAAAAAATTATTTACTTCGTATTTCGGTCTTTTTACGCATCTATTTACTGTATCACGGCTGATCGAGCTCCGATCTTGTCCGCCACGTGACGTTTCAGTCCTGCTCTACTCTGATTGGCTATCCTTCAAATGGAACAACCTTATTGTAGAAGAACCTTGTCGAAAAGTAACACCACCTCGAGTGAAATCATACTACTTGTTATTGTGTTAGACTACCGGCAGCGCCATCGGAGATACCGGATGTTTAGATAAATCCTATATTTGTCATATCCATCGAACGATTTCAGAAAGATATTACAATTTACTTACTCTACATAAAATTTATGATGTGAGTTTATTTAAAAAAAGCACATGCTTACTATTAATAAACTTTTCA
The DNA here is from genome assembly GCA_963932465.1 of Maratus speciosus. Lineage (NCBI taxonomy): Eukaryota > Metazoa > Arthropoda > Arachnida > Araneae > Salticidae > Maratus > Maratus speciosus. Next base: position 11,903,676 of record OZ010793.1, on the reverse strand, counting down.
AACATTCAGCCTTAAGCATCCAGGAAAAAGACAAGATTTCAAACAAGATACAATTATACAGCCGCGTGTTGGGCAAATGAGAGGAAACCAATAGACGCTTTCAGTCGTGACGTCAGATATGACGTTTTCCACGGATACTGACTCCAAACAAACAGTTGCTATGTATTTTCTAGTTTTCTTATATATTATAGCTATATTTTACAGCTGTGTCGTGCTTTAGTACTTTATATAGACTGGTAACATTTTCTATGATTTATATTTAATAAGAAATGAAACATAGCAACCGTTTGTTTGGAGTCAGTTTCCCAGCAAAACGTCACGGTTGACGTCACACTGAAAGCGTCTATAGCACTCTAACACTCGTATTCACCAACTACTTCGACCCCGAGTTATACCGATAACCTCGGTCGAACGCTCAAACGCAGGGCCTGATTGCCAAAGGGGTACACTTACACCAATAAATTTTAAAAGAAAAGTTCGACTTATCTAAACGCCGTATTCACGTAAAATTTCTGCCATGAATGAGGCAAAATTTTAGGTTTATTTTTAGTGGTAGGAATTTGGCTAATCAGGCTCTGCTCAAACGGTATGCATCTTTAATCCTGATTGGACGTCTCCTTGATAATGTCCAATCAAATGTTATCGTGAATTTCCTTTGAGCGTTCGACCGACGTTTTCTAGATCGAGGTAGATGGGGATTACGAGTATAAGTAAATAATGCTGTTTCATCAAAGTTTCGGTCGTGGCGCCACGATACTGCTAAGAAGATGGATCGATGCAGACAGAAAGAAATCCTTTGTATGCAGAGGCGAAAAGTATATGCCAAATAAAACCCCCAATATTTCTTTATTGGAATATTTAATTATTTATTTCTAAGCGCTTTGTACTGCATTTTAGTGATATACATAAATTTAAATATATTTAAAACAATGTAATATCATTGAAATACGCAGCAAACGATATTTCCCCCTGGCCCTTATGTAACAGAACTCATAGAGTAAGGAGAGAGAATAGAGATGAAGTGTGGTGGCTTGAGGCATATATTAACATACAAGATAGGACATTTCCATTGAGCGTAATGGTAATGCGATTATGATCTCAGCGCCTTTGGTGGCAATGGGGAAGAAACTTCCCATCCTTGTAATATTTTTGTCATTGGGCGTCTACCTTATTGTGATCTTTCTTTTTTTAATGTTGCATGTTTACGTTTTCAACAGAATGTTACATCGATACATGAACATAGAATAGATATTCTAATCTATATATCTGATATCTATTCTATGTTCATGCACGGATATATATATTTTTTTGTACATGATGGGTGAACGATTTAAGTGCAACGAAAAACAAGCTAAAAATTTCGTCTTGAATATTATACGTCAAGTAAATATGATATAATTGGATTTAAAGCTACATAAAGCGATGGTGTAATGTAAAGATATACGAAATATTGCACTCTACAAGTCCCAGAAACTTTCATAAATATTCCTATTTGGTAGGAAATTTTTTACAGACGATGTTTTATTAATTTATGAAGTTTAATGTATTAAACAATCGTTACAATATATTTTTTTTTTAATTTACGCATTTTCACTTCTCACAGATAAAATAAAATGATTGTTTTTAATGTAAGTAATATACAATCAGTTCAATAATATTTATGATATTAACATATAGGAAATAATAATAAAATTATAGATAGCGAAAAATTCCTTTTTACAAATTTTTAGAATTATATAAATCTAAAAGTTAAAATAAAGCAAAACATGGAGATACCGATAAAATTGTATTCTATGTGAATAAGTAAACACAATACCCGAATTTAATTTCTTACAATTTCATCTAGTTAACTTACATATTTACATTTTCAACAGTATTTCCTGAGTTTTTCTTTTATATTATTATTATGATTATCATTTTGTAAGTTAAAGCTGAACGAACAAGTACGATAAAAAAAAGCTAAATAAATCAAACATAAATAAAATATCGCCTGCCTCTGGTTCGTTTAGGAAAGAATAGATATTTCTCCAACATAGCTAAATTTCGGAGGCGTGCTAATTCTTCCCCTTTGTCGGTAGTGACGCTAGTACTGTTATCATTACAGATTTTGCCGCAAATATCCAATCTTGTATGTTAATCTATGGCTTGAAGTGACGCCAAAAATGTAACCTTAAGATCGGCTATTTTCAGCCCAAACACAATCACGTGCTTTTGCAAAAATAAGGAGAAAACTTCTAATAATACAGTTATAAATTCATAATACAATAAAATCCTACTTTAGAATGGTTAATTATAAGCAGATCATTTTCATTTAGAGGGAAAAATGCACGGGAGATTTCAAAGAATTCGGTCTCTGTTCAAAGTGCTTGTTTTGTTTGGGCTGAATGAGGGCATTTAAATTTGAGTGATAACGCGCATCATATTATAAACCGTTTTTACTGCATCTCCATCTATCTCTTTCCTCCGTGAACAGAACCGGAGGAAAACGGTCGAAAGATAGGAAGTTCACCGCGCGCACCTACCAGTACATCCACATCGCACAAGGCGTATTATTTATTTTTTAAGTCAAAAATTTGAATACAGAAGTGAAATGTATATAAAAATAAAGCAAAAATTCCAAACGCAGTATCTCTTTCCTTTGTAACTAAAACAAATCGTAAAAAATAATCGGAATTTTAGGCGTAAGAACCTCCCCTTAAGTCGTGAAACATCTGTATTTTCCAAACATAATTTATGCTTCAATGAAGTATATACGTATTCATAGTTTAGAAACAATATTATTATTATATGTTCATTCATTTGTAATTCTATAAACAAGAAAGCAGAAAGTCTTTTAGATGAATAAAATAATGTGCAGCATGCAAGAATAGCTTCGGTAGGCGTGGCTTACAGTTAATAAGACGAAAAATATTAATGCATATTTTTTCATTGTTATTTCATTTATAGTAGATAATTTTTTAAAAATTGAAATCATTTTGTGCTTTTCATTTCGTAATGATTCGATTTATATTTTTTCTCGCCATGTTCGCTAATTTTTAACTAATATATTTATAGTTCATTAATTAAAGATATCTTTTAATTAAATGTTGTGTAGTATTTAATTAAATATTATTATTATTATTTTTTTTTTTATAGTTCGTGCTTCTCAGCCATGTATAAATGATGGAAATATTATTGTCGAAAGTCATTCATTTTAACTAGTACCTAAATTGAAATTAATCTTCAAACAGGAATAATTCCAATTTGGAAAATTATTTGTTTAAGGGAAAAAAATATTAAACTTAATTTGGAACTCTTATATGTTTCGTAAAAAAAAAAAAATGGTTGTTTTCTAATTACATGTTTACGTGAGTTCTGTTATTCTGTTGCAGGCTGCAAAGTCATACAAGGTCATGAAGTTATTCACTCGTTTTGAAGCCGGCAAGCTCTTTCGAGTATTTAAAAGCACATTTATAATATTATTAAGATTTTACTGCTAATTATTACTTATTAAACATGAAATAAAATATCGAATTATGGATTCCTTGGGCAGCAAAAATTTAAAAGTAAAATAATCTACGTCCAATAAATAACTTTCATTTCAGAATTATTATAGTATAAAGTTTTGATTGAATCTTTCACTGATTACGTGTGACATTTTTTATGCAAGAACATTTTTCAAGCGAATGTTGCTCCTTTGTGGAACAACGTCGCATATTTAGTTAAAGTAAAGTAAAAGGCTTGGAGGCCTTCCTCTAAACGTGAGACGTGCACATTCTTTCTCTCCGAAAGTCAGACGAAATTTCTTTACATTTTGTATGCATGAATTTTCAATGTGCAAGTTATGAAAGGACACTCGAATAGTTTAATTACGTTTGTGGTAACTGAAGAGTATTAGCGATCAGTCACGTTTTTTTTTTGTTAGAAATTAAGCCTTTCTTAAATATCCCATCACGGGTCACTGTCCCCCTAGTCTTCCCCAGTCTTTTTGTTTTCAAAGAGCCGCAATTACATAATTCACATAAAAAGTGGTAAATCTAGGAGGTATTAATAATATTGATTGAATTCGTTATTTTTAAATAAAATTACTTTTTAATCATTTTATTAAACCTATAAACACTTACAACTTATTTTTAATTAAATAATTCCAATTAATATTTTAAATTAAGTTCATTTTAAATCAAATCAACGATCAATTAATATTTATGTACTGTCGTTTCTATGCAAAATATGTATTATTCAGATAACATGCATAAAACAAGCTGTGTGTTTGCCTTTTGAGATATAAAAGCAAAGGAGAACGAGATAAGACGGTAGCAGATGTAATTTTCATGTCAACTAGGGTTGGTGCGTTTGTTAGAAATGTGTTTCTACATACAGACAGAGAACAAAAAAATTTAAGCAGATTATTTCAAATAATTTAAAGGAAAAAAAATGCAATTTAACAAATTACAACGACAATTTGGAAAATGATTTTTTCAAAGACTAAAATTTAAGACATAAAAATAGCACGGAGTTGATCCTACATTACGTACGCCATGAATTAAACATTAATAGTGTTATGACACGTAAAAACTGCAAGAGACAGAAATCGCCTGCGACTCGTACGTATTATCCATCTCCAAGCATTTCATTGGCTGTTCGGGAAAGGCTTTTCCATCGTCAGATTTCCAAGAAATCTGACGGATTATTTTAAATGAAATTTATTTCTTAAACTTCTAAACATCCAACAATATTACTTTTTATATCGTCGTATAGAGAATAAAATGTACTTTTAAATGCAATTTGTTTGAAAGCTGTATCTCAATTTGTTTCTGAGTTATTAATTTTTTTGTAGTTTTTATTACTTTTTTGTCATAGTGGCAACACTTTTGTTCATCTCTGTTGAAAGTAAAGGGAAATACATATTACTGTATAGACTAATTAGAAAACGAATAAATTGCAGATTAAACCAATAAAAAGCTTCGGATATGCTTTTGATTTCCTATCCTGACGAGGACAATAACCATTTTTCCAAATGGTTAAAAAAAAAATAATTAAAAACTGAAAATAATCTATGCATAGCTAAAAATGAAATATTCACTATTCAGTTTGTTCTTCATTTTTTAACTACATTGTTAATGGGTGATTGATAAATGCCTATGATTATTGGTTGTTGTAAATTAATAAATTATAAAAGTTGTATTAATATTTATGTTTAGTTTTTATTTGAAACACACGCACACGCACCTATCTAAGTATGTTTATTAGAAATACCTTTCTAAATACGTATATTTAATTATTAATTAACACACATATATGTGTGTGTATTAATTAGTTTAAGTTAATTTGTAAGACGTTTTCGTTTACGTCCGAAGCTAGAAATATAACCAAAATTCGGGTTCAGTCTTAAAAACATGTTTCGGTCGAACGTTAATTATTAAATTGCGTATTGCAAGACGTTAAATATTGAGTGAAGAGAGATAAAATCAAAATGATTAAATTAACGTTATTAACGAAATTAACGTTAAGGCCCTTGGTGAAGTTTTAGTAGTAACTGCTTATAAAAGTCCTTAATAAAATGCATAGCTGCCAACTTGTACGGATTTTTCCTATCACTAAAATTTAATAGTAAATTCTGCCTAATTGAATCGTCGATTTGCAGTCATTGTTGATAATTAAATAAGGCAGTAATTTCTATAAAATTTTAGTGGCAGCAAAAATCCGTACAAGTTGGCAGCTATGAAAATGCTTATATAAACTATTTTTATTTATTTCGAATATGTCATAACTTTCCTTCCATCTCGTTTACTGATAGGGAACAAAATTCGTACAGGAAAAAAGAGCGCTGGTAGTCCGGTGTACCAAGCGATATCGTAAACGTACATGAAGAAATTTAAGTCTTCCCACATCGGTAATTTGGAAGACTTAAAAGGACTTAAATCTTAGTAAAGAAATTACGTGTATATAATAAAGTATTGTTAGACCTCACTGCTCATTTTGAAAAAAGAAAATGAACCGTACTTTCAAAGTCTTCAACTGTTGTATAACCTGTTGGAAAAGAACGTCAAACTTTCATATGTTTCTTTACCAAAATAACAGGTTGTTGGGACCTCTTACCTGTGCAAATGTGGAACGATGCAACATGCAACCCGTTAACAAAAAGTAATTTTGTTTCCCATTTCTAATTTATGTATATCGTATAAACACAAACGTTTAAATTTAAAATTCACACCGTAAATTATGCAATATTTCTTTATATATAAATTAAATGGTATTCCCTTTTATTTATTCGAATCATTATCGCTCCATATCATGATAAGCGGCTTTTACGGCATCCCAAATCCGTTTTCACATGCAATGAAGTTCAGTTAACCTTTTAGTTCGCAGCTTTGCATATATGCAAAGAACACTGGTGTGAACTTAATTTTTTTTATTCGCATATACCTAATTTACACCAGAAAATTAAAATAGCAATATTTGCTTTAATTAAAAATCAGGCATTCCGTAAATTAAATAAAGCGAAATTAACCATCGAAACTTTCTGGTGTAAAGTCAGATCATTTCTAGAATGTATTCTATTATGAGAATTAAAGGGTTAAAAGTTAAGTTTTATAAAATAAATAATTATATAAAATAAGGTATTTGGAGACATACTTATTAAAGTATTTACTAATTTGCGTAAAACAGCCAACGACAGTAGTTTTTACTTATATTGCAGATGTGCAACAGAAGAAAAGATGGAGGTGTTATATGAAAAATGTATCTTTGATTTTTTCATTATTTTTCCTGTGTTATAAATCTTTCAGAGTATCATATATAACTTTTTCGAAACAAAATAAAAAATCGCACATTTAAGGGTTAAAGTTTTGTCTCCTGTCATGAGATAGGCTGCCACACAAGCGTCACCCCTGCACTTTGGCTACCATTTGAAACAAGTTGGAAATTGCTCGTCAAACGTGGCAAATGAGGTGCGTTCATACTATAACTAATTTTATAATTATTTTTTGCACCCCATATTATACTGAATGTATATTTTTTTGCGCTTCATAAGTGCATAGTCTGTAACATCATTAAAATGCACTTACAATAATTTTTTCCCCATTCCCCGTAATGTAACGGACTTTTGACTGTCCCTGTAATTAAACTATACATTCGATTTTCATAAAATTTGAAATGGCTCGACAAAATTTTGCAGCAATTATATATTTAAAATTTCAGACCATTCGGAAGGCTGTAAAATCATTAAAATGCATTTGCAATAAATTTTTCCCATTGGCCATAATGTAACGGAAAACTTTTGGGTGTCCCTGTAATTAAACTATACATCCGATTTTCATAAAATTGGAAATGGCTCGACAAAATTTTGCAGAAATTATATATTAAAAATTTCAGACCATTCGGAAGTCTGTAACATCATTAAAATTCACTTGCAATAATTTTTCCCATTGGCCGTAATGTAAAGAAAAACTTTTGACTGTCCCTGTAATTAAACTATACATCCGATTTTCATAAAATTGGAAATGGCTCGACAAAATTTTGCAGAAATTATATATTAAAAATTTCAGATCATTCGGTCGGGTAGTTTTTGCTCTGTTATATGCGGACGGACAGACAGACGGACGGACAGACGGACGGACAGACAGACGACTATAGGTGCTACGTATTTATATAATTACGAACGCACCTAAAAACGGTTCGCCTGCGCGCATGCGTATTGTTATCTGCTGTGAGGGAAATGGGTGTAATAGAGTCGCTTCATTGTAATCATGTTGACGATGTTGTGTAATGTTTAGAGCACAGATAAGTATTGGGTCGATCGGAAAGTCGTGTTGTGTTGGGAAAATCAATTCGTAACTAGAGTTGGCCGAAGAGTCGAAGAGTCGACTCAACATCTCGACTCCTTCCAAGAGAGTCGAACTGTCGACTCCTCGCTAGTGGATTGCCTCGACTCAAAAGAGTTGAACTTTCCATTTCCACTCAGTTTGGGATTAGGAGTCGAAGAGTCGAAGTCGACTCACTCAAAGAGTGGTTGGACGAGTTTAACACGGACTTGGAGAGTCGAGAGTTGAAGAGTGGATTTTCGACTCTTTGAAAACCACTCTTTCAACTCAGTATCGGATTTCAACTCTTCGAATCCGGGCTGGGTTGTTCAGCAGAGAACGGACATCTTGGTTTGATTATGTATTGGTGATTTTGGGAAAGGAGAAAGCAGTGTAGATGTATGTTTAGGAAGATGACGGTATGAATGAAAGGTGAGGGAGGGACACAGACAAGGGGGCGGGCAGCAGGATATTTCGTTAAAGATTATGTGAATTAACGATATGCTTAGGGAAAAGAAGAAAAAAAAAGGGCAGATGCTACCTTTCTTTGTATTTTTGGCAAAAAAAAGAAGTAGGATTAGTTAGGGGAATATTTTCCACTGTTTTCATATCATGCAATATTAAAAAAAAAAACTTAGAAGAAAGAGAAATAAAATTGTACTTTAGTAGCAGGTTGTTTAAAATATACTAAGTTACTGAATTTATTTTATAATAGATGCATTTTAAATATAAGTTAATATCCTTTATTTGTTTGCGTACATAATGTTATTTTAATTCCGTTTTATAAATAAAAATGTTAGCAGGTAATATTAAATGGATATAATTGACATACATTTTTTAAAAGTTTAGCCAAACGATTTTTTTAACGTTCCTTATTTAAACTAAGATATGGAAGATATTTTCGGAATCCTATCACTTCCACGCCCTCCCCCCCCCCTTTTTTTTCGTAAACAGCTAGGCTGTGTGGCTATACATCAGTATATAATCACGGTTTAAAAAATAAAATTTTAAAAGGGAGTAAATCAAAAACTATAAACATGACAAAAAAAGTGGGCGGGGGACTGATTATTGAATTATTTTTTGTTCGGAAACGCTATAAATTGACAGGTGTTATTCAGGAACAAAGTAATCGAATGGCGTTTTCCTTTTTTTGCCGAAATATCCTTCAAAAAATGCTGTCAAAGTTAAAGTTTTTAAACGAAGTTCGGTACACGATAGCACGAGGAAAAGAGAAAAACTTGCCGTTACGTGACAAAAATCGCTTTTTTTTCTTGATAAGCAATTTATTTATGTAAAAAGGTGGAAAACGCTATTTGATTCCAAATCGCCACAATAGTCAGGCTTGTCAATTTTATAAATTTGGTAGTTAAAAATACTGCCGCTGAGCTCCGAAAATTAAAGTTGTGTGTAACGGAAAAATGCGATTTTCTCCAAAACTATGTGACCGAGGATAATCGCTATAATTTTCCCGCAAAGTTTGAATAAATTCCTATTGCCCCTAGTTTTTTTTTCATCATTTTAGTTTTAGTAGATTCGGAAATAGGCTGAAGGTGGGGTGCGGGGGGGGGGGGGGGGGGGGGCATATTTTTGTATCACATTTTCGACAGTAACTAAAATTAGAACAAATATATTTTTGATTTCGGTGTTACGAGGTCTCTATACCGAGGCGGGTAGTTGATTATTTTTCTACGGGCCGGGCTAAATATTTTTTTATGAGCAAGCCAACAATACCCAAACGATACACATACACACACGCATAAAAGAAAAAAAAAATCAAATAACTAAATTAGTTCCCTTTTTTTCGAAAAATTTTTGTGATTAGCTTTTAATCTATAAATTTGTTAACACGATCAACTTAATAGCTCCGTTTTCACTTTTTAAGGAGGTCCGGGACACATTTTAAAATAATTTTTATTTATTGATTTAAAAATCTGAATTCTTTTGTGACGATTAATTATATCATTTGTAAACAAAATCGTATGATAAAACTTCCCATATTTTTTTTTTAATTAAAAATTTATTAAAAAAGTGGGGTTATTTAAAATCGTTATAACTCGAAATATTATTTGAAGAATTTAAATTTTTTATCATTTAAATAAACAGAAATATATAATTTTTAATTTTGATTCAGCATTTTTTAAAATATTAATTTTTTAAAAAATTAAAAATATTTAAAATAAAAATTAAAGAAAAAATGATGTAACTTAAAAAGAAAAAATCATATTTTCAAAAGTAAATCTGTTTTTCAAATTTGCTGAATCAAAATTAAAGTAAACTAATTGAAAAAGACATGTTCCGCGTTTTAACCATGTATCTTTAACGGTTATTGAGTTATAACTGTTTAAATGCGAGAAATGGTGAAAAAACCCATCATGAAGAAAAATGCATTTTCACAAGAAGTCGTTTGCATGACAACCATTGTTTGAAAGCTAGATTTTGAAAACAAACCAAAACGAAAAAAAATAATAAATTCTGTTCTAATAAGGATATAAACATGATTTAAACGTGATTTTAAGCAGAAAAAAGCAGAGAATTTATTACTGCAATAAAACATTTTTAGAAAATTTGAAGATTTTTATGTCTCGGACCCCCTTAAATACGGAATCCTAAAAAAATCAATGAAGAAGAGATCTAAGAATTTAAAATGTTGTGACTTGGGAGGATTTCTGATATTTTGAAGGATTCTTGTCCCTGTTAGCAATAAATTTCACTTATCCCACGCTTCCCGTGCGCACGCACACACACACGAAAAAAAAAATCCGTTTCCCGTTTTGTTTTCAGCACAGAAAATTTAAACTTTTAAAACTTGATATATATAAAAAAAAGTAACACCTCAAAATCTTCCACTCTCAGTTAAAAAGATGGTAAATTTTTAGATATGGCACGGGATTAAACAAGAATATTTCTATATTTTACAGTTTGGTTTAGAGGTGTGCACTGGCCCAGCCCGTGGGCAGGGCTAGCGCCAATTTTTCGCAATGCTGGGGTCAGGCCGGGCCTTTCTTTTTTCTAAAAGATTGCGTCGAGCTTAACTTAATTTTTCAGTACCTATCCGGGACTGGCTTCATTCTTCCAAGGTTTGCAAGAGCCTACATTCTAAGTCCTGGCCTCGACCCACCCCTTACGAAAATTATTTTTTCGCCCTGGTCTGATCCGTGCAAAAATCAGTAAAATTTGTCCTGGCCCAAAACTTTTTACAAAAAATGTATATTTTTTCACATTGCCATTATTGTACAATTAAAATTTAAAATTTATTCTTTTTAAATAATAGCAATTTCTAGGTAATAAAATTAAAATACAATAAAACTTGTGAAAAAGAACCTGTATAGGACGGAATCCTGTCTTACACTAAAAAATGTGTTGATACATGAAAAATGAATATAATAATATGTGAGGAAAAGTATATAATACATTTAAAACTGCTAAGAAGGAAACTTGCCTATAACTTATATTTTTTATTTCCTAAGCAATTTCGTCTTAGGCGATTTTACTGTGTTACTTTATCAGATTCTTAAGCCTCCAATACACAGAATATGGATTAACGATATTAATTCTAACTGAATCATTTACATACAGATAGAGATTTATTAAAAAAATAAATATCACAGCACATGGTGTTTCTTTAAAAATGAAGATTATAAAAATGAAAAGAAAAAAGGATAAAATAAGTATTTTTAGTCAGAACTCCTCGTACGAAACAATTTTTAAACCTATCGACGTAAAAATCCATGTTTTCTAGTTTTTAGTACCTAGATTTTAACATTTTTCGGGTCCGGTCGGTCCAAGACGGGATCGGCCCGAACTTTTAAGTTTTCTACCGGGGCGGACCAGTAATTTTTTTTTTGTACTGAATGAACTTTTAGATTTTATACCGAGGCGGGTAGTTGATTATTTTTCTACGGGCCGGGCTAAATATTTTTTTATGAGCAAGCCGAACTTTTTTTCTGTGGACGGGACTGGACAGGACCTGAAAATTTCGGCCCGTAGAGACATCTACTTTGGCTGTTTCCAGTTACCATCCAACAAAGTTTAATAAAAAAGACTTCTATATAAAAGCAAAACCAAAATAATTCAAGCTTACGCTCAAATATTTTCTCCTGCGCGATAAATTTGATACGAAAAGTAGAATTGCGTCATCTTTACAACCAACTAACCAACAAATCTTACTTCCGCAAGTGAGTCGAGAGTCGACTCAGTGTCGACTCCTCAAAATGAGTGGAAATGCCCATCCCTATTCGTAACGGAAAATTCTGCCAGGTAATTATTGGACATTAGGTATCGGAATCAATGCCCAATAATTACCTGGCAGAATTTTCCGGCACGAATTGATTTTCCCAACACGACACGACTTTCCGATCGACCCAATGTTATCTGTTGTTAGCTGTGGGTTAGAGTATCCGTGTAGTAAGCCTAAGTTTGCGGGTTCTATCACGTTGTTTTAGACCTTTTAAGAATTTTGTTTCAAAATAAATATATAAACAAATAAAATTAATATTAAAACCTAGTTTCATTAACAAGAATCGATTAAAAAAAAAAAAAATCAGAGTACTAACTGATAATAAATCAATAAAGGTAAACAAGTGGATAAGTGTGATCGCACAAGAGAGTTTCGTTTAATATGTCTTTTAAAACACTTTATCCTTAAATTAATAAATCAAAATTGTTAATTTATAATTATTAAATTCTTACATAAATGGCAGCACCATTACATCTAATTTTAATATAATAAAAAATTTATATTTTAATCAAATTTAAAATATTCGTGTATTTTACTTAAACAAAATTTAAAAACCCGAATTTTTTTAATTTATCAATTTCAAAAATTTAGCGGCGGCATAAATAAAAAATAATTCCATATTAATTCTTCCATTTTCAAAAGCTCCCTAGATGGCGTCAGAAAAGAATGTTAACATACATTAAAATTTGAAATACAAAAGGAAAAAAAACCTTTTAATTCCTCAAAATTTGCATATAGATAACTTGAAAATAATGTGTCCATAAGAAGCTTATTATTTCAAAAAATTGTCTGTAGATGGCAGCAGCAAACAAAAAATATTCCAGAGGAATTCTGTATCGAGATAATTATTAAAAATGAGGATTTTTTTAATATTAAATATGGATTTGATTATATAAAGTAACATGGTAAACATTAATTGTTATTAAATGTGCATTTAAAAAATATGTAAGTGAATATTTCTCCGGATTTTTTAAAAATTGAAATTTCAGATTATCTCTGTCTGAAAAACAAAAAGAGGTTTTAAAAATTACCGCTGTGCAAAACAACAACAAAAATAAAATAAAATAAAATAAAATAAAATAAAATAAAAATAAAATAAAATAAAATAAAACAAGCCTTTAAAATTGACAAAAAGAGGAATTTTCTTTTAATTGAATCCATCTGAACATTAAGTGCAATGATAAAAATAAAAATTTTAAAGTTCTACCTGACAGATTCGAATAAATAATCTACTGTGTGGGAGACGAACGCCTTACCACGACGCTATCGGTCCTCTGCGATATTTGCTGAATTTAAGATTATGTTTTGAAATCGAAAAAGAATCCATTGAATTAAAATAATTTAAGACTTTTCAAAATTTTATGATTTTGGGTATGACAAAGTATGTAAAAAAAAAAAAAAAAAATCATGTCTGTAACTTAAATAGCTTCTGAGTACGAGCCTGTGACGGACAGACAGAGAAGCAAGACTATAAGGGTTTCGTGAGATTCTTGCAAGAGTGTTATGTAAGATGTCAGGAATTTCTTTTACTGCGATTCTCGATTTTAGTTTAAAGTACTGCCGGTAGACGGCGCTGTTTGCAATAGGCGCTCAATCGGGGCCCGATTTTTGGCCTCTCTCTTTTCCCAATATTGATGCGAAAGAAGGAGATTAAATATATGCAGTGGGTCCCTAAGAATAAAATTCCATTGGCGACGGAGAACCATGCCATATATTTAATCTCCTTCTTTCGCATCAATACTGAGAGAGAAGAGAAACAAAAAATCAGGCCCCAATTTAGCATAGATTGAGGCCCAAGATGGGACATTTACGGCAAAATCTTTAATGGCAACAGTACCAGCGTCACTACTGACAAGGGGGAAGCATTAACAAGACTCCGAAATTTACCTATGTTGAAGAAATATGTTTACCCTCTATGCTTTGAATATCTATTCTTTCCTAGAACGAAGCAGGTATCAGACGATATTCTATTCATGCTTTTTTTCCGTACTTGTATTGGTCACCTTTAACTTACAAAATGATAATTAGAATAATAATATAAAAGAAAAATCCTAGACAATTCTGTTAATAACTAAATATGTAAGTTTATGAGATTAAATTGTAAAAAAAATCAAGTTCAGGTATTGTGTTAATTTATTCATATGGAATAAAACTTTATTGAGTGTAATGTCAGTACCTCTATTTATTTTTAACTGTTAGATTTATATGATTCTAAAAATTTGTCGAAATGAATTTTTCCCCATCTGTAATTTTATTATTATTTCTTATATGTTAATATTATAAATATTGTTGAATTGATTGTACGAAATTTACATTTAAAACAACATTTTTATTTTATCGGTAAGAAAGTGAAAATGCGTAAATTTTAAAAGATTATTGTAACGATTAAACTTCATAAATTAATAAAACATCGGCTATAAAAATTTTCCTACTGAATGGGAATATTTATGAAATTTTCTGGGATTTGTTGAGTGCAATACTTTATATAATTTTATATTACACCATTACTTTATGTATCTTTAAATACAATTATATCATATTTACTTCATATATAGCATTCGAGCCGAAATTTTTATCCTGTTTTTTGTTGCAATTATATCGTTCACTCATCATGTAAAAAATAAAAGCATATATCCGGGTATGAACATAGAATAGATATTAGATATTATATAAAATAGAATATCTATTCTATGTTCATGTACCGGTGTAAGATTCTATTGAAAACGTAAACATGAAACATTAAAAAAAGAAAGATTACAATAAGGTAGATGCTCCATGATAAAAATTTTACAAGGATGGAGAGTTTCTTCCCCATTGTCACTAAAGGCGCTACGATCGCAATCCCATTACCATTACGCTCTATGGAAATGTCACATCTTGTATGGTAATCTATGCTATTTAGCACCTATTGCTAGCAGCGCCAAGTATCGCTGCTAAACTAAAATCGAGAATAGCTGTGAAAAAACTCCTGACATCTTACATAACCCTCCTGCAAGAATTTTTTTAAATAGATGCCACCATTTGCACGTTATTGAATTTTAAAATCAGTCAGTCCATTTTAGGACACTCGGTATGTTCTATATAAAATTCAACATTATTAACCTATCGAGATCAAATTTTTCACTTTAGAACGTCGAATACGTTACACTTTTGAACATTGTGGAGAATATAAGGTAGATTTAAAGATGGATACACCACCTCTTCACTTACGTTACATTGTTGTAAATGTTCCAGTAAAGTATTCTGATATTTGTTGCTGAAAGTGCTGATGGAAATCTGCAATTCGGATAAATTAAACAAGTTGAAGTTTTTAGTAAGATGCTACTTGGAACTTATACAGAATCAGCTGATTTATATTTACATTAAAAAGGATTAAATCAAAACTTATTTTAATTACATCTTTGTTCATTCATTGCATAACATGCATTTTAACCCACTATGTTTTTAGACGATCCTATCTATTCACGACAGCGCCCAAATCTAGGTCAAAATATCCTTCTCAAATGTAAGCATCATGAGTGTATTCAAACGCGGATAGATCATTGCTGTTCTTGGATTTTTTTTTTTTCACAATTTTTAATTTACAAGGTGCTTTCATTCGACGCAACTGTTACTGGAGAAGTTAGAGCCAGACGACTGACATGGTCCGCAAGTGGCAGAATGTATATCAAAGGTTGTGTTTTCATGTAAATATCGTCATTTTTTCAGCCTCTGCCCAGAAGTCTGACAAAACTTTCAGCTCTGTGTGTAATGCTTCCATCTCAGGAATTGCCAATGTTTCGCGAAAGACATTTACTGCTTTCTTAACCAGATTTAGTGTTTATTTCTTTTTTGTAATGGGAGGATACATTATTTTATCCAGTGGTGAGATTATGCTGATGCAAGAATTAAGACTTTAAGCTATCACCACTGTAAAAGTATCCAGTACCTTCTGAAACTCCATCCGTTAGAACATTAGAAGTTCGGGAGCAAAGAGATTGTTTCAATTACCGTCTAACTTCTTTGGTGCCAATCTTCGTCGATATTGCATAGCAAATTCATTTAACGGATCAACACCTTATTTGGTTTAAAAGAGAACTGCACTCTATAATTCCCTATTCACATTTTCATTATCATTGTTGCTTATTTTCAATAATTTGATACAAGTCTTCAGTATTTTCGTAGCGTCTATTTTTAACCATTAACGACAAGCCTCCTTTACATTTCTTTTAATTCTCCGACACCAGATTTTGCCATTTTTAATTTAGATTTAATCGCTCAAAATCTGAGATTAAATAATATGAAAATTTCCAAACTGAAATAAATGGTGTTCAAATTTAAAAATTTTGTTCGTTTTATCTGGCAAGTTTTCTTGCCAAACGTCTTTAATGAGTTAAGAGTCTTCGATTTCATTTTTTCGGTAACTAACTTGCATTTGCACTGAACGTTCTTGAGAAACATCATAGTGAAGCAATGAAGTCGAGTGATAACATTTTCTTTCTTAAACCTCGTGGCTTGATCATTGTTTTGATAACAGAAGTTGAGAAATCAACTTTTTCAAAATCTGTAGGATACATTCATTTGAGATCCAAATCGCTTTCAATGATTCCGCTCGAGCAGTTCATCTCGCCTTAGAAAGATTCCGCAGAATAAGAGCATTTTCTATTTCGTCGAGCTTGTCTATTAATGGCTTCTTTCGTTTAGTACTTGCTGTGAAAAACACAAACATCTTCCAGCACGTCGAACACATCACCTATAACATTGCTGGCATTGCAGATATGCGAAACGAAAGTGTTGAGTCTGTGACAAGGAATATAGGGCACAATTCGACCCACGATTTCTGTAAACGTCTCCTAAGTGCCGCTGAATTCTCCAGACATACATGCTGCTTGTAAAATCGTATGACTGAAAACTACCTGATCTGTTTTGCGCTCATTCTTTGTAAGGATGTGCGATATCTAGCATGCAAGGTTGACATTGGTTTTGACGACTTCTTTTAAAACTTCCAAAAGCCGATCGGAGTTTTTCCATCTTTGTCGACATATTTCAACCCAAGAGCTGATCGATCATGGTGCGAAGCGTTTGGTGTCGTATCTGTAATAATACCATAAAATCAGGGGTGTTGTGGAGGGTATACGCAGGTATACGCTGTATACCTTCTGGATTTTTTTAAGAAGCTCCGTATACCTTCTGTTTCCCAAATTAAGCTATAGCGTATACCCTAGGCATGACGTTTATGACTTTAGCGTATACCCTCTGGTTTTTTTTTTACGACTACATCACTGCGTAAAATTATGCTTCTTGAATATCCCTGACTATCGTTTTGTGCACTGCTGTAGCAAAAAAATTCAATCATCTCGTTTTGGGATGAAGCGGAAAGGTAATTTATATGGTATGCGCTGAAACGTGTGTCCTCAAAAAAATTCCTCAGTTGTGGGTTATATCTGGAAAATAATTTCAGTTTTTCAAAAGTTTCCATTTTCGTCTTTTTCATTTCGTCTTTACCAGACCTTGTCTACTCAGCATTCGCGTAATGTCCATGAACCCTTTCGAGGGCGGTGTCCTTAAAAAGGGACACCTAATTTTAATTCCAAAACTGACAAAAGGCACCAAAAATATTTAATTAAAATTTTCCTTTTATAATGTGCGTGAAAATAAGCAAGTTCCTATTTTCTAATAACTTCGTATATAAATTTTGATGTTAGTGTATTATTCCATCAGTTTATAAACAGAATTACTCAACGGCGGAAAGGGTTAAGATTGCTACAATTTCTGTGCTGAATGCAAGATGTTGCTATTGCTCTTCCAGAGTAATCTGTTTGCGCTTATTGTCGATTATGCGTCATCATGAACTGACAAAATAGGAAACAGAAAATTTCGTGGGAGTTGGAAGAGAAATGTTGTGCGAACTTTCTGTTCTTTACTTTTCCTTAAGCTCTTCATTTTGTGTCCTTTGTTTACACCACTCTTAACTGAAGCATTTTGTATTTTTTCTCTCCCAGGTCCTTCATGAAACACGAAAAAAAAAAAAAAAATCATTGAGTTCTGTGCTATATTCTAAAAACGGGTGTTCTTTTGTACCAAGCGCTGTTGAAATGTCGCTGTCTATCTTGCGGGATAGAACCATTTATCGGGTATACACTGAGTTTTGACTGACACGGACCTAAACTGATAAAATATATCTCTGATTGTCTGACTTCATTTTAGACCTTTTTCCTGGGTTATGTTCAATCGTTCTCACTTTCCGTAATGCTAACCTCTCCATGGTTTTTCTTGATTTCTTTCACGATCTTACTATAAATATTTGACACAGACGAACAATTTTATTTTTCTCTGTCTATGGTCTCCTTAACCCTTTGATGGTCACGACCGCATATCCGCGGTCAAAATAAAGTCCTTTTAAAGGGTTACGGCCGCGAATAGGCGCCCAGAAATTTCTACTTTAAAAGCGTTATGAACGCGTATAGACGGTCGGCATTTGTTATCTCTAAATGGTCAACGTCGCGTATACGCGTTTGTGCTTCCCCCCATTTTTGGAGACTGGGAGTTAAAGAAGGCGTTTTTCAACCACACCTTCCTTCCACTACATAATAGGCGTAGACTATTTGTCAAGTAGTTTATTGTAGTCGAATGCTTTAGAGATTTGGTTGAAAAATGCCTTAGAGAATTAAGTTTTTTGTAAATGATTGAGAATGGCATTACATTTCAAAACAGATACTAAGGTGAATTCAAAGAATATATACAGTAAATGAGTTATAGTTTCTTTGAGTGGAACTAGACAAATTCGCAGAATATTAGTGTTTACTTGTTTTATTTTATTATATTTTCCATAAAATTATATTTCACTATAATTATTATTATTATTTTAAAACATTTACCATGTTGCATTTATTATTTGAATGAATACATGCGTTCTTTTCTTTTTATTTTCTTTTTTAAAAGTATTTCAATGTTTTTCATTTACTAAATACTTAAAAGTGTTTTTTTAATTTCTTATTTTTTATTTGCATCACTTTTGCAGTGCAATAATAATTAAAATATCAAAAACCCAAATTCATATTACACTTTAAAAAATATTTTCTAATTTATAATTGCTGCTCAAATTTCATTCAAATTCAAGTGTAACTTTAAAACTATACCGTGAAACCTGTCTATAACGATTCTGAAGGGATCATAAAAGGCATCGATATAGACAAGTTATCATTATACACTGCTTCAAGACTGTTAATTGATTTAAAGTACATAATAGAATGATTATTATATATAGAGGGATTTTTAGTTTTACTTTTTAAAGTTATCTAATTAAATAATGAAATTTAATTATTTTATTATCCATAATAGAAATTATAAACCCATAATAGGATTTTTTAATTAATATGTAAAGAATGTACAATATAAATAAATCTAATAGAAACATGTTTTTTTTTTTTTTTTTTTTTTTTTTTTTTACCAGATTTGTAAAAATACACGAACTCGCAATTAAAAAAAAAGAATGGGATTTATAATTTTCACTATTAAAAAGGAAAAATAAATTGTAGATAGTATTTATTAGTATATGAATTAAAGAAAAATACTTCATGTAAAAAAAAAAAAAAAAAAAAATGTAATTAATTTGACGTATAAATGTCGAAGATAAGAAATGAAATATTACTTTTTTTTTATTGACAGACATTATTTGACATTCATAGCATTTTTGTAATGGAAGAAGAAATAAGTATTTTCTCAATTAATTCAAACGCATGTATAGCTGCGATCAAAATTTTACTTTAGTGTAATAACAGGGTGTCTTTATCAGCATTTTCACTGAATCCCAATAAAATTAATTAACTAAATTTTAATACTCTTCAATATTTATAGGGTACTTAACTATATCTTGATGTAAAAAAAATGTGCACATATTCCTCTTTTTTAAAAACATTCAGTTAATCACTACGTTTAAAATTGTCATTATAACTGTTGGAAATAGATTAAAAACTTCAAGCAATTAAATATAGTAGAAAGCTTTATTAACCCTTTGGGGACGAGCAACCGGTATACGTGCCGCGTAAAGTGATCAGAATCCGTGATTATTCTTACCAGTAAATTTTTATTGTAAATTTTGCCTTATTTAATCCGAGTATTTTTCCCGATTCAATTAGGCAAAAATTTCTGTTTTGAAAAACCGTAGATAAAAGGTTAAAAATTCTGTAAAAGACGCTCGTCCCGAAGGTGTTAAATCCAATTGCTCGCAATAATCTGCAGTGCTTATTTAACATTTTTCGGGGTAGTGATAGGTAATTTTTATGATAGCGACTCTTCGTTGTTTTTACTTATATTAATAAATAAATAAATAAAAATTTGTGCACTTCTTTATGTATGTTGTTTTAATTGCATCCAACCTTTTTATATTTTTGAATAACTTGATACTTGTACCGTGCATTGGTGTCTTTATAAGCAGTATATAATCGCAGGTTTAGCATTATTGCAGCGAATATTTGCTTAATATGAAAAATAGTTTTTTTTCCCCCTTTGAAAGAGTTGGGGAGTAATCGAAAAAACATTCTCATGGTGTGGGTTCAATATAACGAACTCCTGGGGTGTAATCGAAAAACCATTCTCATGGTGTGGGTTCAATATAACGAACTCCTGTATGGAGCTCTTACATTATACCAACTAACTAAAAGAGTCCCAAATCATGTTTATTCTCACAGTTCCACTCAAAAGAAGCTGGGAACGTATCCCTAAATATTCTTTTGAAGCTACATCCACCCCTTCCCGCCCCCCTCACCATCTGATATCTGCAAATATCAGTATTTTTTACCTAATCATTTTACTAAATCATTATAGTCTCTATTGTCACAATTTTGAGACGGTAATGACTAAATACAATCGAGTCGAACAAACATTTACATTTGAAAGTTTCTATGGATTTTCTTTGATGGATTTCCTATTGTTATCTACTTTCATTTTCTTATTTTTTTCACAAGTCATCGGGTGTGGAAGGAGAGAGGTGGGGTGTAGAGAATTCCAAACTTGAACAGAGACTGTATGGCCCTAACTTTTGCAATCTGTGGGTGACATCGAAATATTACTTGTAAGTGAAACTGGAATTCTCGGAAAGTTATAATTGACAGAACTACCCCTACCTTGTAAAGATTATTTGTAAAAATGATTTGTAAAGAAAACAAGTTCAGAGGAATAATACAACTTCCAAATGATGGACATTTATAAGAGCTGCGTATTGTTTTCAGTGTCACATATTTATTCAAAAGATTACCTTAGTCTTAAAAAAAAATAGTATTTTTTCATAAATAATTGTTATTCAAATTTCTTAAATTATCAATCTTGCACAGTGTAACATAAAAAATTGTTGATATAAAAATAAAGAAAGACATATTTTTTTTCCGTTATCTTTTTGGTTTCACATCAGAGATCTGACAATATTGCCCCTCCCCCTTCCCCCACCCCCGCCTTAAAAAAGTTTGTAGCCTATGAATGATTAATATTATGCTTAGTTTTTATAGTAAAAATTTCATTGCTCCTTTCTGTAGATTTTCGATTTCTACTCCATTCCGCAAATGTGCTTTTACATTAATTTAAAAAAATTTCTATTTTACCAGAATACATTTAACTAATCTCTTTCAATGATTTAGTTGGAAAAAAAAAAAGATGCTTGATATTTTTTATATGCTTGATAGCTCCGATACCTTGAAATCTAGAAATAATTTCTCCGGGTAAGTATCACGCTAATGATAATTTGTAATTCTAAATTATAACGAATAATTTAGATAATAACTTTTTTGAACTAATGCACTTCATTTTTTATGCTGGAGAAAAATTTACAGAGATTCCACATGGACATATATATATGGAAAAATAATACTATTTGTTTAAAAATTAAAATTAAAAATATCTTGACAAGAAATATAAAAATTGGTTTCATCCAAGTATTCCAAATCTTTAAAAAATGAAAAGAAGAACAAACGATAAAACGTAAAAATGATATGAAGAGACGAAGTGACAGTTCATTTTTTTTTTCTTTTTACAGATTTTTTTCTTTTTCCTTTTTTTTTTTTTTTTTTTAATTTCTTTAGAGAACTTTGAAAAATCATTGAATCTTACGGTTTTTAACATAAGAAATAAACGTATAAGAAATGTTAAATGAGCAGTTTCCGAATTTATTAAAAATGGAACTTAATTTCAGTCTAGTCGAATGATTTGTTATCAGATTGGAATGGCAATGTCGTCAAAATGGCGTTTTATTTAAGGTAGTTCTCTAATTCCCTAGTTCAACAACGAGGCGCCACACCAGTGGCCATGAGGTTCTGCTCTCAAAGCTGGTAGACGGGAGGTGCTGGGTTCGAACCCAATCGCGCTCGTCTGCTTAATCGTTTGGAGTTTTCCGCGATTTTCTTCGAACCCTGCATTTCCTTGCGTAAATACGGGTTAGGTTTCCTTAGAAAAACTCCCACTGAGGGCAGCTCCCCATTCGGGCCTATCCTTCCTCGTCATGTAGATAATTAACCATCAACAACGAGACATTTTCGGACTCCTTTTTAAACGTAAAGGCAAAAAAATGACAGACTAGACTATTGAAGTGGTTTGAAATCAAATAAAGTTTTCCCTTTAATTCGAGTTTTTTACTTGAATGAATACTAATTCAATGATAACTTTCATGTAAAAGGCTTTTTTTTTTTTTTTTTCTACTTACCCATCTTCACACACACACACACACACAAAAAAAAAAAAAAAAAAAAAAAAAAAAAACTGTAAAAGTAGTTTTGGATGAAAAACAAATTAATTTTTTTAACTTTAATGTATGATTTTTTCAGGGCCGAAACTAGCCTTTTTTGCACCCGGGGCAAGCATGGATTTTGCGCCTCCCCCTCTTCCGCAAAGTATATTTACAAAGAGAATTTTACTAATTTTCTAATAGCCGATTTATTCTAAAATTTAAAATATGTAATACTCAACTACGTAATCTACAATTGCGGATCCAAGGGGGGAGGTCACGGGAGTCATGAGTCCTCTCTGAACACCAACAAAAATATTCTAAAGATCTTTTTTAAAATGAAATATAAAGTTAGAGTCCCGATTATCCGAGTCCTGCTTAACCGAGTCTTGCTTAACCGAGTTTCCGCTTTCACCGAGTTATTTTCTTCTGATGGACTGATGTCTTCTATTATTATGAAACAGTCATTATAAATGAAGTGTTAGGTGAAGATGAAAAAGCAGCCGTAAGTATAATTTTTTTTGAAAAAAAAAATTATGGCCATTTTTTTTCTTTCCATTCTGACCAGAAAATCAGAGTTCTAACTTTTTACGGCTGCTCTTTCATCTTCACCTACACTGCAAATAAAGGCGTCTTAAATTAAGATACATATGTGACTGAAAAAGAATTTCAGACACTTAAGTGTCTGAATCTGCAAATTCAGTCACAATAGATGTCTTAATTTAAAACACCTAAGTGTCTTACTATGATCATAGTGTACACGAACTGATAAAAGTGTCTAAAAAATCTGCAAGTGTCTAATTTTAAGACACTTTGTAACTCCGCTCCGCATTCACCAGGGGGCACTCTCAGTTGCGCATGCGTCTTCCTTTCGAACTCGATGTTCGTTTGTAATTCAAACTGAATGCTTGTTTTTATGTACGCGTATACATTTTAACTAATAATTTATTTTGACTTGATTGTTTTTTGCGGAATGTGAAGTTCCGGGATTTAATTTCTATCGACATAGTGGTACTCCGTATTAATATTTATCTATAAAACTAATACAGTGTTCTTCATCTCGTCAAATTTGTAAAGAGAACTGTTGTCTGGCGGGCTATGTTTTCAGGATGGAAATTTTCCATCCTTTTAACAGAGCTAGCCGGATGTGCAAGGGGATTTTATTTTTTAAATATCCAAGTCTGCCTAACTAACGGATACTAACGTAGTCTCCAATCCGGACGTCCTCTGGGCGAATGTGCTTTTGGAATAATCAGACCTTTTCCCAGGTAAGTGAGGTCTTAACTATGTATTTAAAACTCTCTGTGATTGTTTTCTCTTTAAATGAAGACTTCACACGAGTCTATAGCTTTATTAGTTCCTGAGTTATGCCAAAATATGTTCAAAGCATTTTGCCTATGGTATTTCCATGTTAAAATTTTATTTTGCTAATATTTAAATTTGTACTCTTCAAATCATCTGCAATCATATTTCTGTATTATTTTCTATTCAATGTTATCTTTAAAATAAATTTTGGTGTCTCTGCATGGTGTATATTAGCGGTTACTGAATTTATTAATTTTACACCTTCTTAAGCCTTTTCTTATGTAGCCATTACTTTAAAAATCGCAGTGACATCGCCTGTTGATTGGCTCATACTTCTTAATTACCATCAAGACTACCTTAATAGTATTTTTTGGTGTAATTATTACTCTGAAGTACCCTTTTTAATTATTTATTTACGTATACAATATTTTTATAAGCATTTAATGCGGCAGCATTTGTAATGTTTACATCGATTTTTACATTTCTGATAGATTTATTATGTGTTATGTACTGGAATTCAAAAGCATTTATAGTAAACATTCCTGTTAATAGCTGCTTTTATTTATTATTTATGCTTTTCTTGTCTAATGAAGTTTTCTTCTGCCTCATAGTGTGTACGTCATAAATTTTAAAAAAGAATATAATTCGAACATCCTTCCATTCATTGATTCCCCCATATATTTAATACAGCGAATTACTTGTGTTCATTTATTTATTTTAAAATGTTTTGACTGATAAAACTCATTAAATCCGGTCATTCTAATTAAAAGATTTCCCTTTGCTATAATTTTAGTGTTTCCGAGTATTTTAGAAATATCCCATTTGCCATACTGAAAATAGTCAACATATAATCTTTTTATGATTCAAAAGTCAAAACCACAGCTTCACGTGATTGTTTGAACGGAAATTGACGTCACTAATGTAGACGTTGAATCAGAAAAAAATTTGTTGATGTCAACAAAGATTTAGAAAAAGGATCTCGCGTTATCTGTAGTCACTTTGTTAAATTTTAATGATTATTTTTAGATTCTTAAACTCATGTAATCATGTACCGTTAACGTAATTGTAAGAATGTAGTAAAAATATACAGATATATTTCATTTGAAATAATTATATAATATTGATTTTTTGATTACTTTTAGTTAAAAAGTAATTTGAAATTAAAAATGAATACAAAGAGGTAGATTTTTATAAAATATTTATTTGCATATAGCTAGATTTTGCACTTAAAACTGTCACGTACATTTATCGAATCATAATACAGGGTTGGACTTTTTCCAGAAGGAGGGCCTGATTAAAGCATGGGCAGACCCTCCCCCCCCCCCCCCTACGATTTTACGTGCTCCAAATTCGATATGGATTTTCTTTTAAAGCTTATATTTTAAATGTGTTTCAACATTCTATTGATTATAATCAGCATTTTGAACTTTAAAAGTAGAATTAGATTAAAAACTAAATAAAAAAATAAATACAGTAAAAACTCTCAATCGCGGCCACCTCGCGAATTGAACGCGTTTTGGAACGTTGAATTTGCCTGCTATTCGATTGTGTTCGCTTTTATGAGGTAAAAAAAAAATGTATTTATCTTGAAAAAGGTCAGTGTTCGCTGAAGAAAATTGTCCTATGAAAATTTTGTTGTAAAATCTCCATAACGGACACTCCTACATAGAGGACACAACTATTTAAGAAGCACATTTTTTATTAACAACATGCACATATTTTATATTTTTTACCTCAGAAAAACAGACACTTCCGAATGGCGAACAAATTCCACGGTTCTAAGGTGCCTACTATTGAGAGGTTTTACTGTATTGTGACAAATATTTTAATTTTTAATCTTATTCTACTCTATAAATTCAAAATATTGATTATAATCAGTACAAAGTCGAAAAAGATTTCAATTATCAGCTTTATGAAAATTGCATACCATATTTTGGAGCCCCTAAAATTAGGCTGTGTGTGTGTGTGTGGGGGGGGGGGGGGTAGGGCAGAATAATGGCCATATACTTTTCCAGGATCAACGTGGTCAAACATGGCTACGTATAATGCTTTAAAAAAATGGCTGCGATTCAGACGTTTGAAGTGTCTAAAATTCAGACGCAAAAAGTGTCTGAAAAAATTCAGACATTTTAAAATGTCTGAAAATTGAACACTCCGTTTCAGACACTTAAGTGTCTGAATTTAAGACATTTCGATTTAGAGTGTAACACTTCATTTATAATGACTGTTTCATAATAACAGAAGCCATCAGTCCATCAGAAGAAAATGATCCATTCCAAAGGTATAATCCTTCATTTGGCGCCCCTTCGTTCTGGTGCTCGGGGCACACGCCCCCTTAGTTTCGGCCCTGGATTTTTTAATCAATAAATTACTTATCGAGTTGTCAGCGAATTTTGCGTGTGACAAGTTTTTTTTTCCCTTTACCGCGTCGCCGCCACGGAAATTCGGTTCAAAACGCACACTTTCACAGTATTTTCTGAAAGATCCTTTAACAAACAATAGAAAACGCAATTTAATGACATGATTTCTGAATAGGAACATGTCCATTTCATGCGTTTCCAAACGTGAATAAATTTAGGAATGTGTCAGGAAGTAGCTCTTTTGAATTTGAGGACAGTGCTCTCTCATAAGCGGCTAAGACGTTTTGCTCTCAAAAAGAGTGATGTCAACACAGATTGAATTTAATACTCACAAAAAATTTCTCCTAGTGAAGATGACATTTCAAAATCAAATGTTCAAAGCATAAATATTTTATTTTGATTGTGCTATAAGTGGCATTATTTTTTCTCATTATCGTTGCTGCCAGTATATTTAAATGTCATATAATTTTAAAATGCAATTCTTATGTGAAAATGCATTTTCATCGTCAGTGATATTTTTGTAAGATTAAAATAGCAGGAATTTAATCTATTCAATGCACTTCAATTATTTACCTCAATATAATTTATTTCACGTATATGACAGAAAAGGAAAAAAAAATTGTGAAATAATGTCACTTTTCTAAACCTACACAATTAAATAAATGATTTATTTGTGTATACTTCTGACCAATTCGAAAGATGGGGATTTGGGTGAGGGATTTAAAATTTTTCTCAAAACAGTTAAAATCCATAAGATATGTACAAATTTGGTTTTGTTAAGACGAATAAATAGTGAATAAGACAAATGCAAAGACAAACGCAAACAGGCAAAATCATTTCAGCTTGCATCTGTTTCAACGATTCCTTGTTTTGTGCAAAATGAATAAGAAATAGAGCGAGGAACAATAGCAGTAAATTACATATACATGTATTATGCTTCAATATATATATATATATATATGACTGAAGAAGGAAATCCTTTTATGAAGCATTGGAAAATCTACGTGCTAAATTGGTTGATATTGTTCATTTTACGAGTAAAAATGACTGAAAACCTTTCGCAGGAGAAGATCCTGGCTACGTCACTGTGTAAATGTCGCTATTATATGGTTAGATTCTATTTTCAGTCAAAAAATCCATTCCATTACCACAACGTGTAAAAAAGTAATAAAGTATTTCTCAAAATTCTTAAATGAAATTTAGTATAAAAAAGCAAGCAAAAGAAAAGTATTCGGAAAAAAGGCAAAAAAATTTATGCACTTAAATTATTGTTGAAGAGATTATTTGCATGACTAATTTTATATGGATGAAATTCAAAAACAAGATAGTTTTTTTTTTTCTCTTTACTAATGCAATCATTTTTCTATTTTTTTTATGCTTACTCTTTTCTAGCTCGTCCGCCAGGGGCCGTCGAAAAGTAGCACAATACGAGAAGAAGCCCTTTAAAAATCGTATTAAAAAATAGGAAAATTTTTAAAAACGATGTTAGAATTCCGAATAAACTTTTTTGAAACTACAAAACTTAACATAATGGACCAAGATATATTAACCGGAATTTTTTCACATAGGTAAAAAACTCCCCGTAAAACGTAAAAAAAATGCAGGGGATATAAATTACTAAAATATTGTGATCGTAATTCTTTTATGACAGTCAAAAAATTTAACTCCGACTTCGAGGTGCATAACTACATATAGAGAGGTACCTTCTTACCAAATTTTGCAGTTCTGTGTTCAGCGGTCTCTTCAGAACACATTCGAGAGACACACGCACAAACTTCTTTCCTTATTTATAAATTGTGTAATTTTAGTTATATATTGTAAGATATCTAAAATAAGCCCCTCCGAAAACGCCCCCCCCCCCCCTCATATATGAGAATTTTTTGAAAGACCCACCATTGGCCGAGATTTTTTGCTCTCAAAGCTGGTAGAAGGGAGGTGGTGGGTTCGAACCCAATCACGCTCGTCGGTCTAATCGTTCGGAGTTTGCCGTGGTTTTCTTCGAATCTTGGATTTCCTTGCGTAAATACGGTTTAGGATCCCTTAGAAAAACGCTACACGGAGGATACCCCCCCCCCCCCCCTTCGGCCTATATCCCTCGTGTTGATAATTGACCGTCATAAACAACACCTTTCTTGAAAAAGTGCCATATATAAGATCTCCCCTTCAAGTTTTAATTTCTAACGCTGTCAATCCTTCTTCTTCTTCTTCTTTAATACTGGAAATACCTTAAGTTTTTTGTTTTCTTATCTCCAAATTGAATATATCTTATGCAATTTATTTTTATCTAATCTTTTTACATATAACTGTATCATAGAATGGTCACTAAAATTTAACTCATTTGTGTCGTGAGTCTTTCATTTGGTGAGGAACTATCACAATAGCTTCATCGCCGTGGTGGCGTATGTATGGGTGGTGGTTTATCACAGTGATGTTAAATGTATCGCTGCACATTCTATCCACTTTTTTTTTTCGAATAAACATTAATTGGTGCGGGAATATCAGTCACGAACCGGAACAATATTAGTCATAATTTCACGAGTCGGAATATCATTCCCGTTTGCTTAGGTACATTTCGCGCCCTGACTTTGTGTTGCTTAACCCTTTGAGGGGCAAGGAATTGCGTTTCTGCAATGTCGAATTTACACCGGAATCTTCAAAAAAGTTTACTGCAAAATAAGGAAAATCAATTTTACGACTTTTTCCACCAAAGTTAGAAAAGTAAAATTTAATTAAAAAAAATAATTAATAAAATTTAATGAGTATTAAATAATTTAATAAAATGGTATTGTTGATGAGGTTTTCATGTAGGGTGGAATTTAGAAAATATCTATTAAATGTAAAGGGTTCAAAAATAATATTGTGCTTCTCCTACAATCAGACGTTAAGCTGACTTTCAGGTTGATATCCTTGGAGAGGTATATCATCCCGAAGCTACAAAATAAATTGTTTAAAAAGAAAAAAAAAGAAGAAAAGAAAGAAAAAAATTAAAGTAAATTAAAAAAAATATAACCATCATTTGTTCTAAAATTATTTTACAAATCACATTTTAAAGACAAAAATTTCTATTTTATAAGATATCATAATTAAAAACAAATGAATTTAACTTTATTTTAACATTGAGTTTGAAACTTCTGCATACGAACAACACTACATCCGTATCTGATCTTAATTAATATCAAATACCATATCGAAAGTCTTAATTAAAAAGGTTAATTTTAGCTTATTTCTATGATATCAGATCAGTTTATATATATATAATTTACGGTTTATAAATGTTTAGATCTGAAAATTACAATATTTAAATACTAATTTTGGGGCATTCTTTGTGTCATACTTTTATAAGCAAAACATTCTTTTGTTGTTTAAGTAAAAAACCATATTTTCCATACATTTTGTTAATGTAAATTTCTTTAGACAGTCTAGTTTCTATGGCACCTCACCTAATTTAAGGATCTGTCTTTTACAGGTATTATTTGATCTGAAATTAAGTTCATTTGATGTCAAGTAAAAAATGTCTCTCATTTTAACTTATAAGTTTTTAGATCTGAAGATTACAATATTTAAAAATTATTTTTCTTTCATTCTACTTGAGTATCGATAAAATAGCATTGGAATCGCGCTCCTTGCTTTTAAATAATTATATTTTCTTATCTTTAAAATTGTCGTATTTAGAAAGTTCTCAATCTAATACATCTTGCATAACTAATTATTCCTTGTAGGTTTGATTTAATAATAATAATAATAATACTAATGAATCCATATCTGTATTTAACTGATTTAATAATAATAATAAAATTAATAATAATAATGAATTTATATCTGTATATAACTGTTTCTGATATCATATTAAAAGATTTTGCTTTAATTAATTTATGATTATAGTGATGATGTATAGTTAATAATTAATTTAATATATCAACACCTTGGATTATAACTCATTTATATAATGCAAGTTCTTAACACGTTATAGTTTAGAATTTTTGTTTGATAACTTTTAAAAATCGCCTCAGAAATATGTTTCCTTTTCTTATTTGAGTGCAAACAGAAAGATACCTGAAGAATGAGTTCGAAAGGGGGTTAGTTCTGGGGTAGAGGTGGTAATCAATCACTGTCGAAATGAATGTGGGAAGTCTACCCTTTGGAAGCACATTACAATGGACTTTAGTAGGTTACTGTTTGCTAGGATGTACTGAAGGGGGGGAAGGCAGTTTTCGCAGATTCATTGCTAAACGTTTACCAAACTAAATCATTGACCACTTACAAACATACAAAGCATTTCCCTGTGAAACCATTTTCGAAGACAAAAATTGCACGCAGCTTAACCGCGAAAGGGTTAAGGAGCAAGAAAAGACTTAATTCATCAGATGGGGTCAATTTTTCAATAATCGGTTTTCAGTCATTTAAACAATTGATTATATGATTCAATTGTCGAGCACATTTCAATACACCACGAGTAATATGAATGCCTTCACTGCAGTCGTTAGATGTCCCTACTAATCCGCTGCGGACTCTCAGAATAAACCCCTCCTTTGAATATTGAGAAACTAGTCTCTCCTGGTTCTTTTTCTCAATTTATTTTCATCAGTCGCGCGAAGTCGAAGAAAGGAGAGGCAAACTTCGGATTTTTGAAAGAAATTAAGACAAATGCTAAGGATTGGTGTTTTTTAGTAATAAGAAAAAACGTAGAAAATTGAAAAAAAAAATCGATTATTTCAGAGTTGTATCAATCGATACTGACTACCGAGAATTTGCCGACTGTGATCAAAGTTGCCGACATTGGGGGGGGGGGGGAGACGCCCACTACGCCCCCCAGTAGCTTCGCCCCTGCACGGGGTCGTTACATAACTTCTACAACTTGCCATGTAAAGAATCACTCTCTTGACTTGAGTTTCTAATCTCAGTACCGGTGAGTTAAAATTTCATAAATTCAAGTCTTTTTGACCATTCGTGGTAATATTTAGTTTTATAAAAGAAAATGATCGGTTTCTTTTATTATGACGTCATTCTTGCTCAATGATGCATTTCGCATATGGCATCTCAAACTCAGTATCGGCAGAATCAAAAACTATGAAAATGTAACAATTTTATAAAAAAAAGTGGTTTTTTTTTTAAACGTGACGTCATTATCTGTTCACATATTGTTTAAAATTATTCTTTAATTGAAATGAGAAAAAGGCATCATAAAAGAATAAAGATATAAAAACCCAATTATTTCTCTGCAACAACGGAAGTAATTCATTTGCAACCATGTTGAAGAAATATCAGAAAAGTCTTTTAAAATTAAATTTTAAATATAAAAATAGGTATTTAAAAAAAATAGCAATTGCGGGGATATATACAGATAAACACCTTTCATTTAAAAAATTATAAGTAAAATTGATCCAGTAGAAAGCTCAGGGCAGATGACTATAAAAACATCCGTTTTAAAAAAAATATATATACTAGATTTAACCCCTTAAGCTACGATTTACGTCTCAACAGTTCCACGGTTTGGCAAATCCAGCTAACACTAAAATTTAATAGAGATTTTCGCCTTCTTTAATCATGGAATTTCGACGATTAAATTAAACTATATTTAGTGTGAAATTTTAGTGGTAAAAAGAATTTACATTTGGCTCGATCATCGTACGCGGGCGGGCTATGCCCGTCATTGTAGGTTAAGGGGTTAAACAATCTATAGTTATTATAGGGGTTAAACTATCTAACAATCTCTATGGAATAATATAATAAGGAAATATTAATAATAAGGAATAATAATAAGGAATAATAAGGAAATATTGAAAGCCGACATTTTAGGGTGTGGGGGTTGACGAATTTTTTGATTTTGAATACCCGCCGAGTTTTTGCCACTACCGACGTCCACCCCTTTTTTTGTGCCGATGCGACAAATATTTTAGACGCTATCGTGTTAACAAAAGTGTAATCTTTGCCGGGAAGACGGAGCTGTGCTCCGACAATTAAGTATGAAATAAATTATGCATTCTTTAGGCAGCAAAAATTTAAAAGAAAATAAACTACGTCCAAAAGTAACTCTCGTATCAGAAATATTATAAAATAAATTCTTTATTAAATATTTCACTGATTTCCTACAGTATCTTTTAAAGTTACAGCTCTTTCCAAACGAATGTAGCTCTTTAGTGGAACAACATCGCATATTTAGTAAGAGTAAAAGCTATATGGAGTTTGGTATCTAAGAAGAAATGCAAATAAGACGGCCTCATCCCGAGCGTGCTCCGGACACGATCTCGGGCTAGTACAGTGCCTAAAATATATAGTGTGCCGTTCGACGCTTAAAAGATGCACGCGAAAGTAAGCCTCCAGTAGATGGCGCTGGCTGTAGTACAGACTGGAAATTTCCGAAGCAGTTTATTATTCGGATATAAATTAGTGCTTTTTAGATACTTATTTCGACATCCTATAAGAAAACATTTAATTATAGGAATTGATATTATTTACATGCAAACAAGTCTGAAATATTTAAATAATGAATATATTTTTTACAAAATGTTGTTTTAGAACAGAGACATATTTTTAAAATGAATCTTGTTCACACTCACTGGCCCTCATATATTAAAACTTCGTAATTAAAAATTATAAATCATTTTTTTTTTTGCCTCTTTGTACTAAAAGAAGGACCCGCTCCCCCCCGCATTCTAAAAAAGAAAAAAAAATCGATAGTAATTCCGAAAGTGCTCAAACATACAAATTTTTTAAAATAAATTCAAATTAGCATTTTTTTTTTAAACTAAAAACAAAGGCTCTTTAGTTAAATGGATCTTTCTCACACAGGTTAACATATTTTTAACGTTTTTAATTAAAACTTATAAGCATTTTTTACTTTTTTCTATCTTTACAAGAAAGTATTGGATTCGTGAAAATTTTCGAATTCCGGTTTTTGATGGATTTACACGTTTTAGGGGTCAGAGATTCCAAAAAACATGTTTTTCCAAAAATCTGTCTGTGAGTCTGTGGCTCTGTCTGTCTGTATGTGACACAAATTTTATAGGCGCTCATCTCAAGAACTAGCGCACGGAATTTAATAAAAAATTATATTCAGGTAGACCCTGGTACAAATGGATGCTGATTCGATTTTGGTGTAAATCTCTCAACAAGTTGTATTCCTTAAATGTGCAATGACGCTGAAATCAAGGGTGCCGATCGCAGCGACATCTGCGATATATTTTTCAGATTTTAAAGTAAACATCGTATCATTACAGTGTCTAAACCAAATCCTCTTGGAGTTTTAGAAAATACCTTGCAGATGTCGCTGTCATCGACTCATTGGATTTCAGCATCATTTGACATTTAAGGGATCCAATATTTCAGCACTTTTTTAAGTGTTACGGGTATAGCCGATTTCCATACTATATATTCTAGACGCTGTTATAGCGCTTAGAATATATAGTGTAGAAATGGAGGATATTCCAAATATGGGTTCGAGGCTGAAAAAAACTGATAAGAAGGGAAGATACTACTTCTTTGCCTCATGAACTGTTTCATTGGCTAGCGGGGATTTACATTACACGTCTACGGAGCCTTCCCTTCTTTACGCTACAAGTTTTTACCTTGACCACGTGATCAAAACGCAGATGGAATATCCTTCATTGGCTATTCCTATAATACTTAAAAAAGTGCTAAAATATTGTATCCCTTAAATGTGCAACGCTGCTGCTGAAATATATATATCGTAGCGACATCTGCAGGATATTTTCTACAACTACAAGATATTGCTAGTCTATACAATGTAATACGAAAATCCCGCAGATGTCGCTGCGATCGACACTTGGGATTTTAGCAGCATCGTAGCACATTTAAGGGATACAAATTTTTAGCGTTGTTTGTATAGCATATTTCCACACTAGGTATTCTAGACGCTGTAACTCTGTAACCAAATCGTCTTGGAGTTTTAAAAAATATCCTGCAGATGTCGCTGTGATCGACTCATTGGATTTTAGCATCGTTTGACATTTAAGGGATCCAATATTTTAGCACCTTTTTAAGTATTACTCGGATAGCCGATTTTCACACTATATATTCTAGACGCTGTAGTTATGTAATAGAAAATGCCTACACTGTTAAAATTATCGTGAAAAATTACCTCCGTTTTTAAAGGCTATCTATTTTCTGACCAATGATAAGTCTACATAAACGCTTTTGGAACGTTCTCATTGGTCAGAAAATAGATAGCCTTTAAAAACAGAGGTAATTTTTCACAATATTTTTAACAGTGTACACTGTTAAAAATATCGTGAAAATTTACCTCTGTTTTTAAAGACTATCTATTTTCTGACCAATGAGAACGCTTCATAGGAGTTTATGTAGCATTCTCATTGGTCAGAAAATAGATAGCCTTTAAAAACAGAGGTAATCTTTCACTATATTTTTAACAGTGTAGGTTTGCTATAGTTTGGACAAAAGTTTCTCTTAAAGCACTTTGCCGGGCTCTGATGTGTAAACTTTATTGATGGATTGTCAGCTCTTCTACACCCAATTTCGATGTCTGTAGGTATCGATATGAACCTTATAGTTTACTGGATGCGAACTTTACTTTCCGAAGTGCGAGATCTTGTCTAGAAAAGATTGCGCATTCAGAAAAACCCAAATGTCTAAAACGATGCTAACCGACATCGGAAGTGAGTATCAAAAAGCTTACAATGGACTTTATTCCAAATCTGGGTTCGAGGCTAAAAAAGTCACGTGATACCGGTAATTTACCCAAAGAACTTCTAACTGATAAGAAGGGAGGCTAGTACTGCTTTCCGTAAGAACTGTTTCAATGGCTGGCGAGGGTTTTTCATTACGTCTACGGAGCCTTCCCTTCTTTACGCTAGAAGTCTTTACCTTGACCAGGTCATCAAACCGTAGATGGAATATCCTCCATGCAATAGCAAATTGGCCTTATACATCAGAGTTAAGCAAAGTGTGTCCATTAGTTGGTGCACTGCAAAGTGCATCCATATACACATTGTTAAAAATCTGTAGCGTTTACTGCATAGTCACTCCACCACTTTTATAGAAAACGATTACTTGACTATGCTATTGGGCATTCTCATTGGTCAGATTAGAAATATTCTATAAAAGCAGTGTAGTGACTATGCAGCTAAAGCTGCAGATTTTTAACAGTGCAGTACACATAAAAGTGCCTTCTTATTTGTAACAGCACTGTCTTCGGTTATCAGATTCAGACTAAACACCTAATCATTGACGCTCATTTCTGATGTCTTTACTGCCTAAGGATGGAGATTATGGAGGATATTACATCTCCGTTTTGATCCAGTGTTGACAGTAGGCTACTTTTTTTAAAATTCAGATTTCTTGATTGCCACTACTTTTTTTAAACAGTAAAATTACCTTTGTTTTCGTCTTAATTAATATGTCATTAAATAAGGCGTATTTTACTATTTCAAGAAAGTGGTGTCAATTAAGAATTTGTATTAAAAAACAGTAGCCCATCTGGCAACACTGTTTTGATCACATGGTCAAGGTAAAAACTTCTAGCGTAAAGAAAGGAAGGCTCCGTAGACGTGTAATATAAATCCCCGCTAGCCAATGAAACAGTTCATGAGGCAAAGCAGTAGTATCTTCCCTTCTTATCAGTTAGACGTTCTTTGGGTAAATTACCGGTATCACGTGACTTTTCTCAGCCTCGAACCCATATTTGGAATGTCCTCCATTGGTACAGCTTCTAGAATACCTAGTGTGGAAATATGCTATTCAAACAGTGCTAAAAAAGTTTATCCCTTAAATGTGCGACGATACTGCTAAAATGCCAAGTGTCGATCGCAGCGACATCTGCGAGATTTTCGTATTACTAGTATTACATTGTATAGACTAGCAATACCTTGCAGTTGTAGAAAATATCCTGCAGATGTCGCTGCGATCTGTATATTGCAGCAGCGTCGTTGCATATTTAAGTGATACAATATTTTAGCGCTTTTTTAAGTATTACAGAGATAGCCGATTTCCACATTATGTATTCTAGTCGCTATAGTATTGGTAGAGAATGGTAACATACGGAAAAAAATTATTGATTGATAGATTCTGGACAAAAGCTATCGCCGTGAATCTTGGAGAGCTTGCCATTGTTGCCAAACTAATGTTTGTTAAATTGTCCGCTATTCGTATAAACAAACTTGTCCAAGCGAGTATCACCAAGTTCTGGGATAGGAAATGTCTAGTTTTGCCGTAGTGTTTTGTCAAACACGTATGTATAAACAGAGTCTGAGCAGTGTATGTCACCACTCTCAAATAGAGGCGCCTTACATGAGGAAACAATTGATGGAGATTATCGAAAAAGTATAATGTAAAATTATGGACCACATGATTGGTTTATTGAACAAATATATCTGACCTGTGTACTTGGCGTCAAGCCCGCTTATGAGTCATCGTCAATATACAGGAAGGAGATAGCACAAGGACATTTACAGCACAACAGAATTACATCCGGGAGCTCAACAAAGAGTGTGCAACGGAGACAGCGAGATTCGAACCCTCAGCCACCTACGCTCTCAAGCGATTAGCGGCGTGATGCCTTGACCAATCAGCCACGGTGGGCCCTGGACCACATTTTCAAACCTGACAAGTCTACAGCTTTTTGGATGCCAGTATTTTAGTACAGAAAATTTTGTTTTATTTGATAGAAGAATTTTTGAAATTTAAAAGGACACACTCTATAAAAAGTATAAGTTCGCAAAAAGGCAGGCTTCTGATTGGTCAATCTCATTTCGCTAACAGCGAAAAATATATCTGGGTCCAGGTCAATATACTTGAAGAGTCAATACAAATATTGCTACATAGTCTGCATTTTGCTTCTTTACAACGGAGTCTTACAAAAATAATTCTTGAATATAGACTGTGGCTGAATGGTTAAGGCACCACACCACTAATCGCTTAAGAGCGTAGTTGGGCTGCGGGTTCAACTCCCGCTGGCTCCGTTGCACACTCTTTGTGGAGCTCCCAAATGTAATTATCTGGTGTTGTAAATTTCCTTGTGTTATCTAGAAACCTCCCCCCCCCCCTTCAAAGCTCAAAGTCCTTATGCTATTTTGTCCTTGTATATTAACGATGACTTATAAGCGGGCCCCTTATATCAAGCACACAAGTCAGGTGTATGTGATCAATAAATAAATGAATGTAGATTGTTGTGAATACAATGTACTTGTTAAAAAAAATATCATAAGTATTAAATGCTAATAAAATCAATACTTCTAATGAAATTGTAAAGAATTTATTAAAAACTATTTGTTTAATAAATAATTTTTATAAATTATAATTTATTTGATAAATAATTTACTTATTCAGCAGATGTTGAAATCCGGATAATTATGTGTTACGGTATGAATAACTAAAAAGTAGAAAATAAAATAATCTTTTCAAAAAAATATATTAACCGACTTCAAAAAAGCGCTAAAAAGAATTAAATAATTCTTTAAACTTCTCTAATGACGAAACGTTATCCATTAACTGCACATCGGACATCATGTATCGGCATAAAAACGTTAAATTTAATATATAGAATTTAATATCTACCAAACATGGATTTTCTAGAGAATATTTTTTACAAAAGATTAATTTACATATTTATGATTTAATTTACGAATATATACATATAAAAAGTAATCAATTACTTTTTGAAGTTGGTGCCAAACGTTCACAATCGATAATGATTAAACAAATAATTTGCTGAAGTAATAGAGCATTTTTTAAAATTTTGTATAATCTTTTCCATCATCACTTTATTCATGGTAATAGCTACAATATATTCACAATTTTACTATACCTAAGATAGGTTGGCACCAACTTCAAAAAGTAATTGATTACTTTTTATATGTATATATTCGTAAATTAAATCATAAATATGTAAATTAATCTTTTGTAAAAAAATATTCTCTAGAAAATCCATGTTTGGTAGATATTAAATTCTATATATTAAATTTAACGTTTTTATGCCGATACATGATGTCCGATGTGCAGTTAATGGATAACGTTTCGTCATTAGAGAAGTTTAAAGAATTATTTAATTCTTTTTAGTGCTTTTTTGAAGTCGGTTAATATATTTTTTTGAAAAGATTATTTTATTATAGAAAAAAAGGACAAGGGTTTAATATTCAAATATTCATAAATTTCATTTTTTAATATTCAAATATAGTAAAACGTCTGACTAGTAGAGACATCGGGAGCATTGAATAAAGTCTAACATCGGGTCAGGTTGTACATACATTTCTGTTTTCATGTTTTAATGATCTTATATTGTTCTTATAATGATCGTATACGTTCTAATATTCTTTTTGCGGGTTGGATAACCTAGAATAATTCTTGCAAGTCATAGTTAAATCTTTTGGAAGTCGGATTGTTTGCACTTTCACAAAAAGTTTGAGCACAAATTATGTTTCAGATGAAAATAAATATGTTTTTCAGTACGTATATTCAAATTACTGCATGAGAAACAAAATTTGTAAAAAATGTGACCATAGGTTATTCTTTATTTACGGTACAGTTAAGAACATTTTTTCCTCTCTCTGAATATGAAAAATTTGCCAAAATTTAATTTTTGATACACAGAAAAACACATGTATGATACTTGTGATAGTTTATGCATACATATACACATGTTACATGTTTGTAGATTTAGAGGTGCCCATATTTAGCGATATAAGCGTATAAACATATAAATTAGGAATTACAAAAGTGTTCGCTGACTGACTAGATATGTACTTTTCTGGAGTATCCATTATGAAGATCTTATTGTATATAGATTTTTAATCTGAAAAAATGTTTTGGATATTCTTTTGAAAAATCTGGTCAATTCGAACCCGAGCCGCAAGCGTCAAAATCCAATCCGAACCCGAAAAAGGACACTGAACCCGACCTGCTGCAAAAAAGTGGAAGTGAACTTAACCCGAACCCGACTCACAACGAAAAAATCACAACACCAACCCGATCCGAACGGCTGTTTTGGTCGGGTGCGGGTAATCCGACTCGATGCAGAATTCTAATCAGAGGTAAATGAAATTCAGTTAACGGTAACTCTATCTTTTACAAATGAGAAAGCAAAACAATTAAATTAAATCTTAATTATTATTTTTCATGTTTAAAAAATTGAATCAAAACGTCCTTTCCATTGCATCGCCCCCCCCCCCCCCTCCGATATTTTTTTTTTTTTTTTACAGAGTCCCTCTAAGTTTTAATTGTGATAATGTCAAAGCCCGATAACCGCATACACTTACAATTGCGATTCCAAAATTTTTGCAGCCCTCAGAAATAGCTCCATGAGAAAATAAAATAGTCTTATCTTTAGGATGCGAAAGTCTCTTTTGAAGAAACAGGAGAATTTGTGGAGGAGATAATATCTTTGTCCCAGATCCCAGATTATCTCGTAAAAGGATAGAGAAGACATATAAAGGAAAGACCCCACATCATGTTGAATGAATGCATAGACAAAAAGTGAAGTTCGCTTAGGTTACAAGCAATGCCGCGCCGATACGGCACTGTTACAAGACAACAGGACGGGGCGCCAAAGATGTTTGTTTTGTACTTTGTTGCACAGGATATAACTAATTGTGAATTTCTTATTATATCCATTTTCAAAGCGTAGTTAAAAAAAAAGAAAGAAAAAGCCTACTGCTGCTTTGCAGTATCATTTGGGATCTTTCACAAATCATGCTTCAAACAAAATCCTGTGATACTTTTTCCCACATTAGATCAGAAAACGTATTCGACTCGGAGCGATTGCTTGTTTTCTCTTTTTTTCTTTCTTCCCTTTTGACCCCACGCAGCGAATATTGCAGGAAGAGACTGCTATTTAGTGTTTTCTAATTTAGCTTTTCTCTAATCCGGATTTCTCTGTGAATTTCTGTGGAAAGCCAAATATATATTCAACATGTCGTAATCAAACGAATAAAAATCCCAAATCTATTAGAAGTTTCTTTAAATATATATATATATATATATATATATATAAAAGAAATGTTTTTTTTTTTGTTGTTGTTGCTATATGGATGAGTAAATTGTTAGTCAAAATATATATGCGTGAGGTGCTACGTGAAGAATACCAGCGGCTTCATAAAAATGCATTGAAGAAGCTAAAGATTACAAGTTATTTATAATATATTTTATTGAAATTCGTTTTAAAAAATTAACATATTTGATAATCTGGGAGGAAAGAAAAATGACATTTTAAAATATTACACACAAAACATAAAAATAATCTCGTAAAATTTGTGTTTTCCTATTAGAACAAATCATTCATTAAAATAAAAATAGCTACTCTAAAGAAACCTATAAAAAGTAATAATTTATTTTATTGGAATACATCATTCATTGAAATAAAAACAGCTACGATTTCTAAAATTAAATTTATTTTTAGATACATTTTAGCTAACATAAATTAACAAAATCTGAAAACAGTATATTGAAATTGAAATAACATGAAGTGTTTCAGAGAAATACATACTTAAAATATATTCTATAGTACAGTTGTATATTTGACGTGAATGCATATATTGATAAAACATTAAGTATTATTAAATGAATTTTTAACTTTGTTTTGTTTGATTGATCTTTAAACACTGCAATTTGAGAATAATGGACAATAATAATTAAAAAAAAAAAAAAACATGCATTTCGTATAGGATATGAGATATGATGCACATGTAATAATTCTAAAGATATTATATATTGTTTGCTAGCTTACGATACTTTAGTTTCCTCCAAAAAAATGTATAACTTCTTTTAATAAGTACAATCCCCAATATTTCACAATAAATTTGAGAGATTTAAAATATTTATTTTTTATCAATGCAGCTTAAATTACTTAAGGCTGTTCTCAAACCCAAAAGGGCAACTTTGTGACATAAGTTTTAATTTATTTTCGTTCGGAAATGTATGAAACTAACAGGGCTTGTTGTTCAGAAACTATGTAATCAAGCTGTTTTTTTTTTTTTTTTTTTTTTTTTTTTTTTTGGCAAATGCAATAGATTTTTTAGAAAATAGTGTGAAAGTGGACGTTTTGAACCGAATAACCGCGCGAAAGAAGAATAACCGGTCAAGAATGGGTGGAAAACCTGCTTGTCACGTGATCAAAATCGTTATAGCTCAATAAGTAATTTATTGATCAACAAATGGAAAACACAGTTCGATTCCAAATCGCTTCCATAGCCAGGATTTCCAATTTTATACCTTTCCGTTAAAAAATGAATTTTTAATTGTGTGAAAACGTTTTGCACTTGTTGAGCAGAGCAGTTAAGAACAGCCTCACGCATGGAAACCTCTCTGAGTATAAAAGAGACTAGAATGAATTGCGATTCTAAGCAAACATCTATTTAAATTATTATGTATTTCTAAATGTAAATATAGATATTTAAATTTATTTCCAACATTACTAGTGATTTCCGAATCTTTATTAATGACATTGTTTAATAAAATAATAAACAATTAAATTAAAAAAATCAAAAAACCCGACTGTGTAAAAAGCGCACTAATTAATTATTTCTCATCAATGTGAAACTATTTTTTATCAATTCCTACTATTAGTTCACACTCTCGCTATATATATCTTGTTCAAATTTTCAATCGTTAATAAAATACTTATTATTCATGCAATCAAGCTCAACTAAATTTTTTAAAACTTGTAGTGGATGACACTTGATGTTAATCCAGTTTTTTAAATATTAATTCATTAATTAAATTAAATTAATTAATTTTCAATAACCGAGAGAGCCCTCTTCTTGATCAAAGTATTTTAAGACCGAGAGAGCCCTCTTCTTGATCAAGGCATTTTAAGCGCCACTCAAGAGAAAAGAAGAATGGGAGAAAAAAAATTCTCTCATTGACCTAAGTAGGAATTGGCTTAATTTTTTTTTTGTGTTACATGTTTATACTACTTACCTATTTTTTTATTTACTTGCATTGATGACTTTTAAGTTGTGTTTAATTGTTAGTTCCTATCTATAAACACTATTTTGATGAGGTCTATAGATGTATATGATAGTTAGAGTTGCAGTAAAGCTAGAGATCCACAATACATGCACAACTTCCAGGTTGTATAATATTTTAACGGAACTTCTGATTGTAAAATAGTCAATGAAGCATCGTCTTCATTTTGAAAGACCTATCCAATGATAGGCCACTCAATAAGGTGCGTAATTTTTTTTTCGTCTCTACCGCCATTTTGTATTTTATGGCCGTCATTTTGAATTTATAAAAACAAAACCTAGTCTATAACCATCGGGCCGCTAAGACGAATCGATAGAGTCCTCAATCATTAAAATCCACCCAGCCGTTGGGATGTTTCGAGGGTATAAAGAAATTCACATACACAGATACGCGTGAAACACATAACCCTTCTTTTCAGTCGGGCAAAAGGGGGCAGCAGTTTTCTTTTATTTTAAGGGGTGGGAGGATAATAAGGACTATTATATCTTTAATGCATTTCATTTTCTAAAAAGAGACGAACTTTTAATGTGAATATATGATATGAATATCTAATTATTACACAATCACCTTTTTGTATAAATGAAAAAGTATAAAAAACAAAATAATAAAAATAAATTTTTAGTACCATTGAACGATTGAAAATATATCTTCCACGCTCGTTAGATTTAAAATTTATTTTTCTTTCGTTGTATATCAATTATTTCATTAAAAAATATAATTTTTTAAAGAAAAAACATGCCAACTTATCATGCAGATGCGATGTATATAAAAAAAAAATGAATTAGAGGCATAGGAGAGGTATTAGAGGCACAGGAGAAAATTTTCAGGCCGAGCGTGACCAAGATTTGGCCCAGTAAGACAGTTCTAAGTTTGGTCAGAACTGCACCGAGAACAACTCGGGCCTTTCAAAAAAAAATATTGAAAAAGAAATGTGGCATAAAAACTAAAACTTCGGCCCGGCCTGCGCAAAAAATTAATTGGCTCGGCTCGGCCCGACCAGACAGAACATAGATTTTTACGCCTATAAGGTTAAAATTGTCTTGTACGAGAAGTTCTAACTAAAAATACTTATTTTATCTTTTTTAAATCATGTTTGTATTCTTCATTAAACAAAAAGTTTTCAGAGCTGTGGTATTTATTTTTTAAATGCATCTGATTATATGCAAATATCACAATTACCCATTAATATCGTTAATCCCCATTCTATGGCTTGGATGGAGATTAAAAAAAAAAAAAAATCTATACAAAAAATCTTCTGAGAGTGAATTGCATAGGAAAGAAAGAAACATCCGTTATGGGCTGGTTTCCCTATGAGCAAGGTCGTCGTCTGTTGTAAATGTATTGCATTCTTTTCATGAGTACTGTTTACCTCTTTTTACACAGATCAATATTTATTTGTTTTGTTTTGTTTTGTCCCGATAGCAGAAAGTTTGAGACGGGAGACGGACGTCGCAGATTTTCTTTTCTCTTTTGCAGATTATTTTACCTGCAGATTATTTTCTGCCCCTGAAGTATCTGTTGCAGACACTTGGAGAGTTTTCTGCTATTGGGTGTTTTATTAAACGTGGGAGTCCGTCATAGGCAGGTTCTTTTTCTCGGGTTTTACCATATTTCAATTTTATTGCCTAGAAATGCATCTACTCATGTTAAAAAAAAATAAATAAATACGTCAATTTTAATTGTGGATTAATAGCAATTTAAAAATACGTGCATTTTTTGAAAAAAAAAATGGGCTGGGCTAAATTTTGCTGATATTTTTACCGGACAGGCCAGAGCCAATGATTTTCACATGAGCTGGGTTGGAACTGGGATTGAAAATTTCTGCCTGTTAATATCTGAAGAACAATGCAGTCCAGCCTCGACTTAGGCCGGAAAATAAATCCAGTCCCGGCCCATCTCGGTCCGAACCTCTAGAAAAAAGTAATCCCCAAACCAAGCACGGACCGAGTGTCGGGAAGGAAAATTGGGTCGGGCCCAAGAAGTCCCTTACATCGAATAACCAAAAGATTAATTCACAAAATTTTCTAAATTTGGACGGTAAAATTCTAATACAGTCGGCCCCGCTTAATTGCATACAGTTGGTTCCACTGAATAGTATGCATTTAAGGGGGTATGCATTTAAGCGAGGACAGCAATTAATGTTAACAGTATACGTTATCATTTCATTATATACCACATATATGATAAATATTAATG
The DNA here is from genome assembly GCA_963932465.1 of Maratus speciosus. Lineage (NCBI taxonomy): Eukaryota > Metazoa > Arthropoda > Arachnida > Araneae > Salticidae > Maratus > Maratus speciosus. The sequence goes on along the minus strand of OZ010793.1, from coordinate 11,859,174 downwards.
GACAATAATTATTTATCTAATAAATTAAAAACTATTGTATTAATAACTTTAATAAATAATTTATTATTACTCTACATATAACAATATATGTAATAAAGCATGGGGTATTATAACACTATATACGGTACATAGTTTAATTTTTCATTATAATTTATGTGAAAATTAAAATGAAAGTTAAATAAAAAATTTTTGCTAATACATCATACCTTTGAAAACAAAACTTTCTGCATAAATTCTTTTTATTATTCAATTATTTGCCAATTTATCTCTTTTTTTTCTTTCGCCTACACAAAAAATCCCTTAGGGTTTTTTTTTTTTTTTTTTTTTTTTTTTTTCATATCTTGACATTGCATTTCTCCACTTCCAGCGCTAAATATTGGTCTTTTATTCTCTCGACCGTCTCGATTCTATTTTCCCCCGATTCCAGAATTTTTCAAAAAGTAGCCCCAGCATGTTGAGTCACTTTATGTACGGCAAGCTTTAAAAGAAAAACACAATTGTCCAAATTCAACACTCTCATAAGTTTCCAGAATTACGATAAGTCATCTTCCACGATGATTTCTGCTCTTCGATTGTAAATATAACAAACCATTATTACAAAAAAAAAAAAAGTTCTTCCTTTTTCCCCATTTATTACTATAACAGGAATTCATAAAATCCGGATTACTACTACTAGATTGGAGATATTTATGCCATTAACCGGGGATTGTTATGCGATAAAACGAGTATATTTAACATTAGCCTTATGGGGAAAGTTTCTGTTCCACGGTATTCTATGCATATAAGCGGGGTATGCAATTATCCGTTACCCGATTAAGTGGGGCCGACTGTATGTTTATTAAAAAAAAAAAAAAAAAAAAAAAAAAACGAGCTTTTAGTGAATTTTGTTCACTTTCATAAATGAGTTTGAGTTGAACGAGTTCGTTTGAAAATTTTTGAATTTGAGCGTGAACTTGAATCATTTTTGAGAAATTGAATTTGAGTTTGAACTAGTTTTTTTTTTTTTTTTGTGAGCGTGCCCAACACTGAATATTGTCAGTCAATATCATGAAAAACGGCTTTTGCGGACTTACCGAAGCCGTTTGCATTGTAATATAAAAAAGTCCCGCTTTACTGTCTCTCGAATTCAGTGTTGTTGTTGTCACTGGGGTACTTTTTTAAAATTCAGATTTCATGATTGGCAACACTTTTTTGAAATGGTAAAATTCACTTTGTTTTCTCCTTAATTAATATATAAGTAAATAAGTCGAATTTTACGATTTCCAAAAAGTGGTGCCAATCAAGAAATCTGAATTAAAAAAAAAAAAAAAATAGCCCACTGGCAACACAGCTCGAGTTGGGCTGCTCCAAAAACTATCCGCATCCGTTGAGCAAATATGAAAAATCAATCAAACATTAGGATTAAGAAATGAAATTACTTAAAATACAGTTATTTATGGATTAAAATAGACATATAAAACACTAAAAACAACATTGTTAACTTTTCGGGTGAAATCATCATCCCTCGTCCGTACAAATTACGGAAAATCACTATAGATGACAAAAATCAACTTAACCCCGTGAAACTTTATCAAAATATCTATTACAGTTTAATGTTAATGTTAAGGTTAACATTTATAAAAGAACTAGCAAACCCTGCGGCTTTGCTCGCGTATTATTTGAAATATGCCAAGTGATATTTATAGGTCTAATTTTTATTAAAAGGTACTAACTAAATTTTTATTTTATTAAAAGGTTTTTTTATTAAAAAGTACTTATTACTTTTAGGAATAATTTAAAAATTACTATTTAAAACACAGTTTGATTAAACATCATTATTACACTGCATTAGGCTGAAATGAGACTTAAATTAATAAAACGAAATAAAACTAAATAAATGATAATTTAGAAAATATTTCGAAACTTTTATGCTCAATTAATACGTTCATTTCAGTATTCATTTGAAGTTTTTAATTTTTTAGAAACCATCTTCTTACATCATAAAATTAACCATCATGTCAAATTCCAAGTCCTACCATCTCTCTCAAACAAAAAGGGCTATGTTGAAATAGGAACTGTCACCATTTATTTGCCAACATTAATTTTTAAATCGGTTTGTTATTTCCTAATATTCCACAGAAACGTAATTTAGAAAGCTTTTAAAGGTATTTTTTAGAACGTTTGTTGTTCCTGTGAACCCCAGGTGGCAGAATCATCGGCATAAAATATAGCCTGTGTTGGATCAGAGACTGTTACCATTGATTCGCAACTATTACATTTGTAATCGGTTTATATTCCATGAAATTGCATAGAAATAGTAATTTAGGACTTTTTTAGAATGATTTTCGCACCTCCTTTTCGCTTCACCCCTTTTTAATTCGAATTTATTTTCGACAGTCCTTCGAGGGATTTATATTTTATAAGTAACTACCATGCCATATTTAAGGTTTCTAGCCTTTTCAGTATCATAGAAATCGCAATTTAGAAAGTTTTTAGCCTTCAACCCTCTGGTGGTAGTGGTACAGACATAAAATATAGCTTATGTTTGAGCAGGTTCTATCACCAACAATTTGTCAGAATTATTTTTTTAATCGGTTTGGTATTTGATAAGATTGCATAAAAATTGTAATTTATAACGCTTTTCGCTCACTTCATCTTTTTAAATTTGGAATTTTCTTTCGACTGTTCTTAGAAAGCAGTTGCAACTTGTAAGTAAATACCATGCCATACTTCAAAGTGTTAGACATCTCAGTTGTGCAAAAAACGCAAATTAGAACATGTTTTGCTTTTGAAACCTTCAGATGGTAGTGACAGCAACATAAAATATAACCTATGTTATAGCAGGGACTGTCGCAATTGATTTGCAACCATTACTTTTGAAATAGCTTTGGTATTTCCTGAGATTGAGTAGAAATCGCAATTTAGAACGTTTTTAGAACGCTTTTCGTTTATTTTCACCCTTTCTAAATTTTTATTTTTTTCGAACCTGTTCTTAAAGATCATTTATATCTAATAAATATGTACCTTGCCTAATTTTAAGTTGCTAGCCCGTACCGATCACAAAAATCGAGATTTAGAACGCTTTTTTGCTCCTGCAACGTCTAGGTGATAGTGATACCGACATAAAGTAGCATCTATGTTAGAGCAGAGGCTGTCAGCATCAATTTCCTACCATTACTTTTGAAATCAGTTTGATTCTTCCTGAGGTATTGCTGACAAATCGGCATTTAGAACGTTTTTCGCTCATTTTGCTCCTGCATCTCCTCTGAGGTAGTGGAAGCAGATATAAAATATGGCCTATCTGGGAGCAAGATCTGTCAGCACCATTTTTACACCATAATATTTGAAATCGGTTCAGTACTTCCTGAGATTGCATAGAAATCGCAATTTAGAACGTTTTTTACAACGTTTTTTGCGCATTTTGACCCCCTTTTAAATTTCGATTTTTTTAGGAAATGTCCTTAGAGATCACTGATATCTTATAACTAACTACCATTCCAAATTTTACGATTCAAGGCCCGTCCGTAACGCAAAAACCGCAATTTAGAACGTTTTTCTCTTGCACACCCTTTGGGGTAGTGGCACCGACATAAAGCATAGCCTGTGTTGGAGCAAGGGTTGTCACCGTCATTTTGACACCATTATTTTTTAAATCGGTTTGGTATTTCCTGAGATTGTGTAGAAACCACCATTTAGAACGTTTTTTAGAACGCTTTTCGCGCATTTTCACCCCTTTTAAATTTCGAATTGTTTAAGAACTGTTCTTAGACATCATTTATATCTAATAAGTAACTAATATTCCAAATTTCATATTTCTAGGCCCTTCAGTAACGCAAAAATCGCATTTTTAGAACGTTTTTTGCTCCTGCACCCCTTTGGGGTAGTGGCACAGACATAAAATATAGCCTATGTTCTAAGTTGGACTAACACCATCATTTTGATACCATTACTTTTGAAACTGGTTCCAGAGCTTACCTCCTACAAATAAACAATTTTTACCTCTTTATAATATGAAGTATAGAGTATAGATGAGTATAGAAGATAGAGTACTTAGATGAAATATTTCCGGCTTCGCAACTGAAACACTTGGACATGATTTTCGTCTCTCTGAGTGTGTATGCTCTGGTTTAACTTCATTATACGAAGTAATCTTACGCCTTTTGCTAAAGATAGGAACAAATCAATCAGCCTTTTTACTTTCTTCTATCTTTACTAGAAGAAAGTATTGGTTTCATGAAAATTTTCGAATTCCAGTTTTCGACGGATTTACACGTTTTGTGAGTCAAAGATTCCAAAAAACATGTTTTTACAAAATGTCTGTCTGTGAGTCTGTCTGTCTGTCTGTCCGTCTGTCTGTCTGTATGTGACACAAATTTTGTGGGCGCTCTATCTCAAAAACTAATGCACGGAATTTCACAAAACTTCATATTTAGTTAGACCTTGATATAAACTGGAGCTGATTAGTTTTTGGTGAAAATCGCCCAACAGGTGGCGCTGCTATGCGGCATTTTTAACGATTTCTGCAATAGCTGTATCTCAAGAACTACTGCACGGATTTTCATAAAACTTCAGATTCAGTTATTCCAGGATATAGTTTGGTGCTGATTACTTTTTCGTGAAAATCGCCCAACAGGTGGCGCTGGTATGCTGCATTGTTCATGATTATTGCAATAGCTCTAACTCAAGAAAAAATGCACGAATTTTCATCAAACTTCAGATTAAGTTAGTCCCTGATATAAATTAGTGCTGCTTAATTTTTGGTGTAAATCGCCCAACAGGTGGCGCTGCTGTGCTGCATTTTTCACGATTTCCACAAGAGCTGTATCTCAAGAACTATTGCACGGATTTTCATCAAACTTCAGATTTAGTTAGTCCTTGACATGAATTGATGTATAAATTAGTGCTGTTTAATTTTTGTGTAAATCGCTCAACAGGTGGCGCTGCTATGCTGTATTTTTTGCAATTTCCGCAATAGCTTTATCTCAAGAACTAATGCTTGGATTTTCAACAAACTTCAGATTCAGGTATACCTTGATATCGTTTAGTGCTGTTTACTTAAGGTGTAAATCGCTCAACAGGTGGCGCTGCTATGCTACATTTTTTTCAGAATTTCCGCTATAGCTCTATCTCAAGAACTATTGCACGAATTTTCATCAAACTTCAAATTCAGCTATACTTTGATATGAATTGGTGCTAAATCGTTGTTATTTCTTGTACTATTTAAATGATTTAATTGACGTGATTTATATAGAAGAAAGTTTTGTGATGGCCACAACATACTAGTTTTTTAATACCGTCGATAGGTTTGGGTGTTTCTTAAATCAAAGGACATACTAACACACTAAAATTTTACGTTATGTTGGTAACAGTCCTTTTTCATGACAAACGAAAATATTTTCGATTTTTAGGCTCTTTTCTTTTAATTACTAAGAGCTATGTTATTGTAAAGTGCTTTTCACTAGATTTCAGTTCGAGCGTCACGAAAATCTCAGTTTTATTGGGAGTCAAAGAAGCAACAAGCCTTCTTACATTCCTAACAAAGACTTAGTAAAGAAGAGATTAAAACTATTAAGTTGCTTGGCTGTACCTACGTTAGTGTTGGATGTTGGACTACGTTAGTGTTAATTTACATAAAATTTGTCATTTCTTTCTTCATATTTTTTCTTCATACTTCGTCTCATATAGAATTAGGAATGAAATTAGTTACCTACATTTACAACGAAGTTAGCAGTGACGTGGCCGATGAGATTTCAGATATAGTTATTCAACGGTATGAGATCGGCATTCTGTGAACGGCAACAAATTGGCTCTCACGGTTACGGTTATAGGTACAGAAACTTGAAATTTTCGAATGGCAACACCCATTTTTTTTTTCGTTTCAAAATGCTCAGCGCATGCGAAAATCCTAAATAGCGCTGGAACGGTACGTGTATCGCAATAAACGGACGCGTTATGCAAGCACAAAAAACAGCTCAGCGAACGGCCAAAAACAACACAATCGGCGCACGGAGGAAATTTGCATATGACAATAGGGTTTTCGCATGCGCTGAGCATTTTGCGACAAAAAAAGGGCGTTGCCATTAGAAAATTTTGAGTTTCTGTACCTATAACCGTAACCGTGAGCGCCAATTTGATGCCGTTCACAGAATCCCGAGCTCATACCTCTGAATAACTATATCCGAAATTTCATCTCGATCGGTTAAACGGACCGGCCGCTAGAGTTCCATATATCGGCAAAGTTTTTTTTATGACCACCCTGTATGTAAAATAATTATGTAACTTTTATGTTTATAAGTATATTAATTGATAGAATTGTTTAAATTTGAACTAATATAAATATTTCAATAATAATATTATAATCGAGCCTAGCAATGTATATATTTTTCAAAAAAGTCTTGAAAATTTTTTGAAATACTCCGGAAACTTTCATCCCAGAAACAGATAAAATTGATAAATAAACTTATAACAGTGAAAAAACCTAAAATTAACGCGAGAAAAAAAACAAACACACGACACTTACAGCAGCGAAGAAGATGAAATACATTTGAAATTGTCAGATTATACACACTCCGAGAGAATAGAATTGGATGAGGGTCACTAGGTTGGTTGTGGAGAAGAATACAATACCACAACCAAAAAGGATGAATGGAACAATGCCTGAAGTGGTTCCATGAAACATGTACGAACTATCAAGACCTTTGCCAAAAATGAAGTAAAATTTTACGAAAAGTGAAGGATTGAAATTAGACTTCATATTTTGTTTATTCGAATTTTATTCACTTATTTTCTGTGATATAATTACATCTTTACAAATTACTATATGTTTTTCATGATTAACTGTATGAAATGTGTTATTTTTTGCTATTTTAACTCCACTTTTTCTTTTTAGTATTGAATGGTCATCTCTCCTCGGCTTGAAGGAGTCATATGTCATTTTAATCAATTTTGATTCCTACGTTTTGTTCTTAATATTATTTATTTGCCCCAAATATGAAGAGTTTAAGAATGTGTAAGAATTTCAAATATGCATAAATATTTCTTGTATTTGCATTCTAAGAATTTTTATTTCAATCTTTAAAAACTATGGCCATCTATCCTAGAGTTACGAGATTAATATAATTTGGGAAAACAAAGATTAAACATATCGAATTTTAGGCTACGAGATAACATTCTAAAGTATTTATTTATTAAAGTTTAGAAAGGAGCGCATTCAAATTTACTACTTACTCCAAGAGTTTAAAAGTCTTTTTACACACTTTCTAAATAATAAAAATAATAATGATCGTTTTCGAAATAATAAAAAGTAAGGAAGTATGCATTTTTTCTCAAATGTTTAGCCAGTTGAAACTGAAGTAGACAGGTGCAGTCGTGGAAAAAAAGTAGTAATCAATTCCTACACACTCTGACACAAATCTTAAAATAAAAAAATAAAAATGCGACATTATTTTTTATTTATTCCAAGAAGAACGCGTTTAACCTCTTAACGATCGCATTAAATTACGGTTTAAAAATTGAAATTGCTCATTGGCACCACTTTTTTGAAAATGAAACATTCACCTTATTTAATGACAGGTAAAATGATACCATAACAAAGTCAATGACACTATTTTTAAAAACTGGTGGGAATCAAACAATCTGAGTAAAAGACAGAGCCCTTGAATATCACGGGAGCGAGAATTAAGATGTTAACCCCTTGAGGGGCGGTGGGATATATTTTATCCCATCTAGGATTAATGAAGTTTTACACCAGAAAAAAATTATTAAATTTTACTTTTCTAACTTGGTGGGAAAATGCCGTAAAATAGCTTTTACTTATTTTGAAATATAATTTTTCAAAGATTCCGGTGGGAATTCAGCATTTCACAAACGTAATTGCTTGCCCCTCAAGGGGTTAAGAGCAGTGGTGGGATTTAAATAATTTAACAATCGGTTCGCTTCTCGAATGATTTTTAACGTAGAAACGTGAAAGGAAAATGGAGAATCACACATAGATCATTAAACACTTACCAATAGTATAAGAACATGGCTAAAAAACATTGATCTTTTGGTATAGTGAAAAAAATATATCCTGAAATATGTGTCCCTATATAGGTACTTAATTTATTTAATAAATATTCGGCAATCATGAAACTCTGATCAAAATTTCTATTAAAAAATGCATCAAAACAGTATAATACAATAAGGATAATATAAAAAAAGCAGAAATGTAAGCTTAAAATTAACTAATGTCTATTATCTAAAGTTGCAATCAGATAGATATTAAAAACACTAACTATAGAAAGGTCTCAGATATTGCTGAAGTCTGATCTCGTAAGAATTTACTTACTCACTGAATGTCAAGCATTCTTATTTGCATCTTTAGATAGGTGATAAATACTTGTAATTTTTTCAAAGTTAATCTCGATACATTGATTCTTGTAAGTTATAGGTGCTTTATTTATTTATTATTATTTTTTTTAATGCTTGTTTTGTCACAAAAATCGGAAATTTCGCAGAGATATTCGTCATTGTCATCTTCTATAGTTAGTCCCAAGTGACTCTAAAATTATTTTTGTTGTAACAATAATGCGCTCGCGAAGAAACTATACCTGGAAATTTTGTATCAATAATAAAATTAAGCTCAGTTTAAAAACATGCAACATATATTAAAAACTTTCATATAATAACTGCCTTGGAAACCAATTGCCAATAAAATGCAGCAGCACACTATACATTTTCGGATTGAAACAAACAAAAATAAATTCAAATTATATTGGGTGTACTGAAAACAACTTTACGATGTTAAAAATGTACTCAGGAAGGTAGTACAGTAAAAAGTCTCCAATACAGACGTTTTCCTAACAGGATTTTTTAAGAAAAGTTGCAACAAAACAAAACAAAAACCCCCTAAAAAAGTTACGGAAATTTCAAAAATTACAGAGGACAGTATTTAAAAGTTTGATACTGAATTCCTTTTACGAATGCCAAAAAATTGCAGCGCGCGAAAAATCTCTAAAAATCGCATAAAACTATCATAAAAAATTAAAATACTGCTGTACGAATTCCAAATAAATTTTATTGAAAACAGGACAACATTGAACTAAATGATTAAAACCGGATTCCCTTTATTAATCGCCGTAAAATGTAAAAAAAAAAAAAAAAAAAAAAAAAAAAAAAAGCTAAAAATTTAAAAATCGTACATGCCAAAGAGAACTAAAGTATTATAACCAAAATGCTTTTACGAATTAAAAAAATCGCCACAGAAAGTGAAAAACTCTGAATATCACATTAAAAATTCAAAAGTTACAGTATGAATTTCGAATAAACTTTATTAAAAAGAGGGCAACATTTTTTTACGCTGGGCTAAAAGAGTAAAACCAGAATTCCTTTTACCAATACTGAAAAATCGCCGCTGTGGAAAAAAAAAAAAACTGCTGAAAATTCGAAAATAGCATTTGGGCAAAATTTAATTTTGTGAGCTAAAACATTGTAACGGGAACATTTTCACGAATGATGAAAATTCGCGCGGAACGCAACAAACCGCTAAAATTTGCATTAAAAACTGTAAAAACTCAAAAATTCGCTAAGAACAAAATTTATTATATTAGGCTAAAAGTTGAAACAGCTTACTTTTAACTATTACAGCCGACTGGCAAGAAAACTTGCCATTTAAGTATTGCGAAATTTTAAATGTGAAAACCAGTATTTTAGTAAGGAAATTTTCATATTAACTAATCTGAAAGTTTGAGAGATTAAATGAGTTAAAGTTACAAATGTGGAAAAACTGGTGTCAGCTGGTGTCGAGGTATTAAAAGAAATGTAAAGAAACTCGTCTTTAATGGGTTAACGAACGTCAAAAAATCATCGCGAAATGCGATAAAACCTAAAATCGCATGCAAAAATTAAAAAATTGCCGTATGAATTCGCAATAGACTTAACTGAAAATAGGTTAGCATTTACTGTATTGAGCTAAAAATTTAAAACCAGATTCATTTTACTGCCCACGACATTCGAAAAACATTAAAAATCGCATAAAAAAGTAATTGTAATAAAAAGTCTTTTTTTTTTTCCTTTTAAAAAATTCCATAGTTGCCAACCTTCGGCTTTTTTTTTTAATTGAGAAAGCATACTTTGAACCAGAAAAAAATGTTTTATTAAAAGTGTCTGCTATTAAATGAGATAGTCGTTTGAAATTTTCTTGATTTCGTAAATTGAATAAATTTCTGGTTGGAAGTATAATTTTTTTATTGTAAAAAAGCCGAAAGTTGGCATGAATGAATCCCTCTATTAAAGTAACTAGTATTAATATTTTCAGTATTAAAATGTTTTCCTCATGTAAATAATTCGCGATATTTTTTTATGACAAACTGCAAATCATCCAAAATTCGAAATCGCGAAGGTCCGAAGGAAGGATTCCAGATTTTGGACTTTGTACTGTATATTATTTCATATCTTTAACACTTAAAGAAAACAATAAATATGTACAAGAAACTAGATTATAGTACAAAAAAGAGTTTCAAAATGTGTTATATGAGATATTTACATATAGCTTCTTGATAAGTTTCCTTACTTTCAATTTTTTTCCCCTTACTTGAACATTATCGGATGTGTGCTTCTGTCTTAACGTACATTCACTGTACTAGTAAGAAATCACATATTTTAGAGGTCTTTAAACAAATTTCACTAATCGTCACTTTGTTTGATACATTAGAAATAGTTAATCGTCTTCCCTTCTCTGAATATATTATGTTTATATTTGAAAACCTTTTTTTCAATTTCTGCTGAACTTGCAGCAATTATTCTGAAAATATTTTTAACCTTTGGAATACTTTTAATTCGTCCCTTTTATTAGGTCCTTATCGCTGACTAAGAGCTAATTCCTAAATCGTTGAATTTAGAATATGTACATTTTTTTTTAATGTTTCAAATGTTGTTCTTCATCATCTTAGAAACTGTTTTTACTTTAGAAAAAGTTAGAAAATTAAAATTTTTATGCGGTCCTTTGGGTCCTATAATACATTTAGAAAAACATTACCTATGCTATAATAGCAAGGGAGACACAAGGGAGACAAGGGAGGCACGACCAAAACTTTTCGAATAATTATATTTACAATTTTAGGAATTTTTACTATTTCTTGGTACAAAAAAGGAGCCAGACAACGCTGGAAATTCGTAAAATATGAAGTATCAGGGCTCGGCAAGTTTAGATCATACAGTGTTTTTTCATTTGTTTGAGTTTGGAAAATATTTTTCTTAATATACCTTATAGGTCAGTCATCTTATGAAAATTTAGAATTTGTTACATTTACAAAAATAACTACGATTTAAATAACTTCTAAGATATGAAAAGCAGTAATAATAATAAAAGAAATCCAATTGGAGACTACCATTAAAATCCAACGGTTTAACAAATAGCTATTGATCATCGACGAAATGGAACATTTCGTGCCAAAGCAAAGTACCTTTTAGTCGAATATAAGTTGTTATAAGGTATTGTTAAATGAGCATACCCTATAACCAGGGTTAGCATACGCTTCCGATTTGGATCTCAAAATTTTCCGAATCTTCAAAATTTCATTTTTTTAAAGTTGAATTTGCTTTTAACATAACAGCTGAAGAAAAAATATTTTCTGTTTGCAAATGAACAGGGTTCGTACTCTTCAAGAACTTTCAAGCACCTTTAATCAGAATTTTTGTAAAGTAATATTCACCTTATTCAACGGGAAAAAAATTCTACCTTCAGATACAGCGACCAGCAATTTACGAAATTTCTCGTATGAAAGCAATTAAAATCCCCAAATTCCTTGATGAGTACGAACCCTGATGGAACATCACTTTATTAAATTAAAGAAATCAGTAGGTGTCACAGCGTTATGTTTAAAAAATACTATTGGGCAGATAAATATTTAAAGAAAGTAAATTAATGTAAATGCGATTTTCGCATTTTAACAAACGGTTCGCCGAACTCAAAACAAATTAACAACCGGTTCTACCGAACCGGTGCGTACCGGCTGAATCCCACCACTGGTTAAGAGCCTACTCTAGTCAAATGTCGAAATTCGTAAGATAATGTTAAATCAATTTTACCCAAATTACATGAAATGATTGGGCCAACGTTGGCTAATAGTTGCCCTAGAGTAGGAAATGTCCGCTTTGCAGTACTATTGGCCAAGGAACTATCTGCCAACAAAATCCCAACAGGGGTCCAACCGTTAGTTGCTCAGACTCGGATATGCTACAAATGAAAGCAGTCTCTATGCCTGCCGTTTCCCAGTGGTTTCGACAATCTGCCAACAATGTGGTAACAATCTGTGCTATTTGGGAATAATGCAATTCAAACAATACGCAACAACGTATGTAAAACAACTTATATTGTTTAAAAGGGGACAAAGAATATCGCAACAATGCTTCATGGTAGCAACAATACATAGATCGGTTCTTTACTTAAAATTTTTTCAACAATGAAACCTTTGTAATCATAAAAGGGATTGTGACTTAAGTTGTAGTTTCTGATTACTGCTATAAAAAAGCGATTTCTCTTTGTAAAAGCCTTTTTTAAGTTTCTAAAACGTGATAAAATCATGGATTATTTCCGAAACAAGTATCGAACTGGGCTCATCGATGTTAAAACTTATGAAAAAAATGGTAGAGATTGTTTACCATCTGGCGAACAAGAGTTACAGTTTTGTGGAAGTTATCGGCGGTGGCTCATTCGGATATGTATTGAAAGTGAAGCATGAAACATCTGGAGAAGAAAAAAGCCGTGAAGATCGTGGCTGAAGATCGTGTCACTGAAGGAGAAATCGAGATATGGGCCACCTTGGAACACGAGAATATACTCTCACTGATATCATCTGAATTGGTATATTACGCAGATTCGTATATATTTATAACTGAAGTATATCCTACTACATTGGAACAAGAAATTATGAAGCCTTCGTCAAGGGATGACCACACAGGTCAAAGCAGTCGACTGGTTGAAAGATATTCTGGACGCGGTTGCATACTTGCACAGTAAAAATTTATCTCACATGGATCTGAAGTGTAACAACGTTTTGATTTCTGAAGATAGAAAAGCTGTACTGGCGGATTTCGACTTTACGACATCCTGCGTGAAGCCAGTTGGCAGGTTAGTATCAATTTACTGTATTTTTAATTTTTATCCTACTTGTAGTTCGCAGATCTCAGGATTTCGTTCTGGGTATCCAGGAGTTACGAACTACATTAACGATGAAGTAACGAATTTTTTCACGGACTGGCTTTGTCAAACTATTATAATAATTACGATTATAATTACAAAAATAAAGTTTTTTTTACGAATCATTTTATTTTCAGTTATGGTGCGCCTCCCCTATATAGATGTCCGGAAGCTTGTCGGACGGAATTGAGTTATTCTGAAGTCAACGTAAAGAGTTTCGACGTCTGGACGCTGGGGACCATAGTTTTCGAATTGTTTACAGGACTGCATCTTCTGAATCAAGTGTCCAAGCAGAATTGTCCTCCAATCTCTTGGAATTCCCATATATATCCGATATTGCAGGAAAGTTTACAGGTACAAACTTTTCTTTGTGTCTACTGAGTTCGTTAGAGCATTTAAGTTAAAAGACGAGATTAGTGGAGAGATTTTCTAAACTTTTTTCCATTTAATTAAAGATGTCTTAATAATAACACAGTAACAAAGATTTTAAGAAGAAGGTGCTAAAAATATACTTTTCTGTTCATTTGAATTTAAACCTAATTGAAAAGTTTAATTTTCCATCAATCTCGAATAACTCAACGTCTTAATATTTTCTATATTTTTCGCAATTGGTGAAAGTTGCTTCTACAAAACAAAAACATCGTAAGTTTTTCTCTTGAATTCGTTTAGTTTATTACTTGTACTTGCGAATTTATCAAGGTGAAATTTTATGGATATTGCATATTAATAACGTCTAGTATAGTTACATTTTTTTAAAATTTTTTATATAGAACTTATACGTCGTATGAAAGTCGTCGTATTTTAGTTAAATACCTGCGTATGTAGTCTGTGCTTTTGAGAAGAAACTTGAGGTTACGTTGAAATGCTAAATTTATTTTTGAATTTATAAATATTTAAGTTTTTTAAAACATTCTAAAATTATTTAAAAATTTTTCGAAATTTAATGTAAATTTTCTATTTTTAAACATTTTGCGTAATCTTGAGAGTGAATTTTTGTATAAAGTTAACATGACAATTTAACATGCTATAAGGCTAATTTAATTTAACAAGAAATCAACTGAATAGTAATTTAAATATAGGTTTTGCCGACCTAATAATACTATCATAGTATAACATTCATAATAAAATAAGCTGCATAGTAATCTGTATCTTCGTCTATAAAATCATAAATAAGCTCTGTTAATTTTTCTGTTCTTCAGAGAGAACGATTTTCTGACTTGATGAGAAGCACCTTTCCGTCTTCGCCTGAAATTGAGGAAAAATTGGATACCGTCATCAATTTTATCACTTCCTGTCTGACGGTAGTTCCAGAAAAACGTCCTAACGTCAACTTGTTACAGAAACATCAGTTATTTGGTGTATCTTTCGAAAAGGTTTTGCTTGAACCTGATGAGGATGCGTGGGATAAAAAAGGTAAGATTTTGAATACTAGGGTTACAGTTAAGAATTTAAAGCCACAAAATAAATAAATATAAATTTAATAAACTACAGATAAAGGGAATTTTGTTGTTTATACTCAAACTGTAAATGAATACAATTAACAGTTTTGGCAAATAGAAACGACACATTCGTTAATAGAGGAGATCCCAATATTCTAATTTTGTATTACAATGATAATCCTTTACTTTGTTCTATTTTGGTGTAATACCTGGAATATATCTGTTCATTAAAATTAAATCACGCATTTCCAAAATCAATACCTTCTTTGGAGAACAATATCCTAAGAAATCAGCTTTCGTGTTTCACTCTCCTGGCCATAATTAAACAGCAAACAGGAGTTTCATGAATAATTATTTTAAAAATATGTATAAAGATAATATCCAACAATCTTTAAGATATAAATTCTGATTCACAGTATAGATCTCAAATCTTAACGTGGCCTTATTTCATTCACGTACTTAGTCACAAATACGGTGTTTCAGTCAAGTTTATGCGTTATTTCTAAGAAATAGCCTCCCAAACATATTTGTGAAAACCTTTTATTTTTAAAACCTATTTATCTATCAAACATAAGATTTCCAAACTGATAATTTTCGGTGTCTGATATCCATCTTCATACATATGAATGTTTTAAAGGATTAATAAAGGTTAAAAACTATGAGGTAAAATACAGCTTTATATAGATACATATCGTTGCAGAACAAAATTACACGACTCACATCGAACAACATTCTACGCCACACATCGCATATACTTTAATTTCTGACTATTTTTAATAGAAATGAAATTTCCAAAAAAGCAATTTTATTTTGGTTTCAAAAGAAATCACATACACACACACATATATATGTATATATTTAATCATGACCGATATTGAAGACTACTTCAGTCGAGAATTTCTCGATTAAATTAATCAATAATAAATTGTAACTAATAATTTTGATCTAATGTTTAAATTGATTGATTTTTATTTTATTTTATTTTAGCGACTGTCGAATATATCAATCACATTTCTCAGAAGGGAAGGAGGACCTCTAGGAGTTACCGATTCCAAGAGTAACGCAGAAAAAAATAATAATAGCCAATGGGATGGCATCCACACAGGTAACTGCACTGAAGAAATGCTGGACGTACAATCCGTTGAAAACAACATTAAGGGTGTTCTCAAATCCAAAAGGGCAACTTTCTGACGTAATTTTTAATTCATTTTTGTTCAAAAATGCATGAAACTAGCTGGTGTTGATGTTCAGAAACTATGTCATCGAGCTGTTTTTTCTATTTCTTTGAAAACGCAATAGATCTTTCAGAAAATAGTGTCAAAGTGGACGTTTTTGACCGAGTTTCCGCGCGAACGGAGAATAAGCATTCAAGAGCGGGCGAAAACGTGTTTGTCACGCGATCAAAAACGCTTATAACTCAATAGGTAATTGATTGAATAAAAAATGGAAAAAACAATTCAATTCCAAATCGCTTCCATGGCCAGGCTTTCCAATTTTATATCTTTCCGTTAAAAAATGAATTTGTAAATGTGTCAAAACGTTTTGCGCTTGTTGGGCAGAGCAGTTGAAAACGACATTAACAGAGATACAGTAAACAATGAAACAGTAGAACCCACGGAAATAGATTTAGACTGTGGTTCTAAGAAGCAGTCATCATTGAGCGAAAATCCAGTTCCCGATTCAACCGTTCAAGAAACAGAAGTCATTCCAGATCAAGACATTACGCCTCCTCAGCACAGTTCCACAGATCCAGCTGCAACCTCTGAAGTGAATGAGCCAATATCTAGAGAAAATCCACCTCCTGCAATAGGTATATACTTTTACATACATATTTTCTATGTTTAATCATTTATATCTTGACGGTACTTGTAAGTACCATTAACTCTCTGGCTGTGTAATTGTTTTATCAAAACAGCTTCAAAAATTGCGTATTTAACCCCTTCGCGACGAGCGTTTTTTAAGAATTTTTATTCTTTTGTCACCGGTTTTTCAAAACAAAAATATTTGTCTAATTGAATCGGGAAAATGCTCCGATTAAATAACGCAAAATTTACGAAAAAAAAAAAAAAAAAACTGGTGGGAATAATCAAGGAGGATTAATTTTGCTACTTTTACGTTACCCGAGGAAATCTCGGATTGCGCAGCGAGAGGGTTAGGGGGACAGTGGATATTAAAAACCAAATCCCTCTATTTTCAATGGTTTTATTTGAAAATTGGCAGACTTGTTAATGGCAAGCACAAATAGTGATATTCAAAATTTGGTGAAAAAGTAATAAAAAGTTTTAAAATTATTCAATTTTTTAATTTTTAAAATAACGAATAATTGTCATATTTTAAAATGTCCCATGCGTATTTCTTTAGCATAAAATACGACACTATTGACTCATGAGATACTTCTTACTTTCTTCTATCTGCAATAGAAGAAAGTATTGCAATCGATTTTTTTTCGACTTCCGGTTTTGGACGGATTTACACGTTTTAGGGGTCAGAGATCCTAAAAACATGTTCATAGAAAATGCCTGTCTGTCCGTGTGTCCGTATGTCGCCATTGTACCATCAAAAAGTGTATGAAGTTATGCATAGAATTGAACCAATTTTTTTTTAAGTTTTGGGCTATGGCAAGCAGGTCCTTCATTAATTTGGATAAAATTCGCCGAAAGGGGGCGCTGTAATAGCGATTTTTGTGCCATTTTGAATATTGCACCATCGGAAAGTGTAAGAAGTTTTGCATATAATTGAATAAAATTTTTTGTGTAGGTTTTGGGTCATAGAAAGAAGGTCCTCCTCGAATTTGGGAAAATTCCGTCGGTAGAGGGCGCTGCAATAGAGATCGCCAGAAGGGGGCGCTGTAATTGCGATTTTTGTGCAATTTTCAATATTGTGCCATAGAAAAGTGTATAAAGTGGCTTGGGGCGATGTAGCTACCGACCAATAACTGCTTATTGGGTCATTCCATGCAAAATGAGCAAATCAGCTGTGGCACACATGTCACAGAATTTAATCAAAATCAGTCTATAAGTAGATCATATCTATTTATGAGTAAATGTAAAATAATAGATTTCTGGATTGTTAATTTAAGTATTAAAATTTATATTAAAAGTGAATGTAAAATCGAGGTATTGTCTATGTGCTTAAAATTTCAATTTCGATTATTAGCCTTAGGAATGGAAAGAATATATTAAAAATTATTTATAATTAGGAGTGAATGATAATTAACAGACTGTCATAAGTTAGTAATTGTATTTTTATTTCGTATCGTGAAAAAAAATATTTTTGAAAAATTTTGAGGGAAAAAAGCAATATTTCTATTAATCCTTTACACACGAAGGACAGCCTTGACAAGCTGCAAATTGCTACACCTTATAGCTAAAAGTATATATTTGAAATATCGAAAGTTTCATTCATGCCTTTTTTATTCCTTAATGAGAAAAAAAATAAATAGTAAAAAATGTTGAGGGTAAAATGCAATATGTCAATCACTTTTTTTTAAGTCAAGGAAAGCTTTATTAAACTTTTAAAATATTTGATATTACAAATAAATGTATATACTTTAAATACAGAAACTTTTATTCTTGCTTTCAGTTTATTTTTGCCTCAAGAGAATTTTAAATTAGAGTAGAAAGAACTGGCTAAGCTAAACGAAAAACTATATATCAATTCTAAATTCAAATAAAACAACTAGATGGCAGCACTAAATATGTTTTCCCATGAAATCGTGCAATATTTTAAGATACGCGGGCGAATTTAAAGAGGTATAGCGAATGGAATCTAGAAAACATTACTATTTTGAACCCCTTTTTCTTATGGTTAGGAATCAAAAGGCAATCTTGAATTTTTTTTAACGTATTATGGAGTTATTAATCTTTATGTCTGTGCAATATTGTTACTGTCGGGCCTGTCCCTTTTTTATTTTTGACTTATACAGAAGAGGAAAAATCATGATTTTGTAATTTTTTTAAAAGTTTCTAACTTTTTTTGAAGATGAAGGAAATAAATGGCCACTTTAAAACTTGGGGAATTCGATCTACACATGACATACTACATCAGGCATAAATTTCACAGAGGTTTTTTAATTCCTTTTTATTTTTATAACGATTCTAATTTTCTCAAAATTCACAAATTTTCAATTTTTGCAACCAATTTATAAATAATCATGGTGTTACTAGATTATTATTACTCAGTAAATAAGAAGATAATTTTTCAGAGTTACAAAATTACAAAAAAAATTCCTTTCTGTTAAACAGCTTTCAAGATACAGAACTTCAAACTTGCAACTTTGGACGATTGCGCACATGCCATTCTATATCACAAGTTTTTTAAATGTCCAAAACTGCTAAAAAAATTTATTTTTTGTCAAGATATTTTGAGAGCATTACTTTGAATATGAATTGAACCTGTGCATCGAATTTTATTAAAATTGGTTAGTATGTGACCACGACTTTTTTTTAATTTTTGCTCATTTTACGTGGAATGACCCTATTAGGATCTGATTTGAACTATTTTTATAACCTCACCTAACAATATTTCCGACAGCTACATGCGTTAGAATTCAGCACACACACTCGCGAAAATAAACAACGTCTCTTCTTTTATTATTATAGATAAATAATAATTATTTTTTAAGAGATCATTATTTCATTTCTAAAAAATAAATTAATAATATTAACACGTAACAATCTTATTTTAGGACTATTTAGTCATTAAAATGTTTTTGTAGATTTTTTTGCGGCATTACTGTAATTGTAAAAGAGTCCTTTAAAAACTACAGCGTAACCATTTAAAATTTTATTTGTGTTCGAATGACACTGAAAAATGTTTTGAACCAAATTTCTTATGTATGCTTTTGGCCATGTCAAGAATGTCCTCCCTGAATTAGGAAATATTCCGCCGAAAGGGGGCACTATAATAGCGATTTTTGTGTCATTTTCTTAGGTGGCTTTAGGGAGGTGTTACTGAGGGTAGTTTTCACAAATATAAAAGCTTAACATCTACGAACAAGCGTCAGAATTGAAAAATTCTTTTTGCATGAGATAAATTTGAGCATCTACTTTCATAATTCTCGCAATAAAAAATCTATTTCTTTGTCAAATTTCGTGATTTTGAATGTCCACTGTCGACTTAAAGAAAATTCAATGTAAAAGAAAAAAAATGTTTTTTAATATAAGTAGATTGCACTTTTCATGCAAAATACAGTAAAACCTCTCTGTAAGGGCCACCTGTCGTTCCATTATTGGCCATTATGAGGGGTGGCCCTTGAATTGGGGTGACCAAATTTCCATTTCTCATTCTTTTTATATCGCAATTTTTAAAATCTGCATATTCTTTCAGTAAGTTCTCTTTGTTTTTAACAATATTGTTTATTTTATTCTTGTTACAATTAAACTGTGAAGCCAATTTTCTTGCAAATGTTGAACTTTGTTAAGAACTTTGATTTTGTTGGCTTGATTTAGGCTCTTTGGCTTGATTTAGGTGCCATAATTTTAAATGTTACTTATGTCTAGCAAAAAATTTTGCTTTAATATGCAATCACACTTTTAGTAAATGTGGAATCAGTTTTTCTAGATAACTTGTTATCTTTTGTGTGTCCACAACAGAGGGTCAAGTTACCCCTCCAACCCAACACCTACAGGTTGAAAGGTCAAGCAAAGTGTGAGGAACACCTGTTTGTCTCACTTGTGGAAAAGTTTGTGGTCCTTCATTGTGTTACTAAATGCTCCCCATCTCCCACTGCCTTCTTTGTTGCAAGTGCAATTATTTGCTGAACTCTTATTTTTTTTTGTTCAGAAATTCAATACACCTGTTTAGGATTTAAGGCACATGTGAAAAAAGTGGCGCTTATGAGGGGTAGGTGCGGCCCCAAATAGGAGTACATTTAACATTATGTCTATGGGAAAATTTTTCGTTCCTAAAAATATTGTCTCTTAATAGGGGTGGCCTTTAAAAGAAGTTTTACTGTAATTGGTGCAATCCTACTTATAAAGCACCGTGAAACAGTCGAAGCTCAATATTTTAAAATGTGGTTGTCTTCTCAACCACTTACTTAGGTGTCGCTTTTATAGTATTAAAAAATGTTATACGAAAAATGGACGACTAGAAAACACTTTTCTGTTACAGATAGGATCACAATACATTTATTGACACTGTTCTTATAAGAATGGTGAGATTTCCATAACAGTATTTTTGTTAATGAATATCATTATTTGTGTAAAAAGTTTGCAAAAAGAGCTCTAACTATATTAACAATTGGAAATTTTTCCAGAGAGAAACATTCACCTTGCATATAATATTTCAAATGAAAATCAAATTTCAAATTAATTGCTTAATGGACACAAAATCTTAAAATTTTCTTAATTTTTTTTGTTATTACATTAAAAAAATTCTCTGTTTTTTTTTTCTGCTTAAAATAGCGTTTAAATCATGTTTGTACCTTAATTGGAACAGGAAATATTCATTATTAAGTTTTGGTTTGTTTCCAAAATATAGCTTTCATGCAAGGGTTGTCATGAAAACGACTTTTTGCGAAAATGCGTTTTTCTTCATGATGTGTTTTTTCATCATTTCTCGTATTTAACTTGTTATAAGTCAAGAACCGTTAAAGATAAATGGTTTAAATTTGGAGAGCGTCTTTTTCAATTGTTTTACTTTAATTTTGATTTACAAATTTGAAAAAATTGCTACTTTTGAAAATATGATATTTTTTTTAAGTTAGGTTCTTTTTTTTCAAATTTCTATTTTAAATATTTTTAATTTTTATTTAAATTAATATCTTTTAAAATGCTGAATCTAAATTAAAACCTACGTATTTCTGTTTATTTAAGTAAAAAAATTGAAATTCTACAAATAATACATAGTTCGAGTTATAGCGATTTCAAACTACCCCACTTTTACTATAAAATTTAATAATTTAAATAATTTTTTTTTAATTACGAGAAGTTTAATCATTTACAACTGATATGATTAACCATCACAAAAAATTTCGAAAATTTAACTTAAATAAATTATTTGAAAATATGTCCCGGACCCCCTTAATAGGCGCAAAGGCTAGCCTAGTGAAAAACCTAGTTTTGATTTTCATTTGAAATATTATATGCAAGGCGTTATATATATGTTTCTCTCTGGAAAAATTTCCAAGTGTTAATATAATTCCAATCGATGCTGGATTTAATAAAGTTTGTGTTTGCCCCATTTCGGGGCTCACGGAATAATAATCCATCTTTTTCTGCATTTGTAGCCTTGCCAACATGTAATAGTGAGAAATTCCAGGCTGAGTATCGCCCCATGTGGTTTAGTCGGTAAAATGTTAGTGTGCTATACTGATGGCATGGGTTCGAGTCCGGCATGAAAGCTTTTTCACTAGGTTGACCTTTACAGCAATTAATTTGAAATTTGATTTTCATTTGAAAGAGCTCTAACTGCCTATTTAGTAAATCAGTTTTAAGTAAAAAATTATCTAAAAATCAAATTATTTTTCTGTATGTTTTAGACATGAACGTAAATAAATATTCTGGTGAAGCCATTTTTGTATTCAAAATTTAGGATATAAAGGGCGATACTGCTTTAACCCATTCAGGGGCGGTGGGATATATTATATCCCCTCTAAGATTAATAAAGATTAGCATCAGAAAAAAAAATATTAAATTTTACTTTTCTAACTTTGGTGGAAAAAAAGTTGTAAAAGTGCTTTTCCTTATTTTGCAATAAAATTTTTCGAAGATTCCGGTAGGAATTTGCCATTACAGAAGCACTCGTGCTCTTGAAAGGGTTAAAGCTTTATAGATTGCTTATTTATTTGTCTACCCTATATATATAAAATCCTAATGAAACGAATTTATGAAACGCCTGAAATGTATCGATTCTTTGAATCGACTGATTAAACAACTGATTTTGTGTCACGGCGATTTCTCCTAAAATATGGAAGACTTTGCGATGAAATTAACACCAAAAATCCGTGTTGATCCACAGATCTCAAAACTGGTATTAGAATTTTTAATTTCGAATTAGTTTTCGAAATATTAATTTTTTTCTAATTTTAAATACATTTTTTCTAATGATGGCAACTCAAATTTTAATCATAACAGAAATTTGTTTTTCATAATTCAGAAAAGGTTACTATTTTAAATTAATTTGAGGACAGTTGAGGCCTCCTTTAAATCTATGCTAAGAACAATGCTTTTTTTGTATTTCGTTATCATTTTATTAAATACTAGCAAACCCCGCGGCTATGCTCGCGTAATATTTGAAATATGCCAAGTGATATTTATATGTCTAATTTTTTATTAAAAGGTATTAACAACATTTTTATTTTATTAAAATGTAATATTTTATTTTATTAAAAGTTTTTCTTTATTAAAAGGTACTTATTGCTTTTAGGAATAATTCAAAAATTACTATTTAAAACACAGTTTAATTAAACATCATTATTACACTGCATTAGGCAGAAATGAGACATAAATTAATAAAACGAAATAAAACTAAATAAATGATAATTTAGAAAATATTTTGAAACTTTTATGCTCAATTAATACGCTCATTTCAGTATTCATTTGAAGTTTTGTATTTTTTAGAAACCATAAAATTAACTATCATGTCGAATTCCAAGTCCTACCACATCTATCAACATAAAGGGCTATGTTGAAATAGGAACTGTCACCATTAATTTGGCAACATTAATTTTGAAATCGGTTTGTTTTTTCCTAATATTCCAGAGAAAAGTAATTTAGAAAGCTTTTAATGGCCTTTTTTAGAACGTTTGTTGTTCCTGTGTACCCCAGGTGGTAGAATCATCGGCATAAAATATAGCCTGTGTCGGATCAGAGACTGTTACCATTGATTCGCAACTATTACATTTATAATCGGTTTATATTCCCTAAAATTGCATAGAAATCGTAATTTAGGACTTTTTTAGAATGCTTTTCGCACCTCCCCTTCACTTCACCCCTTTTTAATTCAAATTTATTTTCGACAGTCCTTCGAGGGCATTTATATTTTATAAGTAACTACCATGCCATATTTAAAGTTTCTAGCCTCTTCAGTATCACAGAAATCGCAATTTAGGAAGTTTTTAGCTCCTGCAACCCTCTGGTGGTAGTGGCACAGTCATAAAATATAGCTTATGTTTGAGCAGGTTCAATCACCAACAATTTGTCATCCTTATTTTTTTAATCGGTCTGGTATTTGATAAGATTGCACAAAAATTGTAATTTATAACGCT
The DNA here is from genome assembly GCA_963932465.1 of Maratus speciosus. Classification (NCBI taxonomy): domain Eukaryota; kingdom Metazoa; phylum Arthropoda; class Arachnida; order Araneae; family Salticidae; genus Maratus; species Maratus speciosus. The sequence goes on along the minus strand of OZ010793.1, from coordinate 11,835,368 downwards.
TTTCGCTCACTTCATCTTTTTAAATTTAGAATTTTCTTTCGACTGCTCTTAGAAAGCAGTTGCATCTTGTAAGATAATACCATGCCATACTCCAAAGTGTTAGACCCCTCAGTTGTGCAAAAAACGCCAATTAGAACACGTTTTGCTTTTGCAACCGTCAGATGGTAGTGAAAACAACATAAAATATAACCTATGTTATTGCAGGGACTGTCACCATTGATTTGCAACCATTACTTTTGAAATAGCTTTGGTATTTTTGAGATTGAGTAGAAATCGCAATTTAGAACGTTTTTTGAACGCTTTTCGCGCATTTTCACCCCTTTTTAAATTTCTAATTTTTTCGAAACTGTTCTCAAGGATAATTTATATCTAATAAATATGTACCTTGCCTAATTTTAAGTTGCTAGCCCCTACCGATCACAAAAATCGAAATTTAGAACGCTTTTTTCTCCTGCAACGTCTAGGTGATAGTGATACCGACATAAAAGAGCGTCTATGTTAGAGAAGAGGCTGTCAGCATCAATATCCTACCATCACTTTTGAAATCAGTTTGATTCTTCCTGAGATATTGCTGACAAATCGGCATTTAGAATGTTTTTAGAACGCTTTTTGCGCATTTTGCTCCTGCATCTCCTCTGGGGTAGTGGAAACAGATATAAAATATAGCCTATCTTGGAGGAAGATCTGTCACCATCATTTTGACACCATTATATTTGAAATCGGTTTGGTATTTCCTGAGATTGTGTAGAAACCACCATTTAGAACGTTTTTTAGAACGCTTTTGTGCATTTTCACCCCTTTTAAATTTCGAATTGTTTAAGAACTGTTCTTAGAAATCCTTTACATCTAATAAGTTGTTAATATTTCAAATTTCATATTTCTGGGCCCTTCAGTAACACATAAATCGCATTTTTAGAACGTTTTTTGCTCCTGCACCCCCTTTTGGCCAGTGGCACGGACATAAGATATAGTCTATGTTCTAAGTTGGACTAACACCATCATTTTGATACCATTACTTTTGGAATAGGTTCGGTAGTTCCAGAGCTTACCTCCTACAAATAAACAATTTTTACCTCTTTATAATAGGAGTATAGACAAAACTTTCATTTAAAAATGAAACATTTAAATTGATGACTTTCACTTTTTTTTTTTTTTTTTTTTTTTTTTTTTTTTTTTTAACAAAACGAAAAGAAAAATATTAGACACAGATGTCATATACGCACCGGGGTACCTAATTGGCGCACAAATGGCATTATTTTGATAGACATGGTAACCCGGCTATTGTCGTTTATTTAATAATAAATGTATATTTACTTTTATTTCTTTTTTAAATTTATATAAATTATTTTGTTCTATAGTAATTATTTTTTTGCTATTTCCTTTTGAAAATAATAGAAAATAATTAAAAAATACGGTACAATGTAGTAGTTATTCTGTCACCCAATTTCGCAAATTATATAAATCGCCAAACCACTCGCCAAATTGTACAGATTGACAAAATTTTTATTTTAAATAACGAAAGAACAAATAAATTAGTATAACATTAATAAATATAAAAATAAAACGTCGAAATAAAAATCACTTGATGACGTAAACACGTGTAACTTGCTAAAAGTCAAGTGAATGTGACATTTACGATCAAGCCTTATTGACATTTAATCTTATAGTTCACGATAGATTTTTTGTCGACGGGATAACTAAGTAGTACCAAAAATACATAAGTAACTGGTATTCGAAAACGAGGCTTTCGCCAAATTTTCGTAAAATGAAATAAAATAAAAAAAAAGCAATTTATCAAATTACAACGACCATTTGGAAAACGATCTTTTGTTAAGACTAAAATTTAAGACATAAAAAATCGCACGGAGTTGATCATACATTACGTACGCCATGAATTAAACATTAATAGTGTTATTACACGTAAAAATTGCAAGCCAAAAATATCGCCTACGACCCGTCAGATTTCATGAAACTTAAGTATTATCCACCTGAAACTTACGTAAATATCCAAGCATTTCATTGGCTGTTCGGGAAAAAACTTTTCCATTGTCAGATTTCCAAGAAATCTGACGGGCAATTTTAAATGAAATTTCATTCTTAAACTTCTAAACATCCGACAATATTATTTTTTACACCGTCGGATAGAGAAAAAAATGTACTTTTAAATGCAATTTGTTTGAAAGCTGTATCTCAATTTGTTTCTGAGCTATTAATTTTTTTTGTAGTTTTTATTACTTTTTTGTCATAGTGGCAACAGAAAGTATCCATCGTTGTTGAAATTAAAGGGAAATACAGATTACTGTATAGACCAATCAGAAAACGAATAAATTGCAGATTAAACTAATGAAAACCTTCAGATATGCTTTTGATTTCCCATCCTGACGAGAACAATAACCATTTTTTCAAATGGTTAAAAAAAAAACAAAAAAACAAAAACAAAAACATGCCAAACGTGCGGTGCGTATATGACATCTGGCGAAATATTAAATTATGTAACAAACCATGACATTTAATTTCAACTTCAAATCAATGTTTTAATTTACCACTCGAACAATAAAAAAAATGCTAACTGGCGAGTTGAAAAAAAGATATTGGCGAGATTTGCACCCGGCTTTTTTTTCTTTCGGCACAGATGTCATATACGGCCCCATATTGGCGCGATTTTTTTCTGACGCCAATGTCATATACGCAACGGGTACTTAACTGGCGCCAAAGTATCGTTATTTTGCTTGATATAGTAAGCGGGATGTTGTTGTTTATGCTGTTGATGCGTTCTCCAAATTGGCGTTGGAAAAAAATCGTGCCAATATGGGGCGTATATGACATTTGGGTACTTTTCGGTTAGCCGGGCGCCAGTGTTATATATACATATGTATGTATACCTATGTATACATATATATGTATATATACACACTATTATATATATGCATACATATAGCTTGTATATATTAATAAATATACATATATATGTATATATAGGTATACATACATATGTATATGTAACACTGGCGCCCGGCTAACCGAAAAGTACCGACATTTGTTCCAAACTTTCATATCAAAGGCGAAGGGATCAGATCGTATTTGTTTATGGCATTTGATGACTTGAACTATTATAATATAGATGAAATGATGGGGATAGAATAATATTTGGAGACTTATCACCTGTGATTGGATAACATTAAAGTATCAAAATGGCACCTAGAGTATAAAAAGCAAAGTGTTCCGCCCGGAACTGTTGATGATAGTCACATGATTTAGGCTATTGTTATAGAGATTGTTTTAAAATATCGGTTGACAAAGACTCTGAATGCTTAATTCATTTTATTTTAGCTTCTTTTCAAATGTTTAACTGATCCTCTTTAATCAAAAATTAAAACAACCATTGGATGTCTTAACAGCAACTGATTATCCGTTAAATTTTTGCAATCAAAGGGAATTGAATGGAAACCCGTTTACAGGGTGATCTGCACAGCTTTTTCAGTATAATTTAATCTTCTCTAATATTTAAAAAACCCATTAGATTTTTAGATTCTGCGGTGTCTGAACGGGGGTTGGCGAGCGTAGCTTGCAGGGGGCAGAGCCCCCTAGTTCAGGATATAAAGGGATATACATATGCGATATTGCTTATAGTTACATAATAACTAACACCATAAAGCTTGCGAATATTATCATAAGTTACAATCCCCGAAATATTTGACATTTAAGCCTTTAATACGTTCTCTGATAGAAAAACAATGTAAGCTCTCGCTTCAATCTCGTGCAAGTATTGTTCGTGCAACTGTTTTCCCTTTTGCACAGTTTCAGATTTCAAGTAACATTAGTTTTCTGAGTTAAAAAGCAATGTAAAATTGATGCAAATTTAAATATCTAAAACTTTCAAACGAGTTTTACACTTTACCATTAGTTAAAGGAACAAATTTCCAGTATCGATTACTCCAATTGACTCCCGTTATAGGCCCTTTTAATTTACCATTTTTTACTTTGTTTCAGAAATAGAAAGCGTTCTTGACCTTCCTAAACAACAAACTTGTTGCCAGAAGATACGAATGTGGTGGAAAAGAACAAAGACTGCCATCATCAGAGTTTTTACTGCTTGCGTTTCTCGTGCACAGCCATCAAGCACTGATAAAGAATAATCCAACCGAACGTGACAGTATTTTCGATTATGACCCACGACTTGGACTCTAGATTTGAAAAAAAAAAACGAATTTTGATACACGGACTTGACACCTCTATTGTGACATTCTACCATCTTTTCTTGTATTTTTCAAGTGTTCATCCTTGTTCACATCATTATTAACATCATTATTAACATCTCCATCATTATTAATATCAGCATCATTATTAATATCACCATCATTATTAATATCAGCATGAGCAGAAAAAAAGTCCATCGCCCCCGCCTCGACCAAGATCCGGGACGCAAAATAGGGCGGTGGTGAAGATGGGGGGGGGGAAGTAACCATACCTCCCCGTTGGTTCCTCCCGGACAACGTATCGTTTGGTCACATGAAAATATACAGCCAAATTGTTACAAGTTCGAGCAGTGCTCTCGAAATATCTGAAGTAGCATTATATTTTGAATTTGGATTACCCAAAGAATTATAGACAGTAAAAACTTTTACAGCTGGAAGGAATGTCCCAGTATGTAGAGGAAAATTCTTAATAATTTCATATTGACAATAAATGTGTATCTTCTGCTGATAGGTTGTCGTTTTCCTTCTTTTGTGCTTTTAAAAAAATCTAAGCGATCGTAGAGGTATGCTACTTTGTTTATTTTTCTGAGTACTTTCAGCGAAGTTTCTCATTCTGTACAATTTCTGTGGTCTTTATTGGACATACTGCATAACTATTTTGAAAGTGTATAATATTTTAATAGATTTTTCTATAACCCAAATTGTAAGTTTACAAAATGTTGGACGAAGAACTAACAGTAACTGTCAACAGTCACCTACCCCTTCGCGGTTTTATCGGAGCAGCGTATTGTGTCCTCCTGCATCTGGTCGGGCAACCAAATTTTACCCGGAATGCCAACCAACGATTCAGGTCGGTTTTGATTTAACTTAAGTTTTGGGTCTGGTTAACTCTAGTTGTGTTGGTTTTTGGTTGAGGTTTGGTACTTCGGGTCCGGGTTAATCCGCTTTACCAAAAGTAAGTCTAGCATACTGTCTCAGGTGAAAAATTATTATTTTAATATGAACGAGTTTTTAAATGCTTTTTTTTATTTAAAGAAAAACTGATATTACAGATAGCATTGTTCTTTTCATAATTCTATTAAATTAATGATGTATTTTTTTTACTTCGTGTTTCAAGTCGGGCTAGAGTTGAAAATGTTTGGGTTTGGGTAGGGTTTCGATTCGAAAAAATTATTTTTGACTATTTCGGGCACGAGTTAAAGCACAATTCAAAGCTTCGAGTTTAAGCACAATTTTCGGTTTCTGCGCGGGACTCTAACGCAAAATTCTCGCTTGAATTCTCGTTATTACTGGTAATTTACGATTTGCGCTTTACGATGTCATTTGCGCCTTACATTTTCAGACTTGCGACGGCCGACTTGTTATGCGATTTACGATTTGCGACTTCCAACCGATACTATTTACAATTTTGTGGCGTGCGATTTTTTATATGAATGGAGATTTAAGCTTTGCGATTTACAATTTTGCGATATGATTTAGGATGTACGATTGTGTATGTAAATTGCGATTTACGAGATCGATATCTTAAGTACGTTTCCGATTTCCGTTGTAGTTTTATTCTGGGGACATATTCAATTTTGCAACAAACCCATTAAATCATATTTTTCCGAAATTGAAATTTATCCTCCAAAATATTTAAAAAAAAGCTGCAATCAAAATAAAACCGACGCTAGACATCTTATGCAAAAAGAATCATTTACAATTATCGAAATGCAAACGAAATATTTGCACAGAATCCCGTCACCGGTAAGCGATTGTCCTCGTGTGATTAGCGTAGGTTTAGTGTAATAAATTCTACGAATTAAGGCCTTAGCTAAAACTATGCTCCTAGACTCATCTATGTATTGAAATTGTAACAAACCGTAAAATGTTTGAATACTAACACCGAATTTTGACGTCGTATTTGAAGTCTTCGATAAATTTTATCTACGGCTTATGCAGATTTCAAACGGGGAACTTCTTTAAATTAATTTTTAATTGTTGCAAAACAAACTATAATAAATGTAGTTTTTTTAATTCCGAAACTACTTAATCCGTTCGATGCCCGAAGGTAAAATTTACCCAAGAATCCAGATAGGATGTCAAAATTAGGTGTGGGTGTTAGAAACTTTAATGTTCACGATTTCAATAGGTAGACGACCGTCGAAGTAGTTGTCATTATTACTTATTGTTTGATATCAGTCACATTTTTATAGGGTAGAGTTAGTATAGGAGTACACTTTTTTTCGACGACTGTATTTTTTCATATGCAAATAATGCGTTAATGTACTCTAGCCAGTTTTATGACTTATTCAGATGTTGGTGAAATGTCTGTTGCACTCTAATGCAAAAATGCATGAATACAAAATTTATTACGATTTTGCTGTACATTAAATTGAGTCATACGGAAACAACAGGACTCCATTTTCAAGAATACGAAATCACCATGGCAACCTAGAATCATGACCTATCACAGTATATCAATGAATTCACGCAGGATGGGATTTAATAGAAGGAAGAAAACTTTTTGATATATTTTTAAGTTTCGATTCCATATTCATAAAATTTGAAAAGACTCGATGCAATTCTGCAACGATGCTATCGATTAAATTTCAAACCATTCTGTTCGGTAGTTTTTGCGCAGTTATCTGTGGACGGAGCACACGTATTTATATAACTGTACCTAATAACATTAGTTAACAAAATGACACTTTGGATGTGGCTAATGTTTTTTATATTTTTTTCCTGCTGAATAACGCGTATCTTTTCGACGCATTCACGAAGTCATACAGTGCGTGTCAATAGTTTAAGAACATTAATTTTAAAATAAAATTTTAAATAATCACTTTACTTCAATATCTGTCTTGTATGTGTTAATAATAGCAGTTTTAACACCCTATTCAATAAAATTATCTTTTAAATTATATTTCAAACCACGGAGTTTAAGAACAGAACAAAAAATAACCGTGTCAAAAGTTTAAGCACAAAATCGTTTCTATGGAAATTTTACAAACTGATGTAAGCGGTTGCGCACGCAAACGATTTCTGGGTGTATAAGAATCAGTCAGTTGTTAGGTGCGTTCGTAATTGTATAAATACGTAGCACCTGGGTTCGTCGTTCGGTCCGTTCATCTGTCTGTCTGCCTATAACAGAGCCAAAAACGACCCGACCGAATGATCTGAAATTTAAAATATAGAATTGTTGCATAGTTTTGTCGAGTCATTTCAAATTTTATGAACATCGGATGTAGAGTTGAATGACGGGGACAGTCAAAATTTTCCGTTACAAGACGGCCCATGGAAAAAAATTATTTCGAGTGCATTTTAAGGATGTGACAGCCTTTCGAACAGAATGAAATGGATATGTTCTTATGAAGTGCATTCAAGTAGACATTGAGTAGTACACTATGCGGTGCAAAAAACTTATAAAACTAGTTATAGTACGAACGCACCTCACCGGGCACGTTGGACGTGCAATTTCCAACTTGTTGGTTTTGAATTAGTACAAAATGCCCAAGTCGAAAGAATTTTCAGAGGAGGAGGTGATGAATATCTGGTGTATGAGAGAAAAACATAAGTTTGTTTCTGAAATTGGAAGTGCATTAAAAAGATCAAAACGAGGTATTCATCAAGTTTTGGCTCGTGGTAATGATTTCAAGCAAAAATTAAGTTCAGGAAAGCTACGAGTGACTACTTTGTGCGAAGACCGCCGCCTCAGAAACTTGGCTTCAACTGGTAATTACTCTCTTTCGCAAATAAAACATGCAGTTGCAGGACAAATATCGAAAAAAACCCACTGTTCATAGAAGAGTTTTGGAATGGGAATACATCAAAAACCGTAAAATGACTTCGTTACCATGTCTGAAACGACACCCTAAAGAAACTAGATTACAGTGGGCCAAAGAGCATATGCATTTGGTGATAACATTTGGTGATAAGTGGCTGAATGTCATATTCAGTGATGAATAAAAAAGGAACCTCGATGGCCTTGATGGGTTTAAGTACTATTGGCATGATCTCCGCAAAGAACCTAGGAGTATATTTAACCGACAACATGGTGGTGGTTGTGTAATGGTATGGGGGCTATCTATTTCAATGGTCAGACATCTCTAGGATACATCAGTGGTCGTGAAAACTCTTAAAACTATCAAGAGACACTTGTCAATCATTTGATCTATGTTGCCAAGGTTTTGGAGGGTGAAAGGGTTATTTCAACATAATGTTTCGATCCTTACCTCAAACTCAACTTCAACGTGGCTAAGTCGAAAGAAGTATCTGCTTTGAAATGGCCGGCAATTAGGTTAAAACCCTATAGAAAATACTATGTGGGGTAGTCTCACTCATGCAGCTTATCCAAATGGAAAGCAGTATTCTTCAGTTAAAGATTTGAAAGAATTGTGGTGGTTTAAAATTGAACCAGAAACAATACAGAACCTCATTTTATCGACGGAAGATGGCATATTTAAAGTAATTCAGCAGAATGGAGCAATAATCAAGTATTATTATTTTTTATTCTTGTTCTACTAAAGACTAAAGAACTACTGTGCTTAAACTTTTGACACACTCATTTTTGTTCTTTTGATAAATTCTATTATTTGAGATAAATTTAAAGCATAAATCTGTTAAATATCTTTTTAAAACTACAATTTGTAGATCATGTGAAAAAGGAGAGTAATTTTCAGTCCATAATAAAATTTTATTTTGAAATTTTATGTTGTGCTTAAACTTTTGAAACGCACCGTACATAAAGGCATGAACATTTCAAGTATGCACATTCAAACTCTTAGAAATCGAACAGCTATTTCTTATTGAATATTGAACGTATCTTGACTTACAGCCGATATCTACTTTGGAGGCCCTTATATGCCACTGCTGTAGTTCGAAAATCGGTTAGAAATCCTAATTTTCTGAAAGGTTTTCTGCTTTTACAAGAAAACCAAAAGCGTTGTTCGATTTCGTCTTGTCTGAATATCTGCTAATTTTATTTCTATAGGAATGAAAAGGATGTCGTCAATATAGCGAAAGTAGCGAAGCTGAAGCTGAAAAGTGCCTTGAGATATGGCATCTTCTTATTTGAAGACTATATTAATTGTAATTTTTTTAAATATTAACATTTGTCGGTTTAAAAAAATCCATTAGAAAAAATTAAAAGATCTTAATACCTAGTTTCCTTTTCAAACTTTTCAGTTTAATAGTTCATTAAAATATTCAACGAAACAGTATTTTCCTTCCATTACTGTTTACCTCGTAAGATACATGGGAAAAATTTCTGACGCACTAAAGCTTGGCGGTTTGGGTTTTCGTAATGAGTAATGCACCTACTTATCTTTTAAAACGAATCCAGTTCATCTTGTTTGCATTTCTACTATGCAAAATATTTTTACAATTAAATATCGGAATTTCGGGAAAGGACTGCAGAAAAACAAGCCATTAGGAGCTCTGAATACATTATCATTTTAGGGGGTAGGGGGAGTGGGGCTGCCACATGATATCGTATGTCTCTGGAGGAGGGGGGGGGGGGTTGTCTTTTGATATCAATATCATTTTAGATCCAACCAAAATTTCCTTTTTTATTTGTAACTTGGTCTTTACTTCAAAATATTATGTTATTTTTTTTTTTAGTCTGTTAACTATTTTTTACCAATTATGAAACGTAATCTACAATTGTATCTTTATACCAGTTTTATCTTTTATATAGTTTAATAGTTATAGTTTTATGTTTGTATAATTTTATCTTGTTAAAAATGGATGCTGATTATGGGGATATCGCTGCGCAATTTCCATGATAGGTATATCTCGGAAATTATAGAATAGAATATTATAAAACATTCATTGGAACCCTAATTTTCTGAGATATTATTTGCTTTTACAGGAAAACTAAAAACGTTGTTCGATTTCGTCCTATCTGAATAAGAATATCTGCTAATTTTATTCCTACGTGAATGAGCATGATGTCGTCAATATCTAAGAAACTAAAGAATGTGAAACTGAAAACTGCCTTGAGGCATAACACCTTCTTATTTGTAACTACTCTTTTTACATATTAACATCTTTAGGTTTAAAAAAAATCAATTAAAAATTAAAAAAATCTTACTTTTCAGATTAATAGTTCATTAAAATTATTCAACGAAACAGTATTTTCCTTCCATTACTGTTTACCACGTAAGATACATGGGAAATTTTTCTGACGTACTAAAATTTGGCGGCTTGGATTTCATAATGAGTTATGCATCTATTTATCCTTTAACCGTTTATATCCCAAACTTTAAATTCATGACAATTCCATCTTCTAAAGCATTTTTCATAAATTTTTAAAACTACATTTAGAAGATTTACACAATCCTTTAATAAGTTTTAGAAGGTTTTTGTCAATTAAAATTAATTAATTAAACTTGAATTTATAGGGATTTTGTGCACTATTTATAACTCCCCTCAAATGTTTGATTTTAAATATTTTTTTTTGTATTTTATAGAATTAGAAAAAGTACAAATAGAATGCTCTTACAATAAAAATATAGAAATATTTCCCTCAGAATCCTTCAACGTGAAGGCAGCTGAAAAGATGCTAATGAAAAAGAAATCATTCTTTTAAAAATATGTTTGTTTCATGCAACCCATCATGCTTTTAGAACAATTTAAAGTAAAGTAGTATCTATAACTCATTCTAAACTGTATTACAGTTAATCAATGTATTAAATGAATTTTATAACAAGTTATTTTAATGATACTTTAAAGTACCGACCGAGGATAAAAGGTTAAAACGAATCAAATTCGCTTTGTTCGTATTTTTATTATTCAAAATATTTTTAGAATAAAATATTGAAATTTCGGGAAAGGCTTGCACAAAAACAAAGATCCTCCTGTTCAACACAATTTTTACTTTCTTCTGTATACAAGAGAAGAAAGTATTGGAATCGGGAAAATTTTTGACTTTTCCGTTTTTGGATGGATTTACACACGTTTCGGGTTGTCCCAGATTTGACTGTTTTAGGGAAATGTTTGACAGTCTGTATGTACAGTAAAAAAAAAGTAAACACTTCTTACTAACTCTGCAACTAATTATAACACAAAAAAAATTACAGGTACCAAACGATTGGAAATAAAGCCTACTTTTAAATGACGTATATAAAATTAGCTTTGGGTCATCTACACATCAAAACCAGACCAAACTTTGTTTTTTCAATGGCAACACCCAATTTTGACACTCTATTTTAAATCTTCCGTTCAAACTCTGCCTAGAAATGAAATTTCAAGTCATTTGGGTGGTAAGTTTTTGAATTATAAGCATTCAAATTTAAGAACTTCTAATGTTAAACTACATTTTCATATTTTTATTAATATCTCCTGAAATTATAATCCTAATAGGATCACTTTTTGTTTAATTACAATATTAAACTAGTATGTTGTGGCCATCACAAAACTTTCTTCTATATAAATCACATCAATTAAATCATTTAAATAGTACAAGAAATTACATCCATTTAGCACCCATTCATATCAAAGTATATCTGAATTTGAAGTTTCATGGAAATTCGTGCATTATTCTTGAGATAGAAACTATAGCAGAAATTCTGAAAAATGTAGCATAGCTCTTGAGCAATTTACACCAAAACACAAACAGCTCTAACTGATATCAAGGTATACCTGAATCTGAAGTTTGATGAAAATACGCGCATTCGTTATTGAGATAGATCTGTAGTGGAAATTCTACAAAAAGGCAGCATCGCAGCGCCACCTGTTGAGCGATTTGCACCAAAACATAAACAGCACTCATTCATATCAAGGTATACCTGAATCTGAAGTTTGCTGAAAATTCGTGCATTAGTTATTGAGATAGAGCTATGGTGGAAATTCTGAAAAAATGCAGCATAGCAGCGCCACCTGTTGAGCGATTTGCACCAAAACATAAACAGCACTAATTCATATCAAGGTCCTACCTGAATCTCAAGTTTGAGGAAAATCCGAGCATTAGTTCTGGAGATTGAGCTATTGTAGAAATCCTGAAAAATGCTGCATAGCAGCGCCACCTGTTGAGCGATTTACACCATAAACGAAACAGTTCTAATTCATATCCAGGTGTACCTGAATCTGAAGTTTGTTGAAAATTCAAGCATTAGTTTTTGAGATAGAGCTATTTCAGAAATCACAAAAAATGCAGCACAGCAGCGCCACCAGTAGAGCGATTCACATAAAAATGTATAAAAAGTCAATTCATGTCAAGGACTCACTGAATCTGACGTTTGATGAAAGTCCGTGCATTAGTTCTGGAGATTGAGCTATTGTGGAAATCGCAAAAAATGCTGCATAGCAGCGCCACCTGTTTGAGAGATTTATACCAAAAACTAATCAGAATCAATTTATATCAGGGACTAACTGAATATGAATTTTTATTAAATTCCGTGCATTAGTTCTTGAGATAGAGCGCCCACAAAATTTGTGTCACATACACACAGACAGACAGAGTCACAGACTCACAGACAGACATTTTTGTAAAAACATGTGTTTCGGGTTCTCCGACCCCTAAAACGTGTAAACCCGTCGAAAACCGGAATTCGAAAATTTTCATGAATCCAACAGATTCTTCTTGTAAAGATAGAAGAAAGTAAAAACTCAAACATTGAATTTGTAATTTAAAAAAAATATAATATGAATTATGAAATTAATATTCGAAAAAAAAATATGAATGGCAACCTACATTTTTTTTGGTAGATTTATATTTATTATGTCCTGCTTGATGCGAATTCTCAATTTCAAATTTTTCTTCCGAGTAGTTTTCGAATTATGAGCAAAAGACATTAAAATGAAGATTTAATTCTCTCTAGTTCTATGAGAAGGCTAGTTCTATGATGTCCGAAAAAGCAGAATTTGAAAAAAATATATTTTACTCATTTTAATAAAATATTTGAGCTGGCAATAGTCGAAACACATTAAGCGAGTGAGATGTTTATAGTGACAAAAAATAATACATTAATAGAAGTGACCTTGTCATTCTGTAGCATTTCAAGAATCGAGTACCGAACTTCAATATGGATACAGCCCCTAAAATAGGCTCATTTTAAAATAATTAGTTTCTCGGAAACGAATCATTCGAATTTCAGAAAAATTTGGATTTAGGCTAATGGAAGGGTACAGAATCTATTTATGGTGTCAAACTTCGGTATAGCTATTGAAAAAAAAAAGTTTGAGTTCGTTTTGATAGGCAGATGGCCCCAGTGTTCTCGCTGCCACTCGCCATTCCGCCAAATCGCGACAAAATGTTTCATTTATCGATTAAACGGACGATTAGAATCGCCAAATTGAGAGTGCTCTGTTTTTTATCATCTTTTTTCTGTGTATGCCAGTACAGGCAACACTCGTATCTGAATTATAGAAAGATTAATGTCACTTATCATGTTCAATCGTACGGCGCCATTTACATTAATTTTAGTGATAGTAACCCAACACCAGTTCAATTTAGCGTTAGTCAAAACCACAGTAAGGGCTATGCGGACGGTGTTAAATCACCATGTGCCAATCTATCTAGAGAATCATCTATTGGTGATTCTCTATTGCAAGCTAATCACTATGTCTGGAAAAAGAAATTCTAGAATTCTAGAAAAACAAAGTTTTTCAGATATATTTTGACTTTTCACAATTCATTGAATGTAATATCTTAAAATTCTGAGTTAAGTGGGATTGGAAGGTTTTTTTCACAATACTTCATTGAGTTAAATCGGGTTTGGAATTTTTTTCTTGAATACGCAAGAATTTAGAATTATAATTATTTTCTTTTTAGTTTCTGTAGCGGATAATTAAATTTAGATGAATAACTGATCTATAAGCAGTTACCAAAACTTTATTTTAAACCTCTTGAAAAAAGGGGGAAGTCGTACATTAAGGGGTTAAAGATCGAATTTTCAATATTTTACGACGAATTTATTTTACTATCATTTTGTTTCATTTGGAGAATGTTTTTTATTTCTAATTAGCCAAATTGCTAACCCTGGTGAATAGTCAGCGAGAACCCTGGATGCCCCCCTAAGAAAATTTTATATACATCATTTAAAAGTAGACTTTATTACCAATCGTTTGTTACCAGTCGCTTTCTTCTACAATAATTTGTTGCAAAGTTTACTTTTTTTCCCCGACTGCACTTATGTGTGTTTGTATGACACAAATTTTGTAGCCGGTCTATCTCAAGAACTAATGGGCTGAAATTCATCCGATTTCACATTCTGTAGCCCTTGTTAAACACGGATGCTGATTATGTTTATGTAGAGGGTGACTAAGCAGCGCCATCTGTTGAACGATTTACAGCAAAATGTATAACACGTCCGTTCATGTCAAGGACTCAATGAATCTGAAGTTCGGTGAAAATCCGTGCATTAGTTCTGGAGACTGAGCTATTGCGGAAATCGCGAAAAATGCTGAATAGCAGCGCCAGCTGTTGAGCGATTTACTCCAAAAACTAATCAGAAAGAATTTATATTAGGGATTAACTGAATATAAATCTTTATTAAATTCCGTGCATTCATTCTTGAGATAGAGTGCCCACAAAATTCAGACTCACAGACAGACATTTTGTAAAAACATGTTTTTCGGAATCTCTGACCCCTAAAATCCGTCGAAAATTTTCACGAATCCAATACTTTCTTCTTGTAAAGATAGAAGAAAGTGAAAATTAAGAGTAAATATTTCATTGCAAAGTTGTCTTTTTCACAAAGCTAGTATTTGTGAGGAGCCATAAACTAACACGAAAGGAATCACATTCATAAGAGTTAATTTGTATCGAATTATTTAAAACAAAACATCATGCGTCAAGTGCAGATTATAAAACACTTTCCAACACTTCCAGAATACTTTAACAAAATTTCGCTGTTTAGCAAGAAAAATTTTAGAAAACACAGCACATTTCAAAACCAGATTTCAGCAATTACCGAACATAGCCGGAAATATACTTATTTTGTGCCGCTCTGAATATGATCTAAAGATTTGTATCTATTCTACATAGCATGCTAAAATTTAGGTTAGTAATAAAATGTAGTTAAAATTTCCCCTTCAGCAATTCCTACTTATACAGAAACGTACTTGTATTCTTTTATACAGCCTTGTATTAAAACTACTGAAATCATACTTCCAGAAATCACTATTCATAGGCGGTCATGTATCAAGTTCTTTGCATAGCCCTGTATATGATTTTACTTATATTATGAAAACATCTTTTAGTATACTAAATACAGTTTAGCTTCAAAATACACAACTCAAATTAAAAAAGGTTTTTTAAGCAACTCACGTTCATCGCCAGTAACGCTTACGAATTCCTCTGTGTAGTCCTGTATATGATCTATAGAATTTATACATACCATGTACACTGGTTATCAAAAATTAAGGAAAAGTCACAAAATGCTAATTTTCAAATAAGCGAACACTCAAAAGGAAATAATATAATTCGAGTAATTACTATCTCTACAACACAGCTAGACCATATACCATCTCATTCATGTCGCACTTGGTCACAAGTGTCACAGTCACTACGGTGAAGCAAAAAATAGGAAATTCCATACATCTCAGTATGAGTCTCAAATGATCACTATATGTGACTCCACTGAGAAGTCAATGTGACTGCTGCTTTGTCACGAGTCACCAGGTGACTTTACAATGTAGTTAAATTGTGACTCTCATGTGACTGTCATTTTTAGGCTCAATTTCATAGTCATCATGAACGTTGCATTATGATAAGTTACCAAATAATATCATATTATAGTCACATGGAGACTTTTCCCAAAAGAGCACAATGGTGACTTCATAGTAGTCTCTCTGTCACCTGAAAGTCATGATGTGACTTTAATGTGACATTATTTGGTAACTTATAACAATGCAGCGTTCACGATGACTTTGAAATTGAGTCTACAAATGACAGTCACATGAGAGTCACAATGTAACTACATTGTAAAGTCACATGGTGACTCGTCACAAAGCAGCAGTCACAGTGACGTCTTAGTGGAGTCACATATAGTGATCATTTGAAACTCATAATGAGATGTATGGAATTTCCTATTTTTTTGCTTCACCGTAGTGACTGTGACACTTGTGACCACGTGTGACATGAATGACATGTTATATGGACTAGCTGTGTTGTAGAGATAGTAATTACTCGAATTATATTATTTCCTTTTGAGTGTTCGCGTATTTGAAAATTAGCATTTTGTGACTTTTCCTTAATTTTTGCACACCAGTGTAGTATGCAAACATTTAGTTAAACTTAAAAACACATACTATAACTAACTAGTATGTTGTGGCCATCACAAAACTTTCTTCTATATAAATCATGTTAGTTAAATCATTTAAATAGTGCAAAAAATTACATCCATTTAGCATCAATTCATATCAAAATATATCTGAATTTGAAGTTTGATGAAAATTCGTGCATTAGTTCTAGAGATAGAACTATAGGGGAAATACGGAAAAATGTAGCCCAGCAGCGCCACCTGTTGAGCGATTTACACCAAAACATAAATAACACTAATTGATATCAAGCTATACCTGAATCTGAAGTTTGATGAAAATTCGTGCATTAGTTATTGAGATAGAACTATGGTGGAAATTCTGAAAAATGCAGCATAGCAGCGCCACCTGTTGAGCGATTTACACCAAAACATAAATAACACTAATTGATATCAAGCTATACCTGAATCTGAAGTTTGATGAAAATTCGTGCATTAGTTATTGAGATAGAACTATGGTGGAAATTCTGAAAAATGCAGCATAGCAGCGCCACCTGTTGAGCGATTTGCACCAAAACATAAACAGCACTAATTCATATCAAGGTCCTACATGAAGCTAAAGTTTGTTGAAAATCCAAGCATTAGTTCTTGAGATAGAGCTATTGCGGAAATTGCAAAAAATGCAGCATAGCAGCGCCACCTGTTGAGCGATTTACACCGAAATCTATAAAACGTCAATACATTTCAAGGTATACCTGAATCTGAAGTTTGATGAAAATTCGTGCATTAGTTATTGAGATAGAGCTATGGTGGAAATTCTGAAAAATGCTACATAGCAGTGCCACCTGTTGAGCGATTTGGACCAAAACACAAACAGCACTAACTCATATCAAAGTATTCTTAAATCTGAAGTTTGATGAAAATCCAAGCATTAGTTGTTGAGATAGAGCTATTGCGGAAATCGTAAAAAATGAAGTATAGCAGCACCACCTGATGAGTGATTTACACAAAAATGTACAAAACTTCAATTCATGTCACGGACTAACTGAATCTGAAGTTTTATGAAAATCCCCTGCATTAGTTCTGGAGATTGAGCTATTGCTGAAATCGTGAAAAAGGCTACATAGCAGCGCCACCTGTAGAGCGATTTACACCAAAAACTAATCAGCACCAATTTATATCAGGGACTAACTGAATATAAATTTTTGTTAAATTCCGAGCATTAGTTCTTGAGATAGAGCGCCCAAAAAATTTGTGTCACATACAGACAGACAGACTCACAGATGCACAGACTCACAGACAGACATTTTGTATAAATATGTTTTTCGGAATCTCTGACCCCTAAAACGTGTAAATCCGTCGGAAACAGAAAGTCGAAAATTCTCCCAATGCAATATTCCCAAATCCAATATTTTCTTCTTGTTAAGATAGAAGAAAGTAAAAACACACATCCAGCTATCATCCTTAATAGACAATACTTCGGATAGAGTATACTGTATTCGAAATCTTTTATGCGCCCCGGTAAATGAACGATAAATGCTATATATATCCCATTCTAAGCAAACATCTTGTTGGAAATCTCAGTAATGTATATTAACTTCATAATGTTTGTAATAATGCAAGATACGCTGCAAACAGTTTTTTCTTCTGTTATGTGTGCCCATTAAATAACCGAATCCCTTTGTGTGGCCCTGTAAATGAATGATAAGTGTCTTGCACTCCCTATACTACAGAAGGCATGTTTCACTGCACTTCACAAATTCATATTAATTTCATTTAGACCGGGCAGCACAGATAATCACCTCATCCAGTTCTAGGATTAGTTAAATCTCAATTCGCATATTGAAACGCAACGGATCCGCCAAGTCCTATCTGGGTGGAAAACACCTGAAAACCCGATTTGAGCGGCTGACTCGTAGGTTTAAACATTGTATTTTCCTGAGCCCAAAAACAGGGAGGACTGGGAGCAGGAAAACACAATGGTAAACCTACGAGTCAACCGCTAAAATAGGGTTTTCGGGTGTTTTCAACCCAGATAGAACTTGGCAGACCGATTGCGTTTAAATATGCGAATCGAGATTTAACTAATCCTAGAATTTCATCCTTTTATCTCGATGAGGTGATTGTCCATGCTGCCGACTCCCGGTCTAATTATATTTGTGACAGTGTAACATCATTAAAATACACCGTAAACGATTTTTCTCCAAGACCATACTATAATGAAGTTCTTTTTTCTCTCCAGTGTAAACGAATTGTAAGTGCATCTAACATATTCCATAGTAAACATCTTGTAGCGAACTTTAATGAGTTTCATTATGCTTAAAATAGTGTAGCACATTTCAAATAAAGAACAAAGGATTTTTTTCCCCATAGACCATAATGTAACGGAATACTTTTGAGCGCCCCGGGAAATGAACTGCAAACGCTACACACTTCACTTTCAATACTAAGCAGGCCATAGTAACCCTTAATAACTTATATCAATTACATGACAATCTGGGTATTTTTATGCGAGTTAGAGCCCAGAGGGACAGACAAACCGAATTCATAAATATTTTTCCATGCCAAAAATTCCATTAATAGTGCAACATCCCGAGATAAGAAGCATAAATAAAAAACCATTAACCAGTAAAAAGAAGAATAGATTATGTTTGTCTGTTACCTCCTAAATTTTGTAAAACAATTCAAAGTTTCGTTAATAAATGTCACTACGGTATTTTAAATTGCAAGAATGCTCAAATTAATTTCAAAATCTTTGTCTTGCATATCAGTATCCAAACAAAATAAACAATAACTTTCGATGCAGTTTTACATGTTGGCTTGATAGTCCAGGCAATAGAGACCGTATAGGGGCTCTACCTAGAAAAGTTCATGGTAGTTCTGGAAAAAGGCTTACTATATGTTTTTTGAGTCGCTGAATCCGAATTTTTAACTTCCCACCAAAATTTTCCCCGGCAACCCCCCCCCCCACCCAATTTTGGTAAAATGCCCCCCAAAAGGTTTTTATTAAAAAATCAATTTTTTATTGATTTAGGGAAAAAGTATCTAGAAATTCAGAAAGTAGACAAAATTTGCAACAAATTAGATATATGACATTATGACTTAGAATGAAAGGGAAGGGGGATCTGCCTTGGAAAATGCGCGCGGCGCTGCTAAGTTGCACAATTCCACTTAACCACTCACATGTTTACATTCGCCCTCCCATCTCCCCTCCGAACTTTCTCTATAAGGTTTACTTTAAGTTTTTTGGGTTGCTGAATCCGAATTTTTAACTTCTCAAAGTTTTTTCCCCCTCCCCCCCAAAAAATAGTTGTTTTTAACTTAAATTTCTTATTGTTTTAGGGGGAAAAGCATTACGAAATTCAGAAACTAGACAAAATTTGCAACAAATAGGATACATGACATTATGACGTAGGATGAACGGGGAGGGGGAGGGCTGCCTCTGAACATGCACTGCGGCGCTACGTGCACAAAGTTATGAAGTCCAGGCAATAGGGGATTTTACCTGGGAAAATTAATACTGGTTCTGGATTTCGACTCACTTTATGTTTTTTGGGTCGCTGAATCCGAATTTGTAATTTCCCACCAAAATTTCACCAGGCAACCCCCAAAAAATTGATTTTTTGAAAAAATTTGGTTTTTGAGAAAAGCGCGCGGAGAATGTTCCGAGGCAGCCTCCTCTCTCCCCGTTTATCCGCATAATGTCATATATCCCATTTGTTGCAAATTTTGTCTAGTTTCTGAATTTTGTAATGCTTTCCCCCTAAAACAATAAGAAATTTAAGTTAATAACAACTATTTTGGGGGGTTTTCGGGGGGGGGGGGAATTTGGGGGGTAAGTTAAAAATTCGGATTCAGCGACCCAAAAAACTTAAAGTAAACCTTATAAGGAAAGTTCGGAGGGGAGATGGGAGGGCGAATGTAAACGTGTCAGTGGTTAACCCATTGAGGGGCAAGCAATTACGTTTGTGAAATGCTGAATCCCCCCGGAAACTTTGAAAAATTCTATTTCAAAATAAGTAAAAGCAATTTTATGGCTTTTTTCCACCAAAGTTAGAAAAGTAAAATTTAATAAAATTTTTCTGGTGTAAAACTTCATTAATCGTCGGTGGTATATAATATATACCGGTGCCCCTCAAGGGTTTAAGTGGAATTGTGCAACTTAGTCCACGCAGCGCCGCGCGCATGTTCCGAGGCAGATCCCCCCTTCCCCTTCATCTTAAGTTATAATGTCATATATCTAATTTGTTGCAAATTTTGTTTACTTTCTAAATTTCTAGATACTTTTCCCTTAAACAATAATTATTTTAATAAAAACCTTTTTTGGGGGCATTTTACCAAAATTTTGGGGGGCTGCCGGGGGAAATTTTGGTGGGAAGTTACAAATTCGGATTCAGCGACCCAAAAAACATGAAGTAAGCCGATTTCCAGAACTACCATTAATTTTGCTAGGTAAAATTCCCTATTGCCTGGACTATGAGCCTTTATATCGTTTGAGGCAGCGCAGGGCTGTTGGTGGAAATTGTAACTGTTTTTTAAAGTAATGTATACAAAATGTATGAACTACCATAAATGACATGATAAGCATGTGACTTATTTAGTCTTTATAACTACTATCGTCAACCCTTTCAGGGGCAAGCAATTGTGTTTCTGAAATGTCGAATTCACACCAGAATCTGCAAAAAGATTTATTGCAAAATAAGGAAAAGCAATTTTACGACTGTTTTCCTCCAAAGTTAGAAAAGTAAAATTTAATAAACATTTTCTGGTGCAAATCTTCATTAATCGTAGATGGGATAAAATATATCCCACCGCCCCTCAAGGGGTTAATTTATTATCGAATCTCAAAGCTCAGATATCCTCTTTGGGACACCGTGTAGTTGGTAGTTGTGAAAAATTTAGCCAATTTTTTTTCTACTTTCACAAAATACATCACTTGAATTATCTTTATTAGAAAAATTTCGTTTCGTTTGAAATCGCCGAATCACTTCTTGAGTTTTCTAAATAAGCAAACTTTAACCCTTTATCTACTAACTTTCATCCCATAGTGCATATTGCTAATATTCTAATAGCAGGAGAGCTGTTGAACATTTTTGAGTCAGTATTTGAGGCACCCTGAAAATTTGTGCAACACTTTTTTTGTAATGCCTGAATACAAAATCGAATGCCTGGCTGAAGGATCGTGGCACTTGACACGTGTCTGGCACAGTTTTTGGGCCGACTAAAGTGTCTGTCGTTTTCAAAATATTTTTTTCTAAGTATAAATATTATTCTGTCTCAATCTCAGCGTGCCTCAAATACCTTTTTTGGGGTAGTCAAAAAATGGCACTTGACACGTGTCTGGCACAGTTTTTGGGCCGACTAAAGTGTCTGTCATTTTCAAAATATTTTTTTCTAAGCATAAATATTATTCTGCCTCAATCTCAGCGTGCCTCAAATACCTTTTTTGGGGTATTCAAAAAATGGCACTTGACACGTGTCTGGCACAGTTTTTGGGCCACGATCCTTCAGCCAGACATTCGATTTTGTATTCAGCCATTACAAAAGAAGTGTTGCACAAATTTTCAGGGTGCCTCAAATACCTTCCCTAAAATGTTTAACAGCTCTTGGACTATAATGGTACTTTGCAAAAACACTCTTTTAACTCCACTTTATCCAGATACATGGCAACCATAGTTCTAGGTTTGTTATTTTAGTGAGAAGGAGAAGATGGAAGGAGGATTTCTTGAGACAGACCATGGGTTTTGTGCCGACATTTTGTACAGATTGTCACGCTTGTCTTTTTTTGCTGCAAACACAGTAAAGGATATAAGATAAGGTTTGGATTTTTTTATGTGTTCATTATGATCTTAGAATACAGTTTGACTAGCACTTTTAGGTGAACGGTGTATGTATTTGATTTAACAATTCAATTACTTGGTGGTACTTATAAGTACCGTCAGTACACTGGGTATTGGAGAAAAACTTCTTGTTTACTTTTCGTGTGTAGTTATCCATCATTTTCATCTGCTTTAAAATGTAATTACTAAAATGTAGTGTAGTAATGATTTCCCTGGTATTTCTTTTCTGTCTCATTGTTATTTTTTTATAGGAAATTTAAAAAGTTGTGGCACCGGCTCGTTTTTGCTATGCTATTCCTATGTAAATTCATATGTGGAGATGCGAGAGAACATGTTGTCCCTGGAATATAGACGTCGCATAACTAAAGGACTGCTAACAAGATCGAAACCTAAAAGTAATAGTTTTTTTTTAACTCTTTCAGGGGCAAAGCTTCTTCAATTCTAAAGTGTTGAAATAAATGATTGGCACCGGAATTTGCCAAAAGATGTATTTGTAAATAAGGAAAAGCCTATATTCATATACTTATTAAATCGAAAATATTTTCTGGTGCCATTTGAAATACTTTGTGGGTTTTCTGTTACGATATTTTACTCATAGTGTACTGACGGTACTTTAAAATACCACTTTAATTAATTACCGTTAAATAATTAAATTTTTCACGGGTGAGTATCTTTTCATGTTTGTCCTTTAATTTTCATTGTAGTAACTGAAAAAAAAAATATTTCATGAAAAAAATTGCAGTAGATCATCATGCAGTAGGTAAAGGGTTAATGTACCTTATGCACCTGACGTCGCACCCTAGAGCTGGTGGCATTTTGATCCATTTTTCAAACCGCTGTACCGCCAGAATGCGTAGGCGCAAATAACGCTAGTAGACAAGTTTTTTCCTCAATCCAGGTTGCGTGGATAAAGTTTAACCTACATTTTAATAATTTCTTTAGCGAATGTTCTTGAATACAGAATAATATTTTGAATTTATATTACAATATATTATGTACCTACTGCTACAAATTGAATTTTTTGTGATATTTAAAAAAAGAAGCAATAACAACACATGAGCTCTATAAAAACATGGAGAACTAACTCATCGCTCCACTTTCTGCCGCGAACGCATCACACTTTCAATGCGCTCAGGTAACGAATCTTGCACTTTTCTTAATAGGAAAAGTATTTTTTCAAACTTTTTCGCATATTTTTTATCAACTTTGGTTATTTCAACACCTTGTTGATATTTTTAGGAGCAATACTTTACAAATTTTTTAATTTCTTTGTGTTAAGCTTATCTTAAATTTAATTTTAACTAATATCAAACTAAAAATGCGCGATGAATTTAAATAAATTTATAGTTGTTTCAATAAAAAATATATATCAGTGACAATCGTAGCAACTTCGTCGTATTTTGAAAGAAAATCTAATTTGAAAATACTCACCCCATATTACTCTATGGGAGGAAATCTGTGTTTTACTGGGATTTGCATCGGAAATTCTTTGGCATAAGGAAAAAGCATGTTTACAAACAAACGTTTCCGTTAACTAATCTATCTACTACATTTTTGCTTCAGCGATCATTGCAGGAATCATCATGGTGACGTTGAGCAATTGTGTCACAGAGCTGTTAATCGTAGACTAATCAGATCACTTGAATTCATGCGTACAGTAGGATTTATAAAGATGGGTAGCAAATTACTGTGACATCCACAGTTATTTTACTCACACTGACGTCGGCTGCCTTTTATTAATTGTATTCATGGGCGTACAGCTGAATTCAATGCATCATAATATGGAGTTAGTCCTTCTTATTATTGTGGAGCTCAGTGCACCCCATAGAGCCTATGCAAATATTAAAAAGTAAATACCCCCAGTAGACCAATCTTAGCCTTGAACACAGGTTGCGCGCATAAGGTCCATTGTAACCATAGATTAACATATAAGACGGGACACTTCCATAGAGCTTAATGGTAATGCGATTGCGATCGTAGTGCCTTTAGTGAGAATGGGGAAGAAACTCCCCATCCTTGTAATAGTTTTACTATTGAGTATCTACCTTATTGTGATCTTTCTTTTTTTTTTTTTAATGCTGCATGTTTACGTTTTCAACAGAATGTTACACCGGTACATGAAATTAGAATAGATATTCTATTCTATATATCTAATATCTATTCTATATTCAGTTGGACTTAAAGCGACATAAAGCAATGGTGTAATATAAAAATATACGAAATATGGCACTCTACAAGTCCCACAAAAATTTCATAAATATTCCCATTTGGTAGGAAAAATTTTATAGCCGATGTTTTATTAATTTATGAAGTTTAACGGATTGAACAATCGTTACAATAGCCTTTTAACATTTAGGTATTTTCACTTTCTTACAGATGAATAAAAATATTGTTTTTGATATAAATAACGTACAATCAATTCAATAATATTTATAATATTAACATATAAGAATTAATAATGAAATTGCAGATGGTGAAAAATTCAAAATTTTATTCGATACGAATAAATTAACACAATACCCGAATTTGATTTTTTACAAATTAATCTCATAAACTTACATATTTACGTTCTTAACAGAATTTTCTAGGGTTTTTCTTTTTATATTATTACTCTAATCATCATTTAGTAAGTTAAAGGTGAACGATACAAGAACGATTAAAAAAAAAGCAGCTAAATAAATGGAGCATAAATACGATATCGTCTGCCTCAGCTCGTTGCTCAGTTTAGTTTTAGGAAAGAATAGATACTGGGTGTCCTAAAAAGGACTGACTGATTTTAAAATTCAATAACTTGCAAACGGTGACATATATTTAAAAATTTCTTGCAGGAGGTTTATGCATAAGGTCAAAAGTTTTATTACAGTGATTTTTGATTTTAGTTCGAATTACCAACAATAGATGGCGCTGTAAGCAATAGTCGCTAAATACAGGCTCGATTTTTGGTCCTTTCTTTTGTTTCATGCGGAAAAAGGAGATGGAAATGTATTATCCGGGGCACGAAGTACCAAAAATCGAGCCTGAATTTAGCGTCTATTGATCGCAGCGCCATCTATTGTTTGTAATTCGAACTAAAATTGAAAATCACTGTAAAAAAACTTTTGACCTTTTGCATAACCCTCCTGCAAGAATTTTTTTAAATATCTGTCACCGTTTACAAGTTATTGAATTTTAAAATCAGTCAGTCCTTTTTGGGACACCCGGTATATAAAACATAGAGTGTAAACATATTTCTTCCACATAGGTAAATTTCGGAGGCTTGTTAATGCTTCCCCCTTGTCGGTAGTGACGCAAGTACTGTTGCCATTACAGATTTTGCCGTAAATGTCCCATCTTGTATGCTAATCTATGATTGTAACAAGTTCTACAAGTTAAGCGTCTTTGCTTGTAAAAGAAACAAAAAAGAACAAAAAGAGATAAATGAAGAAGAGAACAAACCATACACATCCCAGAAACTTTTTTTATTTATTATTCTTTAAACATGCTTTATAACATACGAAACAATAATTCAACAATCATAATCTACAGTTTTCCCTTTGGTAACGGCACACAAGAGAGAAAGATAGAGAGACAGAAATAGAGAGAGTGAGAGATAGAGAGACAGACAGCAGCAAAGAACTTTGTTTTTCATTTCACGATGTCGGGTGGCATGAAAAATGTCGGAGAAACTATTTTCACCACGCGGTTTTGTGTGTGAGCCTCTAAAAATACACGAAGAAAGGAGCAGAGAATAAGGCAGACTGCATCTTGTGCTTTTCTTTGTTGTTGTATTATGCTTGTACAAAGGGATAGAAAAGAGGGTAAGGGACATTTGAACTCAACACCTTT
The DNA here is from genome assembly GCA_963932465.1 of Maratus speciosus. Lineage (NCBI taxonomy): Eukaryota > Metazoa > Arthropoda > Arachnida > Araneae > Salticidae > Maratus > Maratus speciosus. Next base: position 11,809,325 of record OZ010793.1, on the reverse strand, counting down.
GGTCCCTGAAAAGTAAACCGCTTGTCACAGTCACGTGACCTACTGGTGGTGATCGGACGGATGGATGCACTTCCTAATAAATGATAAATTTTAAAGCATTCACATTCTATTTTCTGTTTTTAGCTGACAGTTATCGTCCATTCATCTACAAAGTCACAAATACCGGCAAACAATCCTGTAGTGGAAATTCCTGATATTCAGGTATCAGAACAGCCTGAAATATTTTTTACTTCTCAATAAAGCAAACAAATGCATACTCGATACGACTGTTTACAGAACGATATGTTGTTAATTTTTATTTAAGCGAAGAGTTAAGAAACGTTTAAGTAGAATAATTCCTCTTTTTCGACACTTTTTTTATGTTATTATAAACTGTCCCAATGGAACATATTTTCCACCATAGAATTTAGAATGCGAATTATTTATTATATTATTGCAGCAGATAAAATTAATTATACATTTTTGAAAATCTGACTGATCGACTGCGACTTATAGTTTGGGAATCGCTGAGCTCAAGAATGGTCACGAACTACGCACTACGATTATGAAAAGTTGTAGGAAAAAGAATGAAAACGTTCGGATAGAGGGAAATGTTACGTTCAGGAAATAGAAAAATACACTCAGAAACGGTTTGTGAACTTGGGATGGGAATTTGTAAGCAGACCATTTTAATATATAGTAGTATATGAAGGACGTCGTCAGTGACGTGCAATCCACTCAATCAAACCAAGCACCGATTTGGACACTTGGGAAATGATTGGCTGGTTGATATCAACTGAAAGTTATATTGGTCTATTTTAGTAGTCTTTTATAGTAGTAACTATTTTAGACTAGTCAGTTCAGTAGTCTTATAGATTTTTTAAAGTATTGATATCAATGTATTTTTATAATTAGTAATATTAAAAGTATTATCAAATATAAATAGCTAGAAGGGAAAAATACTTGCCTATGTGCCGATTAGATAACGTGTTTGATCACCACCCATCCTTGCACCTCGTGACTCCACCGTTTTGATCACCACCTGAAAACGTGAATGTGATTTCCACTCTTTTTAAGAGTGCTGTCTTCTCAACCGCACGATATCTGCTTTTCGACACAGTTTTCTCTGTCGCAATTGGACAGCACAATTATGTGATGGGCAGTAAATTACTATGCTTATTTTGCAATAGTGTATATATTTTAAAGGAGGATAAGAAATGTAAATTTCCAACAAGACTCAACAAAATACTGATTCCAAATTATTTATTTTCCATGGACATGTTAGTAAGTTAACAGAACTATGTATTTAATCCAAGTCATTTCATTATTTTAATAGATAATGTGCATGTTTCGTTTTCTACCTATCGCATATTCTTCGTGTTAAAATAGAATACCCATTTCTTAGGATTGGCCAATCAGTTTATTACAGGCAGACGCATTCTGCCTACAGCCACATCGTTTGAATTATTCTAAGCAACTGCGGCATGAGGGAAACAAAATGAAATGTCTGATATTTCGGCAAACAAAGAAGTTTCATCAAAACTGAAATATCTTTCTATCTGAGAATTTATACCTACAGATATCTTGATATACATGATTCAGAAAAAAACCCCAATAAGCAGATATTCCAGCAAAACGTTAAAATCCACGGTAATTCACGATTTGATCAAGAGTAAAAAAATTTTGAATAAATGTTTTCTCAATTTGTAATATTGATTAGAAATTTAGTTTCCCAATAATTCTAACAAAAATAAGACGTCTTCCTATCTCATAATTTATACCTATTGATTTCCGTAGATTCAGAAAACAATAATAAAGGAACATCCCACCAAAAGTATAAAATCCACGATCTGATATTTGAAAAAAAGTGTTGGTCAGCATTTGTCGTTCTTGGGACTTGCATAGACCCACTGGGCCGTGCTTAGGTTCCCGATTTAGGGTACCCGAAATTTGGTATGCAATTTTCTTAAATCTGATATTTTAAATTTATTTTGCAGTCTTAATTTTAATCAATGTTTTGAACTTCAAGAGTAAGATGAGGTTAAAGACAAATGATATAATTATCCAAATATGTATTTGTGCTCAAAAATGTATTTTAAAGCATCGAAAATGTTTAATTTTTTGTGACAATATAGAAGGGGGAGGGCCCCGAAAGAAACCGGTCTCTGGGCTCCTCTTTGGCTTGATCGGGTCCTGGCTTTACGAAGCAGAGATCGTGCGGCGCATGCTCGGCGAATACAGCTAACCAGTCAGAAAGGAAGTATTTTGAAAAAAAAATCATGTCTAAAAAGGACACATGACGCTATTTCAAAAAGACACAAGCACTTTCACGAATTTGTAATCTATGGGTAACAAGGTTTTAAAGCAACTTAGAAAACGATTTCTAGAAAAATTGCTAAAATTTGTTCAGCAACTTTGACTACTACTTATGGAATATGCGATTCCATGAATATGAATTTCTACATTAAAAACAATCTCAAAGTTCTTTTTTTTTTTGGTGAAAAAAAATTCATTGCCTACGAACCTTAAAACTTAAGATTAAAACAATTACATTCAAAAGTTTCCTTAAAAAACAGACATGAGCATATGTGTGAAAAATGAGAAAAAGTGATGTTTTAGAGTGTGTGGGTCAGGGGATGTTTGTGGATTTTTTTATAAGATACAGGATTTATGTCTTCACGTTATAGTTAAATAATATATGTTGCAGTTTAATTTATATTTAAACAATTTTAATAAACAATTAATAATTTGTAGGTTAAAATAGATTAATGAGCGTAACAGTGCACAGTACAATGAATATTAGAATAAGTTTTAAAATATATAAAATTCAAATCAACCAATAACAAAAAAGCAAAAAAATAAATAAATATTCGAGCTGTTTAAAAATGAATAATTTTCTTGCACTGCGAAAATTTTTAAACCTTTGTATAACATAGCGTCCGAAGCGTTAAGCATAAAAGAACAAAACCAAATTCCAGTTAATACTCATTTTAATAAATAGTTAAATTAAAATATACCGCTTTCACCAGAAGTAATATATTTTTCAAAAAAATATAAGTTGGTGAATCTTCGCAGAAAGAGAATTTTAAAGGACTAAGCACAAAGCTAAGGTAATTACCACCCCCCAATTTTTGGGAATGTAGTTCAGGTTTAAAGGGTCAGCCAAAGCAGTTACATTTATTTATCTATTTATTGAGTTTTAAAAAGTTGATAAATTTATGAATCTTAGGAAAATGTATAGGATAAAAAGTTATAAATTCTAGTTTTGAAAGATCTCAAGTTGAAACAATTTTAAAATTTGCTTACCTTACACAATACATGAAATACTTTTAGATTAATTATTTGAAACCTCTCGAAACTTTACAACTCATGGAAACGCATGAATGAAAGGGAACACCTATCACCACAAACACCCCCTTGAAATGGATGCACTTCGTGACGTCGTGGCCTTCACAACGGCGTCCTTAAGGCACATCCGGCTGTGAAAATAAACTCATATCCGTCTATTTTTAATGGACGATCCGACAAACGGAATTTTGCCGGACAAAGACAAAGAGAGAGAGAAAGAAAAGAAAAATGGTTGGGTTTTTTTGGCACGGGTGATCACCGATGCAGCCGCCTGGAAAAAGGAAGGGACAACATGGCACAAGACGAAAAAACGAAGGGAAGAACAAAGCGAATTACAAAAATGCTCGTTGTATTTTCATGTTTCTGGCGAATAGGCACATTAAAGTATTTAGATATATATCCAAAAAAGAGAAGAAAAATATGAAAAAACAGTAGATGCTGTGGAAACAAAAGGCTGATGGGGGAGGGGGGGACGAAAAACAACTTCTGGCATGAAAAAAAGGTTCAGAAACGCTTCTCTCAAAATAGAAAATTGAACTTTGTTTCTCTCGCAGCAGCAATGCGGGAAGGTATTACAAAAAAGGGGGTCAAAGGTAAAAGCTAGCGCCAATTTTCAAAGTAATCCCATAATAAAAATTTCAGTCAGATTTATATTTTTTGATGTCATCCAACATTCTGGTAGGCAAACATTGCAGGCGTCGGTTTTTCGTGAAATTTGAATAGTGATCGTTTGTACCAAGAACGTCTTAGGGAGATGACTGAGTCAAGTTGGAAGTTTTATCAGATTTAAATGAACGTCATGCAGTTGTCTGCGATTTACACAGTTTTGCACCTGTGCAGCGAAATAAAGTGGCAATGCAATCGGCATCAGCAATTAAAATTAATAAAAAAATCTAATTTATTCTTTCCAGTGCCCGATAAACTGTCTACCTTTGTGTGGATTTATCGCTAGAGAGCTTATCAGACACCGGGAGGTGACGTTTCTTATCAGCAATAAGATCATTCTTAAGAAATTCAGAGATAATCCAGAGATAACTTCTTCAAGAAAGAAAAATCGAGAGGGGTCGACCGTTGCTTGGGAAACTTGAGCAGAATGTCTTCGTTCTTTTCGCGATTTTTTGTATTTCTCGTTTTCATACGAACCTGTAAAATGTTTCACCCGCGATGAGTGTTTGTAAAAGGGGCAAGAAAAAAAAATGCGTGCTTTGATTTGTGACCTGACTACGGTAATGCTGCGGCACGATTGCAAATTCCTTATCACCAGTCTTTTACCCTTTCCCCTTTAACGATTTTGTTGAGAGAAACGTTTCCGAAACGACATGCATTTATTTACACATAAATTCGAAATTATTTAAAATGCTTAAAACGATACTGAAATTTCAATCATGCAGAGAGAAATAATGGATTTGAGATTAAAAAGTGGCACGTGCGTGTATTGCTAACGTTCAAAATTAACAACGATCTGATGATTTCTATCCGTTAAACTCAAGATTTCGTTTTCTATCGTCCGGGTATTCTCAGTTATAGCTCTATAGGTTCCTTCATTTTGATAATTCCGACTCTATGTATCTAAATGGGGGTCACGAATTAACAATCCACTTCTTCTAAGAACAGACCAAGCTATAAAGAGGTCTCAGCCGGCTAGGACCTCCTTGATTCTTTTTTTATATAGCACAACATAATAAGCATTTTGATTTCGTTAAAAAATAGGTTTTTGTCCATTATGAACTAGAAAAAGAAAGAGAAAGTAAGGGTCCACTACGATGAAACGATGATCTTTCTGAAATGACAAGAAAATACATGCTATACAAAAACAAGAGAGAATGAAAACTGCTGTAGACTTTTTTTTATGTACAGGCACAACACGTTAATGGCACGACTGATGCTGTTGTTGAAGAAGACTTGTGGAGTCGTGCGGAGTCGTTAGTCATTTTCGGCTTTTGCCAGAGACGAAAAGGAGTTCGTTTTGCGAAGGACAACTGCGACATGAACACTCAGAAGTGAAGATCGGAGAGACGAAAAAAGAAAACAAAAACAGTTTTTTCACCCGTCAGAAAGTTATGCCCCAGAAGAGGGCGGCGATTTCATACAGGCACGAAATTGAGAATGTGTCAGCAAATCGTAACAACAACCGCACAGAATGCGCAATGGTCAACGAAAACAAGATAGCTAAAACAATCTCACAAACAGTCACTAATTGGCTATTCTGTTAAATCATTTAATATTAATCTCATTAATCTACCTTTAACGTTTTAGTGGTTTTAAAAATCATCAACAAAATTTTGAAAAAAAAGAAGAATATGAAAGCATGAGGAGGGTAAACTATTAATAGCAAATATTGTTTGGCTTTTCTTCCGCTGAAGAAGTTAGTATGTCTTACTGGATGATTCATAAGCTTTTATAACAGCAGATTTGTCTCAGAAATTATTATAACGAATCAATATTTGTTTAATCTTTGAATTTAAGATATGTCTTATGTAATCCACAAAATCAGAAAATAACAGGAATTGATGTTAAAATAAAATTGATTGTGAAATTTTTTAATAAACGCATTTTAAAAAATTAAACAGCATACAGAAAAAATGGCATTGCCTAGTTTTGAAATTAGCTGATTAAATGTTGAAAATGGTACCAAAACAAGAGATAATTTGTCGGAATTTTCGATGAAATTTAGAAAACAAAAAACTGTTAGTTTTGACAGTAACGATATGAAAATTTACAGAAGAAAAGAATAAGTAAATGATCGAAAACATTGTGAATTTCAGCATCATTAACCCTTCACTGCACGATTTTTTCTATTTTTATGAAAAAAAGTATTTGAAATCTATATATCGGTCTAATAATGGAAAAATAGTAAAAAAATTAAATTTCAAATTTTCAGCTAAAATTTGATATTTTATGGCGTGTACGCTATGTACACAATTAGGCTTTTAAAATATTGTATTGCTATATTTTACAACTAAATGTGCTTAAATTATTTAATTTTATCTGTTTAACACTCTGCAACTTGTTTTATATTAGTATTTTTAAATATTCAGTAAAAATAATGAAAGTAAATTTTACCTTAATAGCTTGATCGATTTTTTTTTTTGTTTCCGAAGAACAGATTCTAATTTTTTGTCAAATGCAGCCATCTGACATGGACAAAATAAGAGTTATTTCATTCTTTGGACTGTTCTTGATCAGGGATAGAGATACTATTGGTCAAATTCATGTCACATAATAAGAATTACAGTGTTTTTGGGTATGTGCCAGACGTGGCACGTGGCGCAGTGAAGGGTTAGAATATGGACGAAGGATAGCTCAATAACTTAGCAAAAGCACTTCCTCGGAAGTGACTCACTGGCTGTTAGGTTTTTAAAAAAAGAAATCGCAGCCCACTTCTAGCATGTTATGTAGTGAACAACATCGTGGCGACGAGACATGACGAGACACAAAAAAGTTACAAATTTCAATAAGTTTGCTTTTTTTTCTAGTAGACAACACGATGAAAGGAGGAAAAAAAATGTTCAGACATCATGCTGGCAAGGGCGATGTTCCGAAGATCTTCGAACGTCAGTCTTCGTAAGTCGTCTGCGTTGGAGGATCCACGAAGAAGGCCCGAATTTCGTGCCATGAACGAGAAAAGTCTCCTCCTGCGTTTGCGATATTTACACAGCACGTTTGTATGCAGTCATTCATATGTATATGCATTTGTATATATATATATATATATGTATATATATTATATAGAGGTCTTTCACTTTAATATATATATGTAATATTATGTACAGTTCTTAAGAGATAAATTTGAGAAATAAAAAGTTTTTGGACCTTTAGAAACTTTGTTCTTTAGTAGTATACCCAGAGAGCAAGAGACTGGGAATGGAGTGAAAATACAGAGAGAGAGAGAAGGAAATTATGAAAGAAAGAAGCAAAATATTTGCATAGATGTGACCGAATTAACCGCAAAAAAGAATTAAATTTAAACAGAAACATTTTTTAAAAAGTAACTCAAACAGTTTCATCATTTTGGATTTTAAAAATAATAATACATAAAATTTGTTTAATTTTTTTTCAATCTATTATTATTTACAATGCTATCAAAAAGCACCTTTTCCATCTTTGATTTCATATAATCTGAGATGGTAAAGTGAGCTTACAATTTTCCAAACATTTTCACGTTAAGCATTAGGTATCAATGACAACCTGATTCAGGTTAACACTCCAATTAGGGCAATGAGTGAACTAACGAATAAATATTTTGCTATATGTGTTTCTATATGTGTTGAATGTGTTGCTATTATTGAAGATAAAATAAGTAGAAGACAAAAAAAGTCATTGGCGAATCCCTTCCTCTTTCACTCGCTCTCTCTCTCTCTGCAATCTTCAGAGAGACTTCTTGTCAAGTGCTAATCCTACGTCGGGGAAGAGAAGCAATGAAGTCATTTTTCTAGAGAGTATCACAATGTTCCCCTAAACAGGGATACTGTATAAAAAATGTCCCATCGTGCACCGCGTCGGACGATTTTTTTTATTTGCTGGAAGATAGCGCCTTCGGAGAAACAGGGGCATAAGAAACGAACTTGCTGTTGTCTACCATCGTATTATCACATGACTCGCTGCTTCGGCGAATGAAGATTATGCATGAGGTCTCCATTCAAGCTGAAGAACATAATGACTTGTGGGGCAAAGATCTAGGGAGGTCTATTTCGAAAACGTTTTGTACAAAATTTGGGTAAGTCAAATAATCGAAACTCTGAAAGGAAACTAGCTGGTCAGATGACGGAAAGAGCTCTCGAACAAAGGACACTATTTGGTATTCACCCAGTTCCTTTTTCCATCCGGTTCGTATGTATTTAACAGTTGAGGTTCCATTTTTGCTCGACAAGGATTTTTTTCGTTAATCTGTTCGCTTCCGCAACCCTTTTCCTCCAGCTCTTCTCCAAACAATTGGCTGGCATTTTCACTTAAGAAATGCCAAAAAGGGGGCTTCCACACCCTCCGTTTTAGAGAATAAATCCACTCAGGGGCAGCAGGAACTGCAATGACGAAGAGCAGTCACAGGCGGAATGGTCTCATCCATCGCAAAATTACGCTTCAATGGCCAGTACCGGGCTGAAAGGAGAAAAACAGAATAATCAGTGACGGTAAAGAGACAATAAAGCAACAGTATGCAGCAATCATCATACACAGGGAGCCGGCAGCACAGACACATGGTTCGTACGGATACCGTTAGTTCTCCAGGAAAACGACCAGTATATTTTTATAGAAAAAGAAATTTAGGTTAACCCCTTGAGGGGCAAGCAATTACGTTTGTGAAATGCTGAATTCCCACCGGAATCTTTGAAAAATTCTATTTCGAAATAAGTACAGTCAGACCTCTATTTAACGAACCTCTATTTTGCGAATTTCTGTATTTTGCGAACTTTTACTTGGAACCAAGAACATTTTGCAAATTTCTTCGTAAAATAACATCCAAATAGCGAAGTGTATTCTCTATTTAACGAACTTTTCCTTGGGTTCAAAAATTTTTTTCTCCCTATTTCTTAAAATATTATTGGACATTTGAAACTTATTCATTTTTTAACACATTTTATGATGATCAGTGACCATGAACAGGTCTTAACAGGCACCTAACTCACCGAGAGCAGTAAAATCGCTGTGATTCTTTGCTTCCCATCCAAGAAGAGCAAACTTTCACAACTGCTCTGGTCAACAAGCGCAAAACGTTTTGACATATTTACAAATTCATTTTTTAACGGAAAGATATAAAATTGGAAAGCCTGATCATGGAAGCGATTTGGAATGGAACTGTTTTTTCCATTTTTGGATCAATCAATTACCTATCGAATTATAAGCGAATTTGATCACGTGACAAACGTGTTTTTCACCCTTTCTTGAGAGGATTTTCTCCTTTCGCGCGGAAATTCGGTTCAAAACGTCCACTTTGACATTCTTTTCTGAACGATCTATTGCGTTTGCAAAAAAAAAAAAAAAAAAAAAAAAAAAAACGGAAAAAACAGCTTGATGACATAGTTTCTGAACAGCAAAACCTGCTAGTTTCATGGATTTCCGACCAAAAATAAATTAAAACTTATGTCAGAAAGTTACCATTTTGGATTTGAGAACAGCCTTAACCTTAAATGGAGCTGCCCCGTTGTCCTTAAACTATAGTTTCCCGTTTTCTAGATTGTTGATCATGATCAATCGTGTTGATAATTTCGGTTCTTGTAGCTCGAAAATGTCAAAGCGAAAGTGCTAGAGCATCAAAGAAAAAAAATGTTCTTGATGAAGTGGATAAATGCATGAAGAAAATAAATACTGCTTTAAAATGTGGTATTCCTCCAAACAGCGTATCAAACATAATACAAAATCATAATTTTAATGTAAAATTATTTTTTTAACTGAAAATACAATGCATTTCCAGACAATGTTTTGTTTCATTCTTATTTCCTTTGCAGATTTCTTTTCGATGGGTAAAATAAGTAAAACAAATAGATATAATTTATAAAAAAAAGTGTGACTAATCACTTTTTTTTAATTATATTTAGTGTTTATGGACTTAAAATGTGTTTTATGTAATTTAAAGTATTTTAAAGGGTGACTCTATTTAACGAATTTTCCATATAACGAACTTTTTTTCGGGATTTAGCGACTTCGTTAAATAGAGGTCCGACTGTAAACGCAATTTTACAGCTTTTTTCCACCAAAGTTAGAAAAGTAAAATTTAATATAATTTTTCTGGTGTAAAACTTCATTAATCGTAAGTGGTATATAATATATACCGGTGCCCCTCAAGGGGTTAAAGGCGCACGACGACGACGATTCGAAAAGGTTTACCCGAGGCACCAGGAACCTATGTCCCACATCCCCGGAGACAGAACAACTTTCAAATGACAAGGAATAAGCATCGTAACAACTGTCGTAATAGTAGCCGAATTTAAAGCGGAAGGGCTGATTCCCCATTGGTCGGAGCCGAGGCCCCTCCCTCTGGTTGTCAAACCCCGCCAAGAAAGCTCGGCGATTGGAGTGCCCTAAGACAAAAAAGGCCCAATTCAGGTCCATATATTTTACGTCATATTAATTTTAAGTTCATTACAGTTAAAAGAAAAAAAAACATTGCTACAATAAAAATAAATTCAAAAACTATTCACAAAAAATATACATTATTTACAAATTTGCCTATGAAACTATGAAATTATTCATGGTGTATCTAAGGCGCGCCACACACCAGGGAGACTTGCGGTAGAAAAGCGTGAGGCATGCGACAATTTCACCCTCTTAACAAAGAAAAAACCGGTTTGAACAGCTGAATTTGCCTCATGTCTCACGATTATTGTCGCATGTCTCTCTGGTGTGTCGCGCCTTAGTGATCGCATCCATGAAAGTCCGATGGATGTTTTTCTTCAGACGTCATTTTGTTCTACAATAATTTTAAGTAAGTTTTCAAGGCAACTAGCTAGATTAAAAAAAGAATCTATTTTGAGTTCCGACTTAATTTTTTCTAATGTTTCCAATATTTTTAGTTTTCGTTTAAAAAGAGATTTTCCATAAGATGATACTGGTGCCAAAAAATTTTCTGGTCTGCAAAATTCAAGGAGGCGTACAAAGCATGAGACAACCACTTCATCGAGTTGGAGGCTGAAATTTCAGAATTATCTAAAACTCGATTCCCATATTAAAACGCAATCGGTCTGCCAAGTCATATCTTGGTGGAAAACTCGACTTTACCGGTTGACTCGTAGGTTTACCATTATGTTTTCCTGCTCCCAGTCCGCCATGTTTTCATACCTTTGGGTGCAAGAAAACGCAATGGTAAACCTACGAGTCGACCGTTAAAATCGGGTTTTTAGGTGTTTTACACCAAGATAGGACTTGGTAGACCGATTACGTTTTCATATGCGAATCGAGTTTTAGATAATTCTGGAATTTTAGCCGTGAACTCGATGAGATAATATTATTCACATTTCCAGATTTTTGCCAATTTCTAGAATGTTTAAATATACATCCCTTTCATGCCTTTTAAGGGAAGACAAGACCGAGACGCCACCGTTTACTCTAACATTTTATACTCATTTATTATATGTAACTAAATTTTATCCAAGTGTTTATACAGGGTGTCCGGTCTCAACGGTCGGTGTCCAACGGCTAATTCCTAAACCGTTAGTCATAGACATATTGTTCCAATTACAAAAATGTTTAAAATCAGGTAAAGAAATATTTTAAAAGCGATTTGGGTCAATAAAAACATTTCTTTAAAAATTAAGAAATTTAAATTTTTATACAGTCCCCCGGCCCTATAAATTATATTTAGTAAAATTTTCCTTTTACACTGACAAGTAATACACAAAAAGTCCCGTTATTCTACGATTAAAATTGACCGAGTAATAGCTGTTTAAAGTTGGAGCATATTTTTTGCTGCAAATTGGGGGTCATTCACAAATTTAGTCGAAATATAATTTCATCAGATATATTAGAAAATGGTTGAGAGTAAAATTAACATTGTAATATAAATTTGAAATCTTTAATCATTCTGACATATTAATGCAAAATATACAATTTGTAATAAACATTTAAGAAGAAAGAAAAACAGAATTTTTGTTAAATAAAATTATGCTAAATTAACAGCCTTAATTCTTTACAAAATGATACGTATTTTAAAATATTATTAGATTACACTAGCCTGCAAAAGTTGGGTTATGTCATGTTTTTTAGCTTTTGATAATTGATTCTTATGTATTCTGTACCGCTGAGTCTGAAATTGACCTTCATTTTTAACCATCACATCAGGATTTTTCTCAAATTTCAAAGTTAAAAAGTTCAAATTTAAAATTGAATGAAGTCCTCCCTCATCTCATCGGACCACTCAGCTATTTAAGAGCTGTAAGAATCCCAGGATAGGCAAAAATATCGAATAAATTATTGAATAAAATGAAATAAAACAAAACAAAAAAAGTTTTACATACGTTTTATAGTATGAGATTTTCGCTATATTTTAACTTACACATTTACGATTTGCATAAAAATTCTAACATAATAGTTAAAAATGAAGGTCATTTTCACATTCAGTGCTAAAAAGTACGTAAAAATCAATTATCAAAAGTTTAAAAAACACAACCATCTCCTCTACTTTATAGAATCTGATTTTTGTTATTCTTTAAATTTGACAATTTATGATTTGCGAACTATCCTGACATGATAATTAAAAATTAATGTAATTTTCGGATTCAGTGCTATAAAATACATAAAAGTTAAAAAAAATCAACAATCGCGGTCTTGTATTATCTAATCTAAAACTTTTTTTTAAACTTCTTGGCGGTAATCTATCCGAAATTTTTTGTGTTATCTTGTAAAATAAGTATAAATGGTAACCACGGAAAATCATAATAATGTTAGATTGTTATTGGATTTGCGCCAGTATGTAAAATGTAATCTCGATCGATATTTAAAAGTCAGTTAAAGTCCGAGTACAAAATTTTGAACTGGGAAAACATACATAAGATCGTTGAAGTAACATAAAAACTTAAAAAATAACATATTTGTTAAAAGAAATCATAAAAGGAACAGCCTCAAATCATGACACAATAAATCATATGTTATTTTAGCCAATCTGAAACTTAATAAATTTTATCTTAATCGTAATACTTGTACGATTTTTTTCAAAGCGCAGATACACATGAAATAAGATCTTCGCACTTAATATGTGATCCCTCAAAGCCAAGCCGAACTCATTTGTTTTCAGAGCAGAAAAGTGGCATAGGTCATGCATTTTTAAAGTTTCATAACACACTCAATTTTAGCATTATATGAATGAGACTTTTTTTGTATTACAGTCTTTTGTCAGTGTAATAGGAAGATTTTACTAAATATAACTTATAGGATCGGGGGACCGTATAAAAATTTAAATTTCGTAATTTTATAAGAAATGTTTTTATTGAACCAAATCGCTTTTAAAATATTTCTTTACGAGTCATTCCATGTCAATTCAACCAGACCTTGTAACCCGACCCCCAGGGATTTGGATGAAACTCTGTGTATATACTAATTCTATCATGATATGAATACATCAGAAATTTTTCCTTCCTAGACCTCATAGTTTGTGAGATATGGGGGGTCCAATTTTTGGATTTTTCTCAAATCGCACATTTCTGAGTCTGTATTTTTAGACTGCAGTTCCATTTTCAAAAAATTGTTTCTCTGGATCTAAAATGCGAATCATCTTAAACATACCACCGTAAGTACATAAAAAGATGCAGATTTTAATAAAAAAATATTTAAAAAATTAATTTTAAATATTTAGGGTCAAAAACTTAAACCAAAGTTGAAAGTTATGTTTATTTTTCCAAATTTTTGTGACTACGAAAAAGGCTCTACACAAAAAGGCAAATAAAATTTTCAATTTCTTTTTGTTTTAAATAAAAGTTAACCCTTTGGGCTTTCTATTTAGGAAATAAAAATGATGTCTTTCGCATGGCTTATGCAAAAATTTTGACTTATTTTGGGATGCTGTACCTATCAAGAGACAGAAATCTTTAACTTTGCTTACGGTACCTAAATAATTGCTGCACATTTTAAATTTAAATTTATCAATTTGATTTATTTTCTAAAATGAAACCTTAAAATCAGACTGATTTATTTATTTTTATAACAGTAGAAAATTTGTATAGTATTGGTACTTATCACACATTATCTGAAATTGTGTTGTTCTCAGTCTTATCGCATATGTTTGTCACATAAATGTACATCTATCATTGGATTCAGTGGTATAGTATTTCTATATATACTTTCATAATGGTAGTATCTAAAGAATATGCACAATAGTTAATGAAGGGGGGGGGGGGTGGATATTGAAATCATTGATTTTTTTCTCATTTTACCCAGAAAAAGCAAAAGCAAAAACTTTACTTTGTAAATAAAATAAAAGAAGCACTTATGTTAAATAGATTCATCAAGTCATAAGAGCCACAGTAATTATTTAGGTACCACAGTTTAAATTAGACGTATTAGAGATTTTTTTTTTTCTTGAATGGTGCAATTTCCTAAAACAGGGCAAAATTTTAGATAAGCTAGGAGAAAGACTTCATTTTTATTAAAATTGAAATAATCATTAATTAAATCTAATACATTAATTAAAATTGCTTATAAATATTTTAAAATTTAGATCGTTGTAATTTTTTTATGTAACAAATAAAGAATTTGTTAAATTACATGCAAATTTTTAAAGCTAAAAAATCAGATTAAACATTATATTTAAAAGATTGAAATTCAAAAATATAATTGAGCTAAATATAAATATAGAAATAAATGACGTACTTTGCAGTATCACTTAGACTTATTTTTCAACATTTTTTCTTTGTGCAATTTAAAATTTATATTTATTATGCATAAGCAACTTTGAGAACCTTTTAATATATATTTCAATTATCCTATCTTACGGCAACTCCAAACTTAATAACCTAACAAGATATCGGTATATTAGGAAGATCTTTGTGATTTAGAATCTAAAATGTCTTTGTATTTCAAAATCGGTGGCTATCCCCCCTCCTTCCTCCTCCTCCAGAAAAAAATGTTAAATATCTTAAGGGGAAATTCTCATCATTTTGGTAAAGTTTTATGAAAATTTGTAATTTTTATATTGCCAGAGCACCCATCACTAAAGTCAAAGGCTTTCTTTACATCAGGGAATATCTATTTTACAATTGCTATCACTTCCTTCTGTGTTAAACATACAAGAGTGACATCATGTTGCATATCATAAGATAAAATGTGTATATTGCTTGCTGATAATCTAATATTGAGAGATTGAGTGTACATAACAGTTAGATCAAGAGTGCGGCTTCTTTGGTCCAATGGTAACTTTAAACCTTACCTTGAATAAAAAAAGTAAAATTTTTGCTGAAATCCAACAAAACTATAGCTTTTTGAGGGCCAAAGTTTGGTTTAGTATCTTTTAAGATATTAAATTTCGTTATAAAAGAGTGGAATAACATTTTCCAAATATTTTACTTAGCTTGTCACAAATTTATTTAAAGGAACAGTGCTGCTAATACTGGATTGAATACCTAGAATTATAATCCTCAAATTTTTTGGAAATTCCTGTTTAAAAAGAGAATACAACTCATGTAGATATACATAATATGAATCGCTTTTGTGCATAATACATTCTTAGCAATGCTAACTACATTTTCTTAACAGCCATGATTCTTCAATATTCATTACAATTATAAAACTTTTCAATTAGTTCAATTGTTTCTCAGAAGTTGTCATGACGGTCTTGCAGCATAATTAGTTACTTCAAATTCTTCTATTATTTTCTTTTGCAGCACAAGGAAAAATAGATCCCCCTTCTATTATGAGAAACAGCAGACTAATAATAATTTGATTAAGAGATTCGAAAACACCTGCCTTTACTAAAAAATTTATCCTACCTTTGTCAGAATTTGTTTATACAAGGCAGATGTAGAAATATGTTTCATCCTGTAGAAATGAACAAGGCTTTGTTAAATATAAGGTATTTAAACTATAAAAAAAACATATTTAAAATGATTAAAATTATCCAAGATAATAAGATAGGAAGTTAAAAAAAAGAAGTTAAATACAAATAAAGTATTTTAATTCAAACACACATACACACACAGAAAAAAACGTATTGAAAATATGATTGGTAAAAAGTCATTATTGCATTTCCTTATTCTATACCACAAAAGATTTTTTGTTTACAGTTATATAGTAAAAAGAAAATTAAGGATTGTTTAAATAAAAAAAAAATACTTGTAATAAAAGAAAATATATGAATGAATAAATAATTAAAACATTAGGATTATGCACAAAATTTAATGGAGGGAGGATAGACTGCAGTCACAGACTTTCCCCCCTTTTTACTCAGAAGAAAAAAAAGCAAAGCAAAAACTTTACTTTGCAAAATAAAGGAAGAAAGAAACATTGAATAATATATTCAACAAGTCATGGGAATCACAGTAGTTATTTAGGAATCACAGCTAAAATTACGCAGTTTTTTTTTTAATTTATTGGTGCAGTTTCTCAAAACAGGGCAAAATTTGCATAAGTCATGCGAAAGACATCATTTTTATTTCATAACTAGAAAGCCCAAAGTGTAAATTGTTATTTAAAACGAAAAGAAATTGGAAATTTACAACAATCTAAATTTTTAAAATATTTATAAGCAATTTTAATTAATGTATTAGATTTAATTAATGATTATTTCAATTTTAATAAAAATGAAGTCTTTCTCCTAGCTTATGTAAAATTTTGCCCTGTTTTAGGAAACTGCTAGGATTCAAGAAAAAAAAAATATCTCTAATATGTCTAATTTAAACTGTGGTACCTAAATAATTTCTGTGGTTTTTATGACTTGTTGAATTTATTTAATATAAGTGCTTCTTTTATTTTATTTACAAAGTAAAGTTTTTGCTTTTGTTTTTTCTGAGTAAAATGAGAAAAAAATCAATGATTTCAATATCCAACCCCCCTCCCCCCTTCATTAAATATTGTACATATTCTTTACATACTACCATTGTGAAAGTATATATAGAAATACTATATCACTGAATCCAATGATAGATGTACATTTATGTGACAAACATATGCGATAAGTTTGAGAACAACACAATTTCAGATAACGTGTGATAAGTACCAATACTATACAAATTTTCTACTGTAATAAAAATAAATAAATCAGTCTGATTTTAAGGTTTCATTTTAGAAAATAAATCAAATTGATTAATAAATTTAAATTTAAAATGTGCAGCAATTATTTAGGTATCGTAAGCAAAGTTAAAGTTTTCTGTTTCTTGATAGATACAGCATCCCAAAATAAGTCAAAATTTTTGCATAAGCCATGCGAAAGACATCATTTTTATTTCATAAATAGAAAGCCCAAAGAGTTAACTTTTATTTAAAACAAAGAGAAATTGGAAATTTTATTTGCCTTTTTGTGTAGAGCCTTTTTCGTAAAGTCACAAAAATTTGGAAAAATAAACATAACTTTCAACTTTGGTTTAAGTTTTGGACCCTAAATATTTAAAATTAATTTTTTAAATATTTTTTTAATAAAATCTGCATCTTTTTATGTACTTACGGTGGTATTTTAAAGATGATTCGCATTTTAGATCCAGAGAAGCAATTTTTTAAAAATGGAACTGCAGTCTAAAAATACAGACTCAGAAATGTGCGATTTGAGAAAAATCCAAAAATTGGACCCCCCATATCTCACAAACTATGAGGTCTAGGAAGGAAAATTTTCTGATGTATTCATATCATGATAGAATTAGTATATACACCGAGTTTCATCCAAATTCCCGGGGGTCGGGTTACAAACCTTAAAAGATTTGGTTGAATTGACATGGAATGACCCTTACCTGATTTAAAACATTTTTGTAATTGCAACTATATGTCTATGACTAACGGTTTAGGAATTAGCCATTAGACACCGTTGAGACCGGACACCCTGTATATACTTTAATTCACGTGTTTGTTAAAACTTCAAGAACTTCACACAGGGTAGAAGTGTCTAAGTTTTTTAGCTCTCCGAAAAAGTGTACTTTCCAGCTAAAAACACCATTAACTCCTAAAGTACTCGAGCGATTTCGATAGAAATGTTTTTTGTGGTAGAGTGTAAATAAGAGAAATGGTTTTAGACCAAATGATTTATTTTTAGTATGCTTTCTTCAGTAATAGTATCACAGCAAATACTTCGATGGGTTTTTGAATATTCTCCTAATTTCTTTATCAAGTACTTGTTATCTTGCAAAAAGTAAACATACAGTGGCTGAAAGCATTTTATCGATTCAGCTGGAAAAAAGATAGCTGTATAGAAGAACCTAGTTTTAGCGTACTAAAGGGGTCCCAGGGATCTTAGAGCTTCGAAATTTTCGAAATTTTAATTTTTTTAGGTGTTAAACTCTTATCTTTTCCGATCATTTTTATATAATTGTTTCCCTGAAATTCCAATTAGAACAGAAGTTATGCCTTTTAGAATTATATTCGTCAATAGCTGAAGCGGCGTTTCCGAAACTTTGAAGTCATTTTTCTCCAAATGACGTTTTCGGGCATAACGTGCCGGATATCTCAAAACTCCTGAATATTTTTTCATGAAATTTTCAAAACATATGTTTCACGTTAGTCTGTATAAACTGAACCTAAAATTTCTTTTTTATTGTTCAAAAAAATATTTTTTAAGTGATTATACTGTTGAAATTTTCAAAAATTTGTGTAGGCTACTTACAACTTTGTATTAAAAATATAAAAAATGCTTTCAATACAAATTTATTTAGGTTCAGGGTCATTATTATAATCTGAAGTATAATTAGGTACAAAAAGTTCCATACTAGCAGCAAAATGTATTTTGTAATCCTACGCGTAAGCTGTCGTCCATTTTCTGCTCGACACATGTCTCACAGTTTGAAGTCCCCTATAAATACTAATTCTGCACCTTGAAAATTTTAAGTACGTAAAATGAAAGAACATAGTTATATCTTTCATTCCAATAAAAATTGTGTTTTAAAATTACAGTGAAACCTCCCTGTGCCACCACCTCCATTAAGCGAACACCTCCCTGAACGACCATTTTTTTTCATGGAACCAAATTTATTCCCATAGTCTCAATATTAATTTTACCTCCATTCAGAGACCATCCCAGATGAACTCCCTCCATGAGCGACCCATTTCTTTGAAGGAAATTCTGAAATAAATAGAAAAATGATTGAAATCGTCATTATTTGTTCCCGTCCAAAAAAAAAAAAAAAAATTGCATTTATTGACTGAACTTCGAAAGGTCTTGGAAATAAAAGTTATAAAAGATAAAACCGTAAAATCAAAGCAAACGTCAATGTATTCATTTTTTAAACTCTGCAGTCATTAAATTATGTAATTAACTTTTGTTTTGATACTTAAATTTTCATATTTTTTCCTAATGCGAAAAATAAATTTAAGTAACGTTAATTGTTACCTTTTTTCAACCATTAAAATCTTGATTTAAACATGACCTCCCTGAAGAGACCACAACTCGGAGTGACCCATTTTTATTGGAACAGAACGTGGCCGCTTTAGGGAGGTTTTACTGTATATACATTTTAAGATAATAAATGTTGAAAACGGTCTTTTGTTTTCATTTTTTCCAATTTTAAGAGTCCCGAGAATCCTTAAATTATCATCTGTTTGGTCACATGATCTGCCCAGTACAAGGATTGCATTCTCATGCTATCGTGATTAATTATAAGCCAAAATCCCTGCCTTCGATAGCTTTAGAAGGAATCTCACGCTGTTTTGCCCTTCTTTATTTCCTTGCTTCCGAAACAGAAAAGGTCCTCTATCTCGTGAACTATTGGATTCGGGAGTATAGTTCCTATTAGACCGGGAGGCAGCAGCACACATAATCACCTCATCGAGTTCACGGCTTAAATTGTAGAATAAGTTAAAAATCGATTCGCATATTAAAACGCAATCGGTCTGCCAAGCCCTATCTGGGTGGAAAACAAATGAAAACCTGATTTGAGCGGTCGACTCGTAGGTTTATCATTGCGTTTTCCTGCACCCAGTCCTTCCTGTTTTCATACCTTTGGGTGCAAGAACACACAATGGTAAACCTACGAGACAACCACTTAAATCGGATTTCCAGGTGTTTTCCACCCAGATAGGACTTGGCAGACCGATTGCGCTTCAATATGCGAATCGATTTTTAACTCATTCCGGAATTTCAGCCGTGAACTCGATGAGGTGATTATGTGTGCTGCCGCCTCAACATAGAAGTGACATTTTGGGATATTCCCTAGTGAGTAAAAAAGTGTGGAGTTATATTTCCAGCGATTGATTATGTTGAGCTGTTTCAGATAACAGACCCGATGTTCTTATTATAAGGGTTATTTCAGTGAATTATACCCGCCAGATTTGTCCAGGATAGCTTAGTTGGCAGAGCAGTGGCAGCTTCAGACAAAAAGTCTCTGGTCCAAATCCTGGCCTGGATACTTGCTCAATCAGTTAAAAAACTACAACTCATACGATTTATTGACCCATTAGAATAATTGTGTCAAGATTAATCGAATCGATTACACTACTTTCGTCAAATCAAACATACACGAGATCGCATTAACCCCTTAATTCTCGCTCCCGTCAATATCTCGGGCTGAGGTGTCGTTCGTTATTTCTCGTGCCCGTCCTATTCTCGGGCTGGAGATTTAATTGCTGGAAAAAACTTCTGAAACCAGAAAAATTGAACTGGAATTTCCATTTGAAGTCTGTGAATATTAGCACTCTGGTTTGATTTGTACGATCTATAATTTGCCATAGATTTGTCATAGATTTGTAATATTTTTGTCATTTTGATATGGATTCTGATGAATCGAGCCTTTCTGATGATAACTGGCATGTTAGCCCCTTCACGGTCGCTTAATATTTGAAAAAACCATCAAAAGTGTACCTATTTTTTTTATTACAGAAATTGAATAATTATAAGGTTTCTAAATAAAATATGCAATTAGTTTATTTTTAAGGCGAAAAAACAATATTTTATAGCCATATTCATATTTGTATAAAAGCCATCATGCGAGAATTATGTATCTTAACCTCTTAAGCTCCGCCCCCGATAAATGTAGGCTACTATCTTTTAATTCAGATTGTTTGACTCCCACCAGTTTTTTTTTAAATAGTGTAAATGGCTTTGTTTTCGCATCATTTTATCTGCCGTAAACTACGGTGGTGGGAATCAAACAATCTGAATAATAAAAAAAAGTAACCTACATTTATCGGAGGCGGAGCTTAAGAGGTTAAGACACATAATTCTCGCATGATGGCTTTTATACAAATATGAATATGGCTATAAAATATTGTTTTTTCGCCTTAAAAATAAACTAATTGCATATTTTATTTAGAAACCTTATAATTATTCAATTTCTGTAATAAAAAAATAGGTACACTTTTGATGGTTTTTTCAAATATTAAGCGACCGTGAAGGGGTTAAAGATGGAAACTAGGTTTGCACTGTTGCGGTGACTGAGATAGGATTCACCAGTACAAGTGAATACATTGGTTACAATGATAGTTACAATGATTGTTTTCGAAATTAAACTTTCATTACGGCTTGGGACAAAATAAGTTTCAGTCCCAGTGCACAATTTTGTATTCTATTCGTAGCACTTTTTGAAAACTGATCTCTGCCATACTAGAATGTTTCCAAGAGAAATCTACTTCAAAGAAATTTTTCTAAATAGTGGCACAAATGAATATAAAAATAGTCGCCAGTCCTGGCCCCTAATCAAAGAGTTTCCAACACATTTTCGAAAATTTAAGAAGTTGTTTCAGTGGATTTTAGCTTCAACCATTTTAGCATCATTCTGCCAAAAGACATCACCCCCTGAATACTAGACCTGAGGGCTCACACAAAGATGGCGGCTTTCGTAGACGGATTTATTTCTGAGTTTGTACGGTACCATGAACTTGAATACCATGAATTTTTTTTCAAAAAAAATTTTTAGTCGTACTTTTCTGAGAAAATTTTGGTTTGTAATTTCAGGGGACCGTACAAACGTTTAAAAATATCCGCCTATGACAGCCGTCATTTTTCTGCCAGCGTCCAGGCCTAGTATCCAGGGAGGGTGAAAAAGACGGAAACTCTATAAAGAGCCTTGCGTGACGTCATTCTTTTTTGAGAGTCCTATATGCTTTAACACCTTCGCGACGAATATCAGGTACTCGGGTTGCAGAGAGGACGTACTGCAGAATAGTTTTGATTCATTAATTTTTATTTGCATTTTTAATTTTGAATACTACTATTTTCGAGTAGTAATAAACTATTAAATAGGACAAAAAATATTATTCGGCAATAATGATACTAAAAAATTAAAACTTTTTTTGCGGGACACTCGTCGCGAAGCTGTTAAAGCCCTTCTTTTTAGAAGATAATTTGTTGCTATAAGCGCTTACAGCATAAGTCCAGCTAATGAAAGGGACATGGCACCAAGGCTTGCACACATTTCCGCTGCCACCCTCAGAGGTGCAGTTTGATCACGTGACATTCATTTAACATACCAGGTCTCTCTCATTAGTTGTGCCGTATGAGGCTTGTTGTTTAAATATATCCCTAAAGCAACTCACCTGCCGAGATGGTGTGAGAGGCTGCTGCTCATAGGAGATTGCATACGGCGCCGTGGCAACCCTGCGGCAGCAGCGGGTGGGCCGTGATGTTGCCCGTGTACAGGGACGGGACCCGCCAGCTCTGACTGCTCACTGGCTGACAATACACAACAAGGAAAGAGAAAAGAAGAAGGTGAGACAAAGAGGATTAAACAAATTCACACTCTGAGAATTCGAAATTTGTTCTGATGAACGCTGCCCTGACATGTGGCCAATAACATTTGATTATTTGAAACGATTTTGGACAAAAACCAACCGCCGAGCATCCTGGAAAATTGTCCTTAATCACTGAGGTAATGTTTGTTAATTTGTCTCACTCGCTTAATCAAACTCGTCCAGGAGAGTTTCTTCAAATTCTGTAATGTGGGATTGTCATAATTTGGACAAAACTTGAAATGGAGCATGCACTCTCTTATATACGGGCACACTAGTTCTGATTGATTTACCTTACACAGTTAAAAATATCGTTAAAAATAACGCTACATAAACACCTATCGAGCGTTCTTATTGGTTAGAAAATGGATAGCCTTTAAAAACAGAGGTAATCTTTCACGATATTTTTAACAGTGTAGAGTAATTTTATACATAAGAGAATTGTACATAGAGAATTTAAAGTTTTTACACAAACTATGTACACTCAGATTCCATAACTTGGACAATGCTTTCCAGGACGCGTTCGATTAGATTAGTGAGACAAGCCAACAAACATTAACGTGGAGATAATGATTCAACGCTTCAAGTTTAAGTCCAAAATCATTTCGGCCAATCTTCACTCTATTTTGTATAAAGACATTCTAATTTACCAGTAAATTAGAATGTGAGAAATGCGTCTTAATACGAATGTCTGATTTCGCACAAATATTTTTTTATTGGTCAAAATCCAGGACGGAAAAACAATAAATTTGGAGATTTTTGATCCCAGGTGTTGTTAAACCAGAATAATTATATTTTACTCTAATTACCACATTTGTAATATTCCCACCCTATTTCAAATAGCATTTCCTGTGTTTGATTTCATTCTTCATTAAATGTTTTTATAAGAAAAAGTTTCATTTTGAAATATTCACCCATTCCAAGCAGTATTCAATCTTTCGCCGAATTTTCAATAAGCAACTTTTAAGTTGTTATTAGGCGAGCGACAAAATTTGCGCATCTTTTGAAAAAAATTGTCATATTTGCATAAAAAAACTATGATCAAACGGACCTATCATTTTATAATTGAAGGTGATTGAAAAGATGTACAGTAGTGGGAAAAAAAGTAACTACCCTTTACTAACTCCTCAACAAATTATCGTAGACGAAAGTTACTGGTACCAAACGATTAGAAATAAAGTTTACTTTTAAATGATGTATATTAAATTTTCTTAGGGGCCATCTACCTATTAAAACGAATCCAAACTTCATTTTTTTCAATAGCAATACCCAATTTTAACAAGATATTTCAAATCTTCGGTTCAAACTATGCCTAGATACCAAATTGCAAGTCATTTGAATGATAAGTTTTTGAATTATAAGCATTCAAATTTTAGCGCTTCTAATGTTAAATTACATTTTCATATTTTTATTTATATCTCCTGAAATTATGCTCCTAATATGCTAATTTTTTGTGTAGCAATAATTCTAATATACCCAAACATAAATACGCTGAATTTGCAATTTTTGTAATTTTATGATATGAATTACGAATTATGAAATTAATATTCGAAAAAATTATGAATTGCAATCTACAATTTTTTTGATGGATTTAGATTTATTAAGTCCTGCTTTATGGAAATCCAAAATTTCACATTTTTCTTCCAAGTAGTTTTTAAATGATGCTTAAAAAACGGCAAAATGAGGGTTTAAGGGGTCGTTTATGATAGAAGTGAGTAGATATTTAGAAATTTACTCTGCTGTCCTGTAATCTAACAGGCTTCATTGACTGCTTGAGCCGCGCTTAAGGTGCCTTGATCAAGAAGGGGGCTCTCTCGGTTCACCATCGAGTACGGAACTTCAATTTGGATACAGCCCTTAAAATACGCTCGTTTTAAAATAATTAATTTCTCGGAAACTTATGGTACGAATTGCATAAAAATTTGTTTCTAGGCTAAATGAAGAGTGTAGAGTTCATGTATGCTGTCAGAATTGTGTACTGCTATTGAAAAAAACAAAGTTATGGTTCATTTTAATATGTAGATGGCCCCCTAAGCAAATTTTATATACATCATTTAAAAGTAGACTTTAAATCCAATCGTTCGGTACCAGTAATTTCTTCTATGATAATTTGTTGAGAAGTTATTAGGGGGTGTTTACTTTTTTTTCCACGACTGTACCTCTTTGTAGACGACTGGCAAACCCCGCGGCTTTGCTCGTGTAATAGT
This sequence comes from Maratus speciosus, assembly GCA_963932465.1. Lineage (NCBI taxonomy): Eukaryota > Metazoa > Arthropoda > Arachnida > Araneae > Salticidae > Maratus > Maratus speciosus. Next base: position 11,784,510 of record OZ010793.1, on the reverse strand, counting down.
TGAAATATGCCAAGTAATATTTGCACGACTATTTTGTATTAGAAGAACACTTTTTGGAATAATTCAAAAATTACAAATTAAGCCACAGTTTGACTACACTTCATTATAAAAATGCAGTAGACAGAAATAAGAGTTTAATTAATAAGAAGAACTAAAACTAATTCCAAATAAATGATAATTTAGAAAGTATTTTGAAACATTTATGCTCATTTCAAACGGTCATTTCAGTATTCATTTGAAGTTTTGAATTTTTTAGAAACCATCTTAACACATTTACATCTTAAAATTAATTCTCATATCAAATTCCAAGCTTCTTGTCTAACAGTCTTACCACCTCTCTGATGTTAGAGTTGAAACAGAGACTGTCACCATCAATTTGCCAACATTAACCTTGAAATTGGTTGGTATTTCCTAATATTCTATAGAAAACGGAATTTAGATGTTTTTAAGGGCTTTCTTGTTGTTCCTGCTAACCAGGTGGTAGTGACACCGGCATAAAATATAGTCCGTATAGTATCAGGGAATGTCACGCTTGATTCGTAACCGATAACTTCTGTAATCGGTTTATTATTTCCTGAGATTCCAAAGAAATCGTAATTTAGGACTCTTTTAGAATTGTTTTCGCTCCTTTCCTTCGCTTCACACCTTTTTAATTTCGAATTTATTTTCGAATGTTCTTAGAGGACATTTATATTTTATAAGTAACTACCGTGCTATATTTAAAGTTTTTAGCCTCTTCAGTACCACAGAAATCGCAATTTAGAAAGTTTTTTGTTCCTGCAACCCTCTAGGGGTTGTGGCATCGACATAAAATATAGCTTATATTTGAGCAGGTTCTATCACCATCAATTTGTAACCTTTATGTATGAAATCGGTTTCGTATTTCATACGATTGCATAAAAATCGTAATTTAGAACGCTTATAGAACGCTTTTCACTCACTTCATCCTTTTAAATTTGGAATTTTCTTTCGACAATTCTTAGAAAGCATTTGCATCTTTGAAGTAATTGCCATTTCAAATTTAAAATATTATTCCCCCTCTTTAACACAAAAACGCAATTTAGAACATTTTTTGCTCCCGTAAATGCCAGGTGGGAGTGACAACAACGTAAAATATAGGCTACGTTGGAGCGGGGACTGTCACCATCAATTTGAAACCATCACTTCTGAAATCGGTTTATATTTCCTGAGATTGTGCAGAAATTGCTATTTAGAACGCTTTTCGTTTATTTTCACCTCATTTAAATTTAAAATTTTTAAGGAACTCTTCTCAGAGAGCATTTACATCTCATAAGTAATTACCATGCCAAATTTCAAGTTGCTAGCCACTTCAGTGTCACAAAAATCACAATTTGAAACGTTTTTTAAAATGCAACCGCAAGGTGGTAGTGACACCGATATGAAGTACATCCTATATTGGAGCAAGGGCTGTCATCATCAATTTCCAACCATTACTTTTGAAATCGGTTGGGTACTTTCTGAGATTGCGTATAAATCGCCATTTGGAACGTTTTTAAGAACTCTTTTCGAGAATTTTCAGCCCTTTTAAATTTTGAATATTTTAAGAAATGTTCTTAGAGATAATTTATATATTATAAGTAACTACCATTCCAAATTTCGTGTTTCTACGTCCTTCAGTAACACAAAAATCGCATTTTCGTACGTTTTTTTGCTCCTGCACCACCTTGGGGGTAATGGAACCGACATAAAATGTAGACTACGTTGGAGCAAGGGTTGTCACCATCATTTTGACACCATAATTTTTGAAATCCGTCTGGTACTTCTTGAGATTGCGTAAAAATCTCCATTTAGAACGTTTTTTAGAACGCCCTTTTGCGCATTTTCACCCCTTTTAAATTTGGAATTTTTTAAGAAATGTTCTTAGAGACCATTTATATCTAATAAGTAACTACCATGCCAAATTCCATGTATCTGGGCACTTCAGTAACACCAAAAATCACAATTTCGAACGTTTGTTTGCTCCTGCACCCCTTTTAGGGGTAGTGGCACCCACGAAAATGTAGCCTATGTTGGAGAAAGGGTTGACACCATCGTTTTAACACCATTCTTTTTTAAATCAGTTTGGTACTTCCTGAAAGTGCGTAAAAATCTCCATTTAGAACGTTTTTCAGAACTCTTTTCACGCATTTTTACCCCTTTTAAATTTCGAATTTTTTAAGAAACGTCCTTAGAGATCATTAGTATCTTATAAGTAACTGCCATTCCAAATTTCATGTTTCTAAGCCAATCAGTAACACAAAAATCGCCTTTTTAGAACGTTTTTTGCTCCTGCACCCCCTTTTGGCCAGTGGCACGGACATAAAATACAGCCTATGTTCTAAGTTGAACTAACACCGTCATTTTGATACCATTGTGTCAAATAACGCATTATACACAATGTGTAAACGCACTATAATATTTTACTGTACTTTTCGTTTTAATATTTTTGCTTGAATAAAGATAGGCAATTCTTAAATGAACGCCAGTTATTAAAGTATGTAGTTGTAAAGATTGTTATTTGTAGGAAGCACACCTGCAAAAAGAATGGTCAGGAGAGTGCCCCAGCACTAAGCGTTAATTCTTAAGCATTTCAAAGGAGTCGTCAGTCTTTAACACCGATCCACCACTCCAACAACACCGTAAACCGAATGTGACCAAAATGTAAAATCCCCGTTAATTAGGGGAGTATCTTACTGTCCAAAATGTGACCACATGAAGTGGATACGAAGGAATCACTGTGAGATGGTTATTTCCTATTTTTCGATGGAGTTCAAACGACTCAGAAATTAGTCACATGACGCCACACTATACTTCACAGCGGAGTCACGCGAATTTGGCGAAAAATATAGGCTGCCACACTATATTTCGCGTTCGTTTCCCTTCGGACCACTAGAGCCACGTGATGTTCTTTTCATGCACCTGTGTCACAAAAAGAGCCTCACGTGGCTCAAGGGGTCCGAAAAGAGGCGAACATTCAACGCATTGCGGTATCCTACCTTTTTCGTTAGCCTCAAGAATCAGGAATTGATATTCAGTCATACCTTTTCGTTACCGTTGCCATGTGATATTTTGTGAAGATTGCAATGTTACGTTGATACAACTGACTGTGCTATTAGGGAAACGATCAGTAAAAAAACAGCGAGTTGTAGGGTAAGTAATATAGAAAAACCGAAAATGACACAGAACAAATTCCGAGACCACAGACCAAAATATAAAAAAGATATGTAAAGAAAATTTGTAACAGTACGTACCCCTCGTGTAGCTGTCATTCGCAGTGGATTTTCTTGTCAGCTGCTTAAAAAACTTCTTTTCCGCGTAGTTGCTCTGAAAAAGGAAATAAAAAATGTAACATAAACATAGTCATATACCATAAACCACTGACTCTTAATTGCAACAGATACAAAATTACACGTTCAAATAGGGTAGCAGATTTTGCAAAATAAATTATCTACAACTGCTTATCTTCACCTGTTGGAAAAATATAAATTTAAATAAAAAACAAACATAAATTCGATCCATCTATCTTAAGGGGTCTCAAGACTCTTTCAATTGGAAAAAAAAGAAAAAAAAAACAGACTATTTTCAAAATTTAATATTTTAAAATGTATTTGATTTTAAGATACGATTTCAATTGGGATGAAAGATACAAGTATGTTCTTTCATTTCATGCATTTAAAAAAATTTCAAGATGCAGAATTAGCATTTACAATGGCCTCCAAACTGTCAGACATTTGACGAGCAGAAAATGAGCATAACATATTACGCTCATGATTGCAAAATACACTGCTCAAAACAATTAGGGGAGCACATGCTTTCAACAAAATTACGCAAATATTTACACCCATAAGTAACGTAAAATAAAACATCCATAAAAACATGTATAATGATCACTTATAAACAGATTAAGTAAAATAATGCTATAAAGTGATAAAATATCATTTATTAAGATTGACGATCGTTTCGTCGCACCAACGGCGACATTTTCAAAATCATACACGATAGAAAATATTTTCACATAATTTAAAAATAATAAACATAGTAAATAATGTCACGAGACATGATGCATAATGAAATATTGCAAACATAAAATAAATTAAAATTAAATTAGTTATTTGTGAACGTGGATTAGTTTTCATATAATTTAACAAAACAATAACATGGTTAAATCATATGAAAACTAATCCACGTTCACAAATAACTAATTTAATTTTAATTTATTTTATGTTTGCAATATTTCATGGTGCATCATGTCTCATGACATTATTTACTATGTTTATTATTTTTAAATTATGTGAAAATATTTTCTATCGTGTATGGGTTGGGTTGGGTTGATTTTTGACGGCCAATTATCTACGCGAGGGATATAGGCCCGGGGGAGTGCCCTCCGTGGGGGTCTTTCTAAGGGAACCTAATCCGTATTAACGCATGGAAGATCCACGGCTCGAAGAAAACCACGAAAACTCCGAACGATTAGGCCGACGGGCGCGATTGGGATCGAACCCAGCACCTCCCGTCTACCAGCTTCGAGAGCAGAACCTCTCGGCCACTGGTGGGGCCCCTATCGTGTATGATTTTGAAAATGTCGCCGTTGGTGCGACGAAACGATCGTAAATCTTAATAAATGATATTTTATCACTTTATAGCATTATTTTACTTAAAACATCCATAATTTAAAGCGTTGTAGAAAACAGATAAAGAAACTTCACATGTAAATTAAAGTTTTTAGCGTCAAAAACTAGAAAAAAGGAGATAAGTTCAGAAATCGGGATTTTGCAGAAACGTCTGTTTCATTGTCTCACTTGTAAAATTTAATTGCTCAGCTTGTGTTTTGAGAAAAGGTGGCTTGGAAATATCACAACAATATGATTTACCGCAATCCATGGCTTGGCGTGTTATCGAGACAGTTGAATTTGGGAAAACACAACGAAGTGTAGTGGACGCTGTTGGAATCGCAAGAAGTGTCCATGAAAGGCTGTGGTATTGATTCCAAGACACATGGAATGGTAGGCATCGATAAGTGCAAGGTCGGAAATGTGCTAACACAGAAACTGATGACCGATATATCTTGTTAACAGCTCGTCGAGACGGAATGGGCAATGCTACTCAGTTGCAAATACAGTTGTTCTTGGCCACAGGACGAAGGGTGAACAGCCAAACAGTCCAAAATAGGCTTCATCAGGGTGGTCTCTATGCACGTAAGCCAATGATCTGTATTCCGTTGACCCCAAGCAACTGTGCGGCCCAAAGAAGGTGGGCAACTGAACATAGAGTTTGGAGGCAACGGCGTTGGAGTCAAATTCTGTTTACAGACGAGTCCCGATTCAGTCTGGATGTGAAATCTAATGTGTTTTGGCATGAAGAGAAAGAGTCACTCAAAATAATCCCACATTCGTTCGTGAAAGATCACATTATAGACGAGGTGGGTTGATGCTATTGGCTGGAATCAGCATAAGTGGACATGCGGGCCTGCATATTATTCGAAATGGCACGTTGACGGCCTGAAATTATGCAGATGAGATACTGAGACCTCATGTCGTATTTTATGTTGTAGCAATTAGTGATTTCTTTTTTTCAATGCACGATAATGCCAGATCTCATACAGTTCATCTTGTGGAAAACATGCTTGAAGCTAAAATAATACAGCGAATGGAATGACCAGCATGCTCTCCTGACCTAAATCCGATCGAGCATGTTTGGGACATACTCAGATGACGCATTGCTGCGAGACCAACTCCTCCTTTTACTGCTGGGGACTTGGAGATTGCAATTCTTGAGCAGTGGAACAGTATTCCCCAAAGTCTTATCGATAACCTCATCGCATCCATGGAAGACGTGTGTGCAGCAGTCTTAGCTGTTCGATGAGACCAAACGCCATATTAAAAATCTTGCATCATTTCTAAACAATACTTTTTTTTTATCATTTACATGATACCAAATTGTTGCCCTAAACCATCTTTTCACGTTGTTTCCACCTTTTTAAGAAATAAAAGCTCCCTTACAAAAATTTTTGCATCTTTTTATTCTGTATTGCGCAGTGATACACGTGTGCTATCCATTTTATGCCCATACATGGCTGTCTTGCACTGTTCTCTTAACTTTTTTGCTTGCTCCCCTAATTATTTTGAGCAGTGTAAATGTTTCTACTAGAATGAAAATTTTGTTACCTATTTATACTTCAGATTTTAATAATGACCCAGAACCTAAATAATTTTGTATTTAAAGCGTTTTTATATTTTTAATACAAAGTTGTATTGAGCTAATGAAAAATTTAGAAAATTTCAACAGTATAATCACATAAAAAAATATTTTTTAAAACAATAAATTGGAAATTTCAGTTTCAGTTTGTATAGACTAACAGGAAACATATGTTTTGAAAATTTCAGAAAAAAATATTTAGAATTTTTTGATATATCGTGCACGTTATGTCCCAAAACGTCATTTAGAGAAAAATGACTTCAAAGTTTCGGAAAAGCCGCTTCAGCTATTGAGCGGGTTTAATGCTAAAAGCCATAACCTCTGTTCTAATAGGAATTTCAAGGAAACAATTCTATCCAAATGTTCAGAAAATATAGGAATTTAACATCTAAAATAATTAAAATTTCGAAAATTTTAAATCTTTAAGAGTCCTGAGAACCCTTAAATGATTGAATATGGACACTATAGAGTTGCTTGCAATGTTGGAGTATGTATCTTGCATTATTTCGAAAATCAGAGTTGTTAGCCAATAGAAGCATATGACGACTTCGTAACCCTATTCTCGAAATGTTGGAAAGTATTTCATAACGTATGTATAAAACGCAATTTTTCTTTATGGTTGCTATTTAATTTTTAGTTCAAATCATTTTTTAATTCAACAAACACTTATTTAAGTATGGATATTAAAGATCTGAGATGAGACACCTGTTTTCCAAGATAGTTCCGAAGGTGCTCCAAGGTCCATAGAAGAAAGATTTGAGATACACACTGTAAGAAAAAGAATTGTTTCTTCATCTACACTCTCAGAAATAGTTCCTTCAATTCACGGAAATGTTCCTGGCAGCACTGCTACCGGAATATATCCGAGAATTGAAGAATGCCTGTTTCTTTTTTTCTCTGTGACAAGAAACAAAATATTCGCCGATTGAAGAAATTTCCGTCCTTTTTTTCCGTTCTAGGACAGAAATTTTCCGTATTTTGAAAGAAGGAGTTTTTTAAAAACACTTCTCTTTTTCTTCCGTGGATGACCGTGGTGTTTAACCTGGGGTGAGCTGCTAGGCTGCATTTTCCATGATTTTCGCGATAGCTGTACCTCAAAAACTAATGCACGGAAACCTCATATTGTGTTATATTTTCACTTAAATATATCCTTATCAGGTTTGTGTGTAGACAGCGCGACAGGTGTCACTTTTATGCTGTTTGGGTTGGGCATTTCGGTTACAGACGACAAAAAAGGTGGGAGCGGAAATTCAATGATTCGTTTGAAAGATGCAATGCTTATATGCACCTTTTTAAATACACTCTATTCAACGAATTTGGTCTCCAATCTTTCGAATCCTCATGATGGGCACATATTGTCATTTAATTTTGGCACTGTGATAGCAAATTTTGAAAATAACAAAGTTTTGGGATTGACGCATCGGACTAGTTTACGAAAAAAAAAAAAAAAAAAAAAAGCAATTGTTTTTATTTTGACCGTGTTGAGCAACATTCTTTTTAACATATCTTTTTTTTAAATTTTAAAGTGACTTTACGCGACACATATCCAAGTACAATCAATATTTTTGCATGCCTTTAATGATATTTTAGAGCTTTGAAAATAACATAGATAAGTCAATAAAAAAGTAGCCACATTTTTAAATGAGGGAATAAAAATGACTTGTTTTCGCATCCATTCATTCGGTGGATGCTTCAACTTGATTTGGAAAATCACGCAAACTGAAACGCGATCTCAGAAATGTTGTCAATAGTTTTATTTCGTAGAACATATATATATATATTTTAATTTGGTAAAGTTTTCTCCACTGATTTCCTTCACCACATTGGCTCTTACTAATACTACTAGGTTCACATCGGATATTTAAGGTATCCTAGATCACAGTTTTGGAGGTGGCACGCCCTGGAATTAGAATGCCTGTTCACACCGCAAAACTCAACGCAGATAACTCATTGAACGCCACAGTGTCTGAGATCTGAACTAAGGCTAATATATAGCTAATCTGAACAATTGAAAGTGTGCGCGTGCGCACGAGTCAGTTAAAACGCAACTTCACAGCCAATCAGAATGAGTGGTAGTGGCTCTATCTAGCCATAGATTGTCTCTACTCACTTAAGTGAGTTTGTAGAAAAGAGAAAAGATACAGTGGGATATGAAATACCTAATAATACGAAGTATTTTCCGAAACTAAATTTCGTCATTTTTTTCTCACACGAAAACTTTATTGGCAAAAAAAAAAAAAAAAAAAAAAAAAACCTTAAAAAATGGGCACACAGCAAGACACACACAAGATCAGATTCATCGCTTCAGATGGGAGAGATTGGACCACAGGGCCTACTACAGCCCTGATCTTGCCCCATCGGACTTTCATATGCTCCCTGCATTGAAAGCCGTACTCTCGAGACGTCACTTCCAGGTGGTGGAGGAGACTTTGAAACAATGGACAATATTCCAAATCTGTGTTCGAGGCTGAAAAAAGTCACGTGGTACCGGTAATTTACCCAAAGAATTTCTAACTGATAAGAAGGGAGCTATTACTGCTTTCCACATGAACTGTTTCACTGGCTGGAGAGGATTTGCACTACGTCTACGAAGCCTTCCCTTTCTTTATGCTAGAAGTTTATACCTTGACCACGTGATCATAATGCAGTAGGAATATCCTCCATTCCTTGCATCACTAGGCACCGAGTTTTACCGTGACCAGCGACATACAAGGCCATTTCATGACTTTTATGACGTCAAACGGACTGGATCATCTTTACTCAACTTCCTCTAACTAAAGCGTTAAGAAAATGTATAGCATCTTTGAAAAATGATTTTTTAAGTCTAATTTTACGACTCTAATCGGTATGTATTGCTTTTATTTATAATCTGCAGAGTTTTATAATCATTTAAAGATATTATTTTAAGGATTTGGTGAATTTTTATTAGTTAAATTTATTATTTTTTATCTGTCATCTTTGTGCTAGAGCTTGATACGGGTGTTTGGGCCTAACGATAAACTGCTGTATAGTTTCATGTTTTTCGAACTAAATTTGTTTCATTGCTTGTTTTATGCTATAATCTATTTATTTTAAAGATCGAATACATATTTTGTTCTTTCGTCATAAAATTAAATGTTAAGAATTCTATTAAATTTTATTTTTCACATTTGTTGAGCATGTAGCTTATGTTTACTTTTAATATTCACCCTATAATTTTTTACAGGGCAATCTAATGAAGTAAAATTTCTTTCTAAACATGTTTTTAATTTCTCATTTTGATAATATTTAGTGGGTTTTGTAAAATTCAGACTATTATTTTATCTTGGCTTCCTATCATTTTTTATTGCATTTTAAAACTTAAGATAACTAAATTAATGTTCTTCAGATGATATTTTTAATAGCACTCAAATATACATATTCTATATTTTTAAAAGTATGTCTGAAATACATGCATATTTCATTTATTTATCAATCTGCAAATCATTTAATTTAAATTGCTTTAAAATTGATTTTCACAATCCTTCACAAAAATATATGTTAAAAAAGAGTTTTGGATTTTTTAAAAACTTTTTATAAACATCTAATATTTCCTTTTACTAAATTATTAATATGTAAACACAAAATACAGCTACTACACTCCCCATTTCTTTCCAGTCAATTAAATATATTTTGAACCAGAAGTTATACTTAAATGAAATTAAATAAAAATAAGACACATTTTAAAAATTTATAAACTATGTGCAAAATAAGATCTAGTTTGTGTGTATTTATAAATAATTCCTTAGAATGTTGCATAAGTCTTTCATCTTAAACCTAGATGTAAAATTTGTCTGTTGTGTTTTAAACATTTGTGTTTTCTTTTCAGAATCTTAACTATATGATTTTATGATTTAATATTAACTATATATAACGTATTAACTATATATTTTCGTTGGTCGCTCTCCGACCGAGTGCTCTGATGATCGTGACGTCATTACCTTGACGTCACACCGTGAAATGGCCTTGTATTTAGTTGGTCACGGTTTTACCAGAGTGGTTTCTTCAAACTGATTGCACGCTACGACAAATGTTTCAATATCGGTGGCGACTATGTCGAAAAATTGTGCAAGGTGATTCATGATTCCATGGTGAATTTTTTTTTGTCAATAAAGTTTCGGCGTGAAAAAACTAGTAGCTTATACAATGTCAAACGCTTATTGAATTTATTTTCAAGTATTAGTTCTATGGAAATTCTGAAACGGTGCAGTATTTCAACTGCGAATATCCGGGACTTAGGTTATGCCGGATAAACGGGAGAGCATACTTTTAAAGTATGAACATCCAACTATAACTATGGAAAAAAAATAATTAAAATATCATGAAACTATAATAAAATTAAAACTACGATCAAACTATAATTATAGAAAAAAAAACAAGAAAAACTAATTATAAAGAATCTGTAATACATATAAATCTCATAATAATACATAATAATACACTATCGCTAACAATGAGCCAGATTTAAGACAATGAGAGAAAGTATCTAGTAGAAGTATTTGATAATCTGAATTCACTTGTTTTACCTCATTTGTATAGACCAAATATTTTAACTCATTTAAAAAGCGATTTTGTTAATATTAACTAAATCTTTAGCAGTCCATTTTCCTTGTTAAAAATATAGAACAATGAAAGATTTCCGTTCCAAAGACCTTTAAATGACAGACTGGATCATCCGGATTAAAGAATATAACAGTAATTGATTATGAAATTATTAGTCACTGTTATATATTTTTTTGCGTTCTGCAGCGATTTTTTGACATTCATAAAAGGAATCCCGTTTCAATCTTTTAGCCCAATATAACAAATTTTGTTTTCTGCGATTTTTGAGTTTTCCACCAATTTTTTAGGCGATTTTTAGTGTTTTTTAGCGGCGATATTTTTTTCGCATATATTTTTTTCTCTGAAACGGAAAGAAATGCAAACCCGAAATTTCAGAGAGAGAAACGCATCGCAGTAAATGAATGAATAAATAGAATGGGAATGCAAAAAGGAAGATCTGAAAAGGATATTTTCAGCGATTAAATTCAGGGCTGGACATAAGCGACTGTTTTTATATCCTGTTCGCACCAGTATTTTTCTAATATAAATTTTGAAGTATATTTCTCTTGCAAATGTTGGCAACGTGTGTGTTGAGGATTTCTGTTTTGAGAAATTGGTGCCAGTTAAAATTAAAAAATAGTCACCTGTGGCATACGTGTATATTTACGCTATACGGCAACTAAGGACAGCATCATTATTTTAACCCTAGATCACCTTGAACTTGAAAGTATGTCACAAATAATAATTCGTTTCAGAAACTTCAAATAACAAATTATGTTATCACAAACAAGGTGACTCAGAAATAGGATATATTTCGTTGTTATTCCTTTAGGAAGATTTACCCTTGTAACATATTCTATCCAACTAACATTTAGACAATTATAGCTATATTATTATATCTTTTATTATCAGTTGATATAAAGCCAACTTCTTGTAAAAAAAAAAAGTTTCTATCAACAACACGTATCAATATATTTATGGTTTACATACGCATGCAATGGGTCGTTTAAAACGCGTAATGCACACGTATAAATTGGAACAACAGTCTTCCAGTCTATTTGCTTAAGGCCTTTGGTCGGTGCAGCTATAGTGATAGTAGTCTAGCTCAGAGGCTGAGATACGAGATATAATACCAGTTGCAATTTTCCAATCGAATGAAAAAGTGTTCGGGCAGCATTTCAACCAGTTACCTTTAGCTTACGCTGACAATGCTCTACCAACTGAACTATCCTGGACAAATCCATGGATAAACATACAGGATAGGACACTTCCATAGAGTGTAATGGTAATGCGATTGCGATCGCAGCGCTTTTAGTGATAATGGGGAAGAAACTTCTTATCCTTGTAATATTTTTGTTATTGAGCATCTACCATATTGTGATCTTTCTTTTTTTAATGTTGCGTGTCTACGTTTTCAAAAGAATCTTACATCGATACAGGAACATAGAATAGATATTCTAGTCTATATATCTTATTATCTATTCTATGTTCATTCACGGATATATATATTTTTTCGTACATGATGGGTGAACGATTTAAGTGCAACGAAAAAGAAGCTAAAATTTCGTCTTGGTTGTTATATATCAAGTAAATATGATATAATTGGATTTAAAGCTACATAAAGCGATGGTGTAATATGAAAATCTGCGAAATATTGCACTCTACAAGTCTCACAAAATTTCATAAATATTCTCATTTGGTAGGAAATTTTTTATAGCCGACGTCTAATTAATTTATGAAGTTTAATGTATTAAACAATAGTTACAATAATCTTTTAAAATTTACGCATTTTCACTCTTTCACAGATAAAATAAAAATATTGTTTTTCATGTAAATAACGTAGAATTAGTTCAATAATATTTGTAATATTAACATGTAAGAAATTATAATAAAATTACAGGTGGGCAAAAATTTATTTGTACAAAGTTTTAGAATTAAATAACTCTAAAAGCTAAAAATATATAGAAATACTGATATGACACTTGATAAAATTTTATTCAATGTGAATAAATTAACACAATACCTGAATTTGATTTTTTTTACAAATTAATCGCGTAAACTTATATTCACGTTTTCAACAGCATTTTCTGGGGGTTTTCTTTTATATTATTATTATAATTATCATTTTGTAAGTTAAAGGTGAGCGATACAAGTACGACAAAAAAAAGCAGCTAAGTAAATCAAGCATAAATACAAAATCGTCTGACTCTGCTTCGTTTTGCAAAGAATAGATATTCAAAACATAGAGCGTAAATATATTTCATCAACATATTCTTCTACCTTTTCAGTAGTGACGATAGTACTGTTGCCATTGTAGATTTTGCCGTAAATGTCCTATTTTGTATGTTTATCCACGGACAAATCTGGCAGATAAAATTTATGCACACTACCTTTACATAACGACATCTGGTCTGTTGTTTGAAACAGCTCAACAGAATAAATCGCAAGTAATGAAACCCCAAGAAAACATCGAATACATTTTAGGTAGCTTTCTTTACAAAAAAGCTACCTATTGCAGCCGTTCGGAGGAAAGCGATTTCAAAAAATTTTGGTATATTTTCATCGATCATGACCCCCAGACCCCGAAACCACCCTCCGTTCAAAATTGATATATATATATATATATATATATATATATCTGACCTATGTCACACTGTAACTCCCGTAATTATGAACCGATTTCGATGTAATTCGGTGTGTACATAGTACATACCAATGTCTCGACCGAGTTCGTTGGCCAGCTTCATCCGCCGTTTTGTTTCAAAATGGCGGCCATTTAAAATTTTTAAAAAAATTTAAAACTTGAAATGTGGTACCAAAAAATTAAAAATGGAAAAATATTTTTTTCTTATGTATTTGACCTTTATATAAAGATTCCGGAGCAGTTTTTGTTTCGTCTATATCTTAAAAAATGGCTGAGTTATAGCATTTTGAATTTCTAGCGTGGCTGACATTTTGAAACGTCCTGAATTTTGTCACTCGATAAAAGACGTATTTATGAACCGATTTGGATGTAATTCGGTGTGTACATAGTACATACCAATCTCTCGACCGAGTTCGTTGGCCAGCTTCATCCGCCATTTTGTTTCAAAATGGCGGCCATTTAAATTTTTTTTTAATTTAAAATTTGAAATGTGGTACCAAAAAATTAAAAATGGGAAAATATTTTTTTCTTATGTATTTGACCTTTATACAAAGATTTAGGAGCAGTTTTTGTTTCGTCTATATCTTAAAAAATGGCTGAGTTATAGCATTTTGAATTTCTAGCGTGGCTGACATTTTGAAACGTCCTGAATTTTGTCACGCGATAAAAGGCGTATTTATGAACCAATTTGGATGTAACTTCGTTTATACATAGTACATACCAATGTCTCGACCGGGTTCGTTGGCCAGCTTCACCCGCCATATTGTTTAAAAATGGCGACCATTTAAATTTTTAAGAAAAATTTAAATTTGAAATGTGGTACCAAAAATTGAAAATTGAAAAAATATTTTCTTCTTATGTGTTTGACCTTGATAAAAAGATTCGGGAGCAGTTTTTGTTTCGGCTATATCTTAAGAAATGGCTGAGTTATAGCATTTTGAATTTCTAGCGTGGCTGACATTTTGAAACGTCCTGATATTTCTCACGTAATAACAGGCGTATTTATGAATTGACTTGGATGTACCTTGGTGTGTACATAGTACATACAAATATCTCGACCGAGTTTGTTGGCCAGCTTCATCCGCCATCCTGTTTCAAAATGGCGGCCATTTAAAAAAATTAAAAAATAAAAAAAATTAAATGAGATACCAAAAAATTGGAAAATGATAAAGATTTTTTTTTTGTATGTGTTTGATCTTAATACAAAGATTCCGGAACAGTTTTTCTTTCGTCTATATCTAAAAAAAAAATGGCTGAGTAATAGCATTTTGAATTTCTCTTGTGGCTGACATTTTAAAACGACCTGATTTTTGTCACGCGATAACAGGCGTATTTATGAACCTATTTGGATGTAACTTGGTCTGTACATAGTACATACCAATGTCTCGACCGAGTTCGTTGGCCAGCTTCATTCGCCATCTTGTTTTAAAAGGGTTGCCATTTAAAAAAAATTAAATTTAAAATTCAAAATGAGGTATTAAAAAATTGGAAAATGAAAAAGATTTTTTTTATGTGTTTGGCCTTGATACAAAGATTCCGGAGCAGTTTTTGTTTCTGAAAATTTGTTCTTTTGTTGATATCTTAAAAAATGGTTGATTTATAGCACTTTGAATTTCTAGCATGGCTAACATTTTGAAACGATCTTGTATTTGTCACGCGATAACACACGTATTCGCCTATTTGGATGTAAGAAGGCATGTGGATTGTATACATCAACACCTCGACCAATTTCGCTGGCCAGATTCATCATCCATCTTGTTTCAAAATGGCGGCCATTAAATTAAAATATATATATATATATTTAAAGTGAGGTGCAAAAAAATTAGAAATTGATAAAGGTTTCTTTCTTAAGTATTTGATCTTGATATAAGGATTCAGGAGCATTTTTTGTTTGTCTTTACCTTAAAAAATAGCTCAGATATAGCAGTTTCAATTTCTATTGTGGGTGACATTTTGAAAAATCTGATTTTTTGCATGCGACAGCACTCCTATATATTAACCGATTCCGATGTGAGTGAGCATGTGCACAGCAATTACTAAGGTCTCGACCAAGATCACTGCTTAGCCTCATCCACCATGTTATCTTAAAATGACAGGCACTTTAAGAAATTGCCGAATTTGGCAGCCAAATATAAGTTACTTTAAAGAAAAGCAGCTTGGATAAAGCTGACTAATTTCGCGAAATTCTCATTCATTATATTGATAAAAATTAGTATTGAATCTCCTATATTCGGTTTCCACTAATTTGAGCTTCGTGTGTTTGCATGATATAAGTTGGCTTTTTTAAAATAAGGATTATGAAAGCTACCTCTTCCTCCCGGCACTGGCCGGAAGGACTTTTTCTTCACCCAGTTGGAAAATTACAACGTGTATGATTCACTTACCAAGTAGAATAATTATTTTAAATGAACGAAGTGGGATACAATAGTTTCAGGCAAGCAACATCGAACAAGCCCATCCATCCCAACATCGTGTGATGAAAGAAAATGCATAACAACACTGGCTATGCCGTCAAGCAGATACACACTTTGAAATTAAACAAAAAATCTCTTTAAGAAAATTCTTTAATCTGGGATTATTTCTACGAGATCGTTTTTTAGTGTACCGTCAAATTCGGAAACTTTGCACATTTTTGCAATTACAGATATTAACGTTATAATTAATTTATTAATTTTATCTCATGCTTTTTTGTAAATATTTTCTTCATTATACTCATTTTTAACAATTTTTTTCTGAAGAAATACAGTTGAACCCGGTTAAGACGCGTTTCAAGGGAGTGGACAGAAGTCGCGTATTAAGCGGGATCGCGTATTAAACGTGATTTGTATAATGTTGCAGGTATTGGGCTTATTTACACATTTAATCGTCTAAGTGAACTTCAGAGCTTTTATGTATGTGTTTACTGTCGAAAATTGTGTATTTTACGTAAATTTAGATTAAAATTTAATTGCATTCCACTTTAACTCGTTGTTTCTTTTAATAGAATCGACTGGAAGGATAACGGAAAATAAATATAGATTCCAACATGGCTTTAATGTCCATCATTACGTTGCAACCAAAAGAAAAATAATAAAATAATTTTCCTACTAGACAATTAAAAAAAAAAAAAATTTTTAAATTAAATCTTTGAAATCTAACCCAGTTTTAAAATCATATTTAATACTTGTAATAATGAGTACCATTATAATCTGTCCTTTTTTTCAATACAAGAAAACACTATCCTTATTAATCTTTGTGTAAAAAATATCGTTAGCATAGCAAAAAGTAAAGAAAACGTAAAAGAATTATCCAACCACAGTTGTATTTGTTTCATCTTTACGAGTTTAATTTTCTGTTGCCTATAATATGCATTATAAAACATCATAGTGATATAACGCACATTTAAAACCTCACTAACAACAGGTATGATCATCTCTAATCATGATAATTTTTATGACGTATCTGAGTAACCTGAATTCGTCTATGTTTCTCCATTGCAGTAAAAGCATACACAAAGCGGCAGACAAAGACTGTTAGGAGGCGTGATCAAAGAAGAATTGCAGTTTTGCTAATTTAGCGGGTTTTTTTTGTTTTATTCTTATATCTATAATTATTTCTGATTAGTAATTTTCGCCTTAATTATGTGTTATTATAAATAAAGTAAATAATACTATTCGGAAACAGTGTTTTTATGTGAATAAAAATAATCCGCTAAATCGGCAGCACTCGTGAAGAGAGAAGGAATTCGCATCTTAATTCTTAATAAATGAATTCGCGTCTTAAACGTGATTTTTTTCCTAAATGGACTGAAACTTTATCGCGCATTAAGCGGGATAGCGTAATAACCGTTCGCGTATTAAACGTGATATTTTTGCATTAGCCTTATGGGCGACGGTCAAGGAACCAGAAAAAATCCGCGTATTAAGCGGGATCGCGTATTAACCGTGAGCGTCTTAACCGAGTTCCACTGTATATATTTAACAAACATTTTCAGAGATATAACAGATCTGAAAGAGGGCTCTTTGTTTGGGGTAACTTTATCAGAAATTAATTCCTTTGCTAATATGACCCTTTCTCACAAGATTTTTATAAAATGTGTGGTTAATATAAATGAAGTAAATTGTTTTTAACACTTTATGCTTCAAATTATAAATCAAGAAATTGCTGCAGATCAATAATTATCTTTCTTAGTTAATTTTTTTTCCAAATTGTCAACATATTTCTTAAATATATAGTAGAAAATGCATATAATAAAAATATGAAATTTAGATAAGTTTTTATATTAAAACTGATTTATTAAAACGGTAGCTATTTGTAAAATATTTGCAAGAATAATTAGATTAATTAACAAAAAATACCGTTATGAAAATCTCGCAATTATATAAAAACGATGTACAAAATAGTATGTAAAAACAGTGTAGTGTGGTCATATCTGTCAATAAAATTGTTTTTGTAGTTGCAATTTTTTTATTGATTGAGTATGATTTATTAAAACGGCAGCTATAGCTCTTTTACTAAAATATTTACAAGAATAATCAGATTAAATAACAAAAAATACGGCTATGGAAATCTCTCAATTATTATAAAAACAGTGTACATACGTGTGGTGTGGTCGTAGTTGTCAAAGGAAATCTTTTTGTAGTTGCAATATTTTTATATAATATTTTCTGATAAGAGAAAAGGTATGGGCCTATGTAAATGGTTGAGCAAGAAACTTTTTTAAACAATATTTAGTTTCGTCTGTTTCGCTCTGTTTTCTAAATGTGATTGACTAAAATATTTTGTATGAAAATTAAAATCTAACTTTTGTAAATAGATGGATTAACTAAATTTTATATTAAATTTTGTTTAACCACTTGGGAAAAAATATTACGTAACTTTTTAATTGGTAATTTTAGCAGACATGCTACTTTGAAATATCATCTGCAATTAGTTATAAATCGACCGGTATAAATGCCCCAAAAGGTGCTCAGAGTCATTGATTACCAGTAAATTTTTATTGTAAATTTTGTCTTATTTAATCCAAGCATTTCCCCAATTCAATTAGGTAAAAATTTCTGTTTTGAAAAACCGGTGATAAAAGATTAAAAATCCAGTAAAAGACGCTCGTCCCGTTTTAAATACCATTAACCAGAAGGTGTTAAGAGTATTTAAAAGTACAGACTTAGAATAAACAATTAACTTTCTTTTAATATACAATTTCCATTCACATTTGTAATTGGATAGAAAAAGTATATTTATTTAGTATTTTATCTGTTTGAATTCTGGAAAGCATAAAAGTAATATAATATGAAAAAATATTACGTAACTTTTTAATTAGTAATTTTAGCAGACATGCTACTTTAAAATATCATCTGCAATTAGTTACCGCACAATGCTAACGCAATAAACCTATAAATTGTAAAATAAACAATTTTTTTTTTTTTATCAAAATGGTTATCCATTATGTGGTCACAACCTTAAAATTATCAACATATTTTAAAGTTGTGATAAAATTTTTTTTCGCTAGATTGTACGACGGATATTGGAAATTCCGAAATCAATGCGAATAACATTGCCTGCCTGTAAAAATTAGATCACAAAAAAAAAAAAAAAAAAAAAAAAAAAAATCAAAATGAAATTTTGTAGACAAAGTTTCCCCGTTTGACGGTATATAGTTTTTTTTTCTTCTGAATATGACATTAATATAACAGTTAAAATGTTTTTAGAAAAAAAATTTTTTTGATAGTAGCAGTTTCGCAGAACATTTGAATAACTAGACTGTAGCGATGAAGAACAACTTAGTAGCAACTAAGTATCTCGATATTTCTACACATTTTTTTACACCGAAATATTATGGAACTGCGCCTACAATATTCTCAATAATAAATTTTTATTTGAAGTGTTATCTAAATTTACAATTTTATTAACAGGATGGAAATTATATATAAGTAAAAAATATATTAATTTGTTTTAGGATTTCTAAAAAATATTAGAGTTTTCCAAAAAGTGACACACTTCTAATGTTGAACTTAAACAAAATAGTATCGAATTAAAAATAAACACGGTACCAAATTTATGAAGAAATGACAGCACTCGTTTAACACTTTGAGGCCTGATTTATTTCAACAGCACCTCTGGACTGAGAGTATTTGGTACTTCTCATGGTTTTAAAAAAATGATTGAAAGATATGAATTTTAATATATTTTTTTAATTTTAAACTTCAAACTGTTCTTATTCATAATGAAGGAAATATTTAAATGTACTAAATATTAATATTTAATGAGAAAGTATTGAAAAAAGCATATTTTGTATTTAAAAAAGAGAAAACAAGAAAACACAAGAAAACATAATTTTTTAACATAAATTTTTCCATAGACTTGAATAAAACTTACCCAAATGCTATACAAATATCTCAAAATAGGTTTTATTTATATACGAGTATAAACATTCTTTAATAAAATTTGCTTTTGTGTGGTACATTTCAATGCACGCATTTGCACAAAGAGCAACACCACAAAATTCACAATAAGTTCGAATTAAGCTCTGATTCTAGATATTTTCATATATTTACTTTTATTTACTGCTGCCACCCATATTTTTTTCAAAATAAAAGCTTCGTAGATAACACCTGAAAAGAGCGCGAACGTATACAGTAGGTACTTTTATAGATCAGATAGTTAAAAGTTGACCCCGAGAAACTCTCTGCCTTAGTTCGCTTCACCGAAAACAGAAACCCGAGTGACACTCGGGATTAGAGCTCAAAGTGTTAAAAGTGTCGGCTCACTTGGTGATTCGGTAGCTGCAATAGGAAGAATGAGAAAAGAGAAACGAAGAGTGTGATCTGCGTGGCGGCATACGAACACTAGGAGATAACCACGGTGAAGCAAGAAAAGTACATCAAAACAACAGGAAAGAAAAAAAATAAAGAAGAAAGAAGGTGTATACTTTTTATATAACGAGGAGAAGAAGGAGGTTGTTTCCATGGCACTTTTATGCAGTGTGTTGCTGCTGCATGCACAATGAAGAAAGGACACACGTTACGAACACTGATATGACAAACACATCAATTACATCACACACTTAAGAGAAGAAGCAAGCTGCATCGGTAACGAATTGACTGCCGACGGAAAAGCGATATCTCAAGTGTGATCCCTCAGCGGATTACACTGACTATGGTTTGCTTTCTTTTGAAAAACAGCCCTCAAAACACAATTGTCATTGAAACTATCTTCGACTTATAGGGGAAGAGGTACATATATATATATATATATATATATATATATATATATATTCATCCTTAGCAAATTTTCTGCCCTGGTAAGCTGTAGCTATTATTTTTTAAAGTTTTTACCTATTATAGATGGATTATAATTTATTTTTTGGATCGCTTATTATTTTCACTTTTCTTGGGATTTCTTGATGTAAGCTACCTAATATTGTGATTTTTACGCTTAATGCTAACAATATTCGACGAAATGATACATCTTTACTATGAATTATTCTTATGATCCGATATGATTCCATAAGACATTTGTAGATTCTCTTATTTTCACTTTCATTTTATTGTGTTTATTTTTTTATATCATCTTTTTCTTTGAGTTTCACACATGTGATTTCATTTTAATTATATATTTATATATATATATATATATGTGCGTGCATATAAGTCGGAAAATAGATTTTAATGCTATTAGCATACCAGAATTTTTGTTTTTTAAATTCACAAAAGTATTTCTAAAATTCAGAGAGACCATTTAAACGATGTTAATTTTGTGTTTTCTCCTTGTAAACTAAAGGGGTAAAATGATATAATTGAAGTCCGCAGATTCATTAGAAGTTCTCCCTGAGGTTGAATTACGGTTGATCTGATTTTATATTCTTTTGAAATGGTGACTGCCGTCAGCTTTTAACCTTTTTTCTTATAATGATAAATACCAAACATAAAAACGTAGTTTGCAGAATTAACTATAAACGTGTGAAATAAGGCAATGAAAAGTTATGGCCAATTTATATCGCGTATTCCGCAGAATTTACTACAGTGTATTTTACTGGTGGCTTTAAGTAAATCTTACTTAATACTGGAGTAAGCTCAAAAATTGTATTAAGTATAGCTTTAAAAGCATGGATGCCCATGGAGTAGAGACAAGATGAGGCATTTGCCACAGCCTGAAATTTTTAAATCCTTTTTAAAATATTAAAAATAAAGGCTATTGATTTCAGCTATGTGCCAAGTTCTCCAAGCTTTGCAATATCACGGTGCTCCCTAATCTGTAAATTTTAATCATCCTATTAATTTTGGTCAGTACCTAGGGTAGGTTTAAAAGGTATTACATCTAATTATGGAATAATATAACATTTATTAAGAGGGCACGTATCGCAGATACGAACAAACACATATAATACAAACTGTTCAAATACTGGTTACCTAGTAGCATAATAGTTGCTTATGTTCTAGAGATCTGCACTTTACGGTTCATTGTTGCATGTCATTTGTTGCAGTTAATAATATATAATATCTCCCGCCCACGCACTTAGTATCTTACATAATCATCTATGTGTCTAGGAGGACGTCGATATCTATCTAAACATCTAGTGAAATCGGATGAAAAAAGTGACTTAGTAATGAAATTTTAAATGTTCGGAAAAAGTGGCAGTCGAATCGTTACTGACACAAAGAGGGAAAGACAAAATGAAGAATACATCAGCAAACAGCTTTTATAAATACAGAAACACATTTTTCATGCACAACACTTATAAATCTTATTTAAAATAGAATACAGACAACATCGACATAACATTTAAGATAAATTCGTTTCAAATGCTCCTAGAGGATTTTAGCAAACGGTAATTAGAAAGCAGAGTTGAAAATTTAAAGCCTGGTTGCTTCTTTGATTTCACAATTTTCATCAAACAACATTTAGGACATTCGTTAGTATGTCCGCATTCTAACTTCAGTAAAAGTACTAACAACTCGAGAAATTTGTGAAAAATCAAGAGCGAATTTCTGCGAAACGTTCCTGTAAGGAACGCTTTGTTTTTTAACACATCTGTTTAAAACAAACATTTCTTAAATATAGGGGAGAGGGGGGCACATGTGAACATGGGGCGCATGTGAACTGTACATATTTCACTCAGTTAATTTGAAATAAAAAATTAAAAACATTACCAATTGATGGTAGTACTGGTACCATCTTTTGGTTGAATTTTCAGAACAATAGGCCATTTTGATTTCTGGCAGTTGTAATTTGTTTATTTTAGAAGGTGTGAAGTAAAAAAGTCTTCTATGTTATTGAAGTAAAAATTCATTCCAGGCATTTTTTAAAGAAGAATATTAGCATTGCATTCTATAGTGGCATTAATTAGGTAAGTCTACAAAAAGGTTTGTTTCCTTATTTGAATTAAAAATATCTTTTTTTTTTAATAAGTTAGGCTGAAGTTGGTAGATGGGGCACTTGTGAACCGAACATATGGGAGCAGATGTGAACAGTTCACAAGTGTATTTTTTAAGTCTGTGAATGCACTTTTTTTTAGTTTAAAATTTAACTACCCTTGTCAAACATTGAGCTATATATTCAATATTTTTAGGATTGCTTCACAGTTTTAATTTACTGGAAGTTAGATAACAATTAAAAGTGACTCAAAAGGAGTAGGCATATTAGTGTACAATTTTACGAATAATTTCTTATATCTATGTTGAAAAATTTATTGATTTATTCACACAACTAGAAAGAGGGCATCTAATTAGTTTTTATCACAGTTTTTATTCACAAAAAAATATTTTTGTCTTATTTATGCATGTGTTCACATGAGCCCCAGCTATGTTCACAACTAGACAATTTTTAGAATGATGATATAAGTTAGAAATTCTTGATAAATGCATCCAAAAGTTTCACCAAAAGAACAAACAAATTCTAAATATTCATATAAATCAATTTTTGGTTCAATAGCTCATAACAATTTTGAGAAATAGTCAAAAATGTAAAAATTGTTCACACGTGCCCTCCTCTCCCCTACATAATTTGTTTATTTACTAATTTGACGAAATAATGTATCGACGAAGAAATAGTACTTTTTGGTTGAATGTCACTCATGAAAGTGGGTATAGAGCGAAAATTAAATCTTTCACTATTGAGATCGTCTAGGTGAGAATTGTTAAGTTATGTCTATTGAACAAAATATGGGTTGCCACACTTTTTATAAAACTTCAAATGTTAGCATGTACAATAGTAGAAAAAAAAGTAACCACCCTCTACTAACTCCTCAAAAAATTATCGTAGAAGAAAGTTACTGGTACCGAACGATTGGAAATAAAGCCTACTTTTAAATGATGTATATAAAATTTGCTTAGGGGGCCATCTACCTATTAAAACGAATCCAAACTTCATTTTTTTCAATGACATTACCCAATTTTAACGAGATATTTCAAATCTTTGGTTCAAACTATGCCTAGACAACAAATTTCAAGTCATTTGAATGATAAGTTTTTGAATTATAAACATTCAAAATTGAGTGCTTCTAATGTTAAATTACATTTTCATATTTTTATTTATAACCCCTGAAATTATGCTCCTAATGTGCTAATTTTTTGTGTAGCAATAATTCTAATATACCCAAACATAAATACGCTGAATTTGCAATTTTTGTAATTTTATGATATGAATTATTAATTATTAAATTAATATTCGAAAAAATTATGAATTGCAACCTACAATTTTTTTGATGGATTTAGATTTATTAAGTCCTGCTTTATGGATATCCAAAATTTCACATTTTTCTTCCAAGTAGTTTTCAAGTTATGCTTAAAGAACGGCAAAATGAGGGTTTAAGGGGCCGTCTATGATAGAAGTGACTAGATATTTTGAAATTTCTTATGCTATTATGTAATCAAGCAGGCTTCATTGACTGCTTGAGTGGCGTTTAAGTGCCTTGATCAAGAAGGAGGCTCTCTCGGTTAACAATCGAGTACCGAACTTCGATTTGGATACAGCCCTTAAAATATGCTCGTTTTAAAATAATTAATTTCTCGGAAACTTATGGTACGAATGGCATAAAAATTTGTTTTTAAACTAATTGAAGGGTGTAGAGTTCATTTATGCTGTCAGAATTGTGTATTGTTATTGAAAAAAACAAAGTTATGGTTCGTTTTAATAAGGAGATTTTCCCCTAAGCAAATTTTATATACATCATTTAAAAGTAGACTTTATATCTAATCGTTCGGTACCAGTAACTGTTTTCTACTATAATTTGTTGAGGAGTTAGTAGGGGTGTTTACTTTTTTTTCCACGACTGTACCTTATGCGCATCACGTTACTTTCTAATTAAGTAACTCACGGATAAACGATGAACTCAACAACAAATGTCTAAGATAATTGATTTTATGCATATTTTGATACAGCAATAAATTTAAGGAGAAAACGCTGTGATAATTACACAAGTCCGCGATGGTTGTGTTTTTTGACTTCTTATAATTAATTTTTATGTATTTTTAGCTCTGAATTGAAAAATGATCTTCATTTTTAACCATCGTGTCAGGAGCTTTCGCAAATCGTAAATTTCAAAAGTAAAAAAAAAAAAAATAGTGAAAATCTGATAAAACTAGAAAAGATGGTTGTGTTTTTTAACTTTTCGTACATTTTTTTATGTACTTTTTAGTACTAAATCTGAAAAAGACCTTCAAGTTTAATCATCGCGTCAGAATATTTCGCAAATCGTAAATTTCAAAGTTAACCCTTTCAGGGGCAAAGCAATTTCATTGCTAAAGCGTTGAAATTAATGAGTGACACCGGAATTTGAAAACAAATTTATTTCTAAATACGAAAATGTTATATTTCACATATATAACAAACCAAAATTTATTTTACTAAAATTCTGGTGTCAATGTGTCATCTGGGAATTAAAATTAAGTGGTTTCCTAAAAATACCAGCGCCCCTCAACGGATTAAAAAGAAAAACTGATAATATTCTAGCTGATAGTGATTCTAGCTATATTTTGATATAGCTTATCTCAATAAATTTAAGGAGAAAACGCTGTGATAATTATTCAAATTTCAATGTAAACATTCAGAATTTTAGGGAATTGAAAGCATTGTTTCAAAATGCTTACTCGAGGATCTTGTGTAATCCATCACTAGTACCATTATGCAAGACCTATCGGTACATGTGCATAAATTATCCCATTAATGTGACATTTGACTGAAATTATATTGAACGTCATTGTTTGATCATACTTGCATACTTTAAACGTCATTGTTTGTTCTGATATATGTAACTGTATGCATTCCATGCAAAAACTGATCATTGAATGATGATCATCATAAATCATCAAATGATCACCATAAATCATCAAATGATCATCATAATAATGAACATAATTATTAATTTTAATTTAATTGTTAATTTTGATCATAAATGATAATTGAAGAGCTAAGTGGAAGAACATGTTAAGTAACAAAAATTACATTTGAAGAAATTTGAAGTAAAAGTTTTTGCTGTAAATTTTAATGATTTATTTTCTGTTTGATACCATGTGTTTAAAATATTCACAGGCATGGTATTAAACTCTCTCAGAAAAACTTATTCATATTTAATTTTCAAATATTAAAAATTATTAATATTATTGACATTATTAAATATTAAAATATTAAATATTAATGAATAATGTCTTAAATCTTCAAGACTAAATAGAATCTTAGTATTTTAGCTTCACCATGTGATAGGATACCTCATAACGCTTTCATGCAAAAGATAAATAAAATTTTTAGAATATGTAGCATAACATGTTCATCCACTCAGCTCTTCAATTGTAATATAATAATGATCTGGCGTTTTAGAGAACGTAAAGCGATATTTTTGCTGTAACGGAAATTGAAATGAAAGCTTTTTCAGTTTCAGATAAGGTAATTTTCTTGGAAGTGTGATAATTTTAATAACTAAAATGATCGAAACTTCAGTAATTAAAATTACACGCTAATATTTTCCTGTGTTTGAAAATGAGATTATTAAAGTGAAATTCAAACAATAGCCGTCAGCTTGCGTTATATGTAATTAATAACTTGTAATTCGAAAGGCACGCTCTCTCACCCCTTGCTATCGACTACACGTATGGAGATTTTTTAATAAGCGTGTTTTAGAAAATTTGCTTTAAAACTGGAATTTTTTTGTTTTCTCTCGTAATTTAAATATTCAAAGTACACATCTGCACAATTTCATACTGGTATTTAAACAAGGAAGCTTCGTTGGATCGACAAATAAATACGGCCTCCAAGACTGCACATTACCTATTATGTTTAAATTTTGGGTCGCCTGTTCATTTACGGGTTAAGTGAGATTTCTATCAAAGTTTGTAAAAGATATCTCTATTAATTTCGCAGAATTTTTAAACATTCAAAATATTTTTACTGAAGTTAGAATCCAGAAGAGCAAATAAACTGATTTTAGAAACATTTTAAATTTGCTACGAAAAGAAAAAAAAAGTTATTGACATAAAAGTGGGTTTGAAATAAATAGGGCACAAATATTCAAGTAAATTTAATATAATATATAAATGTTAAGTGCACGAATATCTTGAAAATATGTCGTAGATTAAATGATTAAAAGAATCAACAAACTCGGAGAACTTTATAGATTATCTGAAACCATTATCCAAAAAGTTTGGTAACTGTTAATATAACGACGAGGATATGACACCGGCACGTTATCTGTCGTTACCTTGGAAATAGTTTTCCCAAAAAGGGATGCACATCGGTCAACGCTACTTTCAAAGTTCGGTTAGCATGTAGAGAAAGCCTTCTGTCAAACGCTACGGGTCTACCACTATTGCAATTCAACCATGATTAACTGACATACATGCTGTTTGACTTTAAACAAGGCTGTTTACTAAATAAAATAACTTCTCATTTTATATTATACAATGCTGTTTCTTAAACACCTATGTTATGTTAACCTTCCCCTCTCCTTTCAATGTCAGATGCCCGAAAGGTCCGCAAATCAGATGTCAAGTTATCAGAGCTTGGAAATAGGGGGCTGACTGTGTTCTGGCTTTTGAACGGTAACGTTTACCTTTTTTAACAACAAAATAAATAAGACGAAGATTGCAATTTCGAAATAGTGGTATTCATAGTCCTGGACAAGCAATCACTCATGAAATACTATTGTCCACTTTCGAGGTGGATCGATACAGCATATCTGAGTCAATTTCCTTTTAATCTTTAATTCATGTCATAGAAATTGTGACATAACTAGTGTGAAGCGGTCTGTGAGACCGTTCTATCGAAAGGTGAATAAAAGACGCGATTAACTCATAGGATGGTGTTTTTGTACAGGACTGTTATAATTAAAATTCACCTATTCAAAAGTCTCTGGTGATAGTACTAAAGTTACAAACGGAACAAAATTTCGGTAGTGTTTGTAGTTAAACTGAAAATTGCAAGTTAAACTATAAAAATTGAAAAAAGCCGCGGTCTGAGAGACCGGTAACATCAGTTAAAGGTTAACCCTGAAAAATGACAAAAGTTACTGGCTGTGGTACTCTTAGATCCAGTTTGCGTTTCCATGCTTTGAAATATTTCAATACAGTCTAAATGTCTAATTATATTTTCTTCGTGTACATTACATTAGAATGAGATTAAAGTGTAAAAGATAAAAAACAAATAGGGTGGACTAAGTCTGTGAAAACCAAAATTTCGTTCTAGAGTTAATGTCCATTTTAAACACGCAAAAATTGGGTTGAAAACAATTGAATGAAACGCGGTATTCTCTTAAGTTTTCCTCAGTGTCTCTTCAAAATTCTGAAAGTCTAGGAAAATTTCATAAGAGGCATGTTATCAGAACTTTCGGAAGCGTTAGCCTGAGGATGTCGAATCCGAAAAAGATTATTTTAGATGTATCCAGAACAAATTTTTGTTAGTACAATACATTGACAGGCTTCTTAAATCCGTATCCAAACTTTCTGGATAAGGGCTATATTATGGTATTTGGAAATATTATGTAGCCTAAGATTTAAAATTTTAGGATGAACTAAAGCAGTTTAGCTTTTTGATTGTTTCAGTATTATTACATGACAAAAATTGGGCTTGCCGAGTTATAGTTTCAAAAGCTACCTATTTGGTTGAATTAGGCCATCTAATTAAAATGACAAGATTTGCTTAAATTGCAAAATTCCATTTTTATTCCGTTGAGTCTTCTTCTATGCAGAAAGGCTATGCACGTTATATTTTCTTATTTTAATAATAATAAAAGTAAAATACCAAATGGATTTTGCACGAATGCATTTATTCCTCCGTCTTACCTTCCTGATGTCATCGTTGTCTAGGTAGAGGGCGTTTTTGTTGGGATTGTTGAGCCTGGCCATCTTCATAGCGCCTTCGTTGTTCAGCGACTGGCTTGGATATTTTTTGGGATCGTGTGGATGCAGCTTGTACCAGCGAGACTGTTCGTCGATCACCGATGTGTCTAAAAAGAACAACAAAGAGTCAAATTCAGTGAAACCTCTTATTTGTGAGTAGATATTTCCTTATTTAATCCTAACAGCGCGGTTTCTTGCCTTTGTATATTTGCAGGCATGACACCACTGCATTTGTAAAGTAATATTTGCCTTATGGAATGACCGAAATTTGAGAAACAATAAGGCGAATATGAGCACTAACAAAATGTTTTTATGGTACTCGCAATCTCAGGTACACTAAGCACAAGTTGATTATACTTAATGGTTATATACCGGGTGAGCCAAAGATTCGTT
Source organism: Maratus speciosus (assembly GCA_963932465.1). NCBI lineage: Eukaryota > Metazoa > Arthropoda > Arachnida > Araneae > Salticidae > Maratus > Maratus speciosus. The sequence continues at coordinate 11,755,413 of OZ010793.1, read as the reverse complement.
ACAACTTAACACACACAAAAAGAAGAAACTATGATAAAAGAGTGCAGTTTGCACAAGGTAATCGGATTATTTTTGCAGAAAAAATGGTTAAAAAATCACATGTCGAGGTCGCTGACGACCCGAAACACAATGAACAGGACAACAATTCATTTGTTCTTCCAATAACAAATGTTCTACATTACCTCCAGAACATTCTACGACACAACTGTTGTTCGTTGTGTTTCGGGTCGTCAGCGCCCTCTACATGTGATTTTTTAACTAAAAATTTTTGGCTGCTAAAAAAATATCCGATTATCTTGTGAGCCCTTTCTTGCAAACTGCACTCATCTTTATCATAATTTCTTAATTTTTTATGAGTTTTTAAAGTTGTAACGAACTTTTGGTTCACCCGGTACTTAACTCCTTGAGGGGCGTGAAATGCTGAATTCCCACCGGAAATTTAGAAGCAAAAAATTTCAAAATAAGGAAACGCAATTTTCCGACTTTTTTCCACCAAAGTTTGAAAAGTAAAATTTCATAAAATTTTTCCGGTGTAAATCTTTATTAATCGTAGGTGGGATAAAATATATCCCATCGCCCCTCAAGGGGTTAATGCTTGACTCTACCGATTATGCTATCAAAAATCCTGCTTGACGGGGGGAAAAGTAATTCCTCTCACCTTTAAGGTCAAGGATGGTCTCTCCGAGAAACTCTGGCGGTCCGTTGATGTCGTAGTTCCAGACCGATATCTCGAGGTACTTCTTCTTCAGCTGATCCTGAGGCACCTGAGGGTACACCATCGTCTGCTTCCACTCGGGGTTGCTGCACCGAGAAAAGTAGCGGGTGCGACGTTGGTTTTCCACCCTGCGCACAAAACAGAAACGTCATTAAAATTGTTGTTAGAACATACAATATATAGGAGGAAGTGGGGGTGGGTGTGGGTCCTTGAAATATTTTAAAATTCAAAGAAAAATCAAGTTATTGTCGTACGATAAAGTAATTGGGTAGAAAATGTTCATAGTGATTGACAATTTTGTTTAGGCTGAATCAAAAATGAAGTTGGAATAATTTTCCACAGGTGCCAGTGCACCATCTAAACGGAAAAATGAAGCATCTAAAGCTCAAGATAAGCAGTTACAGACGATTTATTTTGTTCAATCTTTCAGTTAAATAAAAAATTTGTGTCGTTTTAGTAGCTCGAACTACATCCAAACGGTGCCGGTGCTTTCAACGCGTTAAAACAGAGTAGTAGAATGTACAAAATAATGGGTCTGTAGTAGTGATGGGCGATTCTGGAAAATTTGAGAATCGATTAAAATCGACATCGTATAAAACAGAATCGATCGCAATAAGAATCGATTCCCAAATTCTAGAATCGATAGTTGAATCGATATTTCGATGTTCACAGATTCACACAGATAAGCTGAAAAATAGTAATTCCAAAACGTAGCGAATCAGCAGGGCCGTAACGACTATCTCTCTTTCTCACCCCTCACCTCCATTTATGGGGGCCCTAGACAATGTTAGTGGCCCAGAAGTCAGCTACTACAGACCTACTACAGAGTCAAATAATAAGGTTTTTCAACTTTTAAAAATTATTATTTTTAAGATGTAATTTTGATAATAATTTATATTATATTTAAATTTATCTTTAAAAAATATCTCGGTCAGATTAAAAAAAAAAAAAAAAAAAAAAAGAAAGAAATGATTTTTTTTTTCATCCGGAAAAGATGTACTTTCTACTCTAACTCTTATTTCCTTCAGCCAAACAGATGGGGACTTACTTCCTATAAACGTCATTCTTCTTAAAAATGCGCAGATGAGCGAAATTTTGAAGGCTCTAAATTTATTTAAAAAGTTAAATTGTTTTTCAGTCTTTTCTGGGTCTCCAATAAGCGTGGGGGAAATGCAAATATTGTAAATCTTCTTTTAAAATAGCTGTGATGAATGTAATTAACCAATCATCACATACTAATTATCCCGGGTCAAACCATTTCAAGTGGTCCAGCACTGGTTGCTCGACCCTTTTTAAAAAATCTGAATTTTTTTGTACAACAACCCTAACATGATAGAAATTCAAAATGACTATTATTTTAATTTTATTAATTTTTGTTTGTGCATGGCGGCCACCTTTGTATCATCGTCTGCAGCAATTTTCTCACAAGAAGGGTTTACGGAATTGTAAATAATTCATCGTTTATTTATCCAATTCAACTGCGGATTAAAACAATTTGTACAGAATACATTAGGCTAAAAATTTGGTAATGGAGTAGCTTCCGAAACTAACTGCTTATTGGTAAAATTTAAGCATAAAGTTTCAGTTTTTTTCCAAAATTTGTCCGTTTACAAGAGGAAATTTTTCTAGCAAGGAATGCTGTCCACATGACATAATTTTTTTACAAATAGGCCGAAAGTACTTGTACTCACACGCCGAGTTCCAGATCTGGGGCTTGCTTTCTCTTCGTTAAAAAAAATCCCAAATTTTTCAAAAATGACAAATATCGCACTTTTCAGGCTTTGATATCTCTGGTGGGGCACGAGATAAAAATCTGAAATATTTTTCTTATAAGAGTATTGTATGGTAGTGTTATGCACAAGAAATTTCAGGATGGAGATTTGACTACAAGCTGAGATATGGCAAGGGCAACATGTCAAAACAATACTGCCAAACTATTGTTTTGTTCTAGTCACAGCTAAGTATTTACCTCAGAGTATCATTTAAATTTATTTTTTAGATTATCTTTAAATAATAGTAACAGAAAATAAAGCCTTTTGCAATTAATTTAAAAAATAATTATGCCCAAGTCCTACATTTTTTATGGTTTCAGTAATTTTTGTTGTAATTTAAGTAACTAAAAGAAACCTCAGCACTTTTACATATATATATATATATATACAAGACCTGAGACAAAAACAGAATAGGGAAAGAGAAAAGCTGTTAATGTTGGCATACTTGTTGAGACATGATCAAACGTGTCAAAACACATTCCTGCTTGTTGGTTTAAAAACCACAATTTTAATGCTGCTTGCCAGTCCCTGAAATTTGTTCCTACCACAAGTATGTTCCTGTAAATGAAACATTATGCCATGTTACAATGCATCAGCCTCAAGTAATTTTCAGAAAGTAAAGATACCCAAAGCCTTTTCAAAATTTATACTGCAGAAAAATCACATTTTGGCATAAGAAGTAAGCTAGGAATTATTAAAGAATTGAAACTTGCACATAGTAATTTCAAAGTATATTTCTATGAGCCAGCAGGGCCAAGATATTCAATCAAGTTATCAAGAGATGACAAGACTTGGTTCCTACAAATAAAATTTTGAGAAAGATCAAAATTGTGGTTTTTAAATAAACAAGCAAGAATGTGTTTTGACACGTTTGATCATGTCTGAACAAGTATGACAACATTAACAGCTTTTCTTTTCCCTATGTTTTTTTTTGTCTCAGGTCTTGTATAAAAATATTTTTTTTTCCTTTATGTAACAGTGCTGAGGTTTTTTTTAGTTACTAAAATTACTTACAACAAAACTTACTGAAACCATACAAAATGTATGGCCTTAGGCATAATTATTTTTTTAATTAATTGCTAAGCTTTGCAAAGGGCTTTATTTTCTGTTACTATTATTTAAAGATAATCAAAAACGTTAATTTAAAATGACACTCTGAGATAAATACTTAGCTGTGACTACAACAAAATAATAGTTTGGCAGTATTGTTTTGACATGTTGCCCTTGCCATATCTCAGCTTGTAGTCAAATCTCCATCCTGAAATTTCTTGTGCATAACACTACCATACAATACTCTTATAAAAAAAAATTCAGATTTTTATCTCGTGCCCCACCAGAGATATCAAAGCCTGAAAAGTGCGATTTTTGACATTTTTGAAAAATTTGGGATTTTTTCTAGCGAAGAGAAAGCAAGTCCCAGAACTCGGCATGTGAGTACAAGTACTTTCGGCCTATTTGTAAAAAAAATTATGTCATGTTGACAGTATTCCTTGCTAGAAAAATTTCCTCTTGTAAACGGACAAATTTTAGAAAAAAACTGAAACATTATGCTTAAATTTTAAAAATAAGCAGTTAGTTTCGGAAACTACTCCATTGCCAAATTTTTAGCCCAATGTATTCTGTACAAATTGCTTTAATCCGCAGTTGAATTGGATAAATAAACGGTGAATTATTTACAATTCCCTCAGAATTATTAACAAACCCTTCTTGCGAGAAAATTGCTGCAGACGATGAAACAAAGATGGCCGCCATGCACAAACAAAAAACAATAAAATTAAAATATTAGTCATTTTGAACTTCCATCATGTTAGGGTTGTTGTACAAAAAATTTCAGATTTTTAAAAAATGGTCAAGCAATGAATTGATGACTTTCTGGACCACTTGAAATGGATTGACCCTCCCCCAATTAATAATCAAAATTCTCCTTTTAATAATATATTTAACTAAAATTTCTTTCCCTTTTTAAAATATATATCTCCTTATCTCATTTACAGTTTATAAATATCTTTCTTTTTAATGTTTACCAAATATTCAGCTGTTAAGAAAAAAAATGTTCTCATCCTAGAGCCATTAACAATGAAATAACATACTTTTCTCTGGTTAACAAATAAATAAAAGTATATTCCTTGATTATATGTTTTGTTTTGTTTTTTTCCCAGCAGTAATCTAAAAACTATAAACAGTTAGTGACTCATTCGCTGACATGCAGATTGCACTCACTGAAACAATAATAAATAAAAAAGAAAAGTATCGAGTTAAACTAATGGCATTGAGCTCACAGTCTATTCATACTAATTGCATTTTATGCTCTTACTTCAAAGAATGCCTTTCGAAAAATAAATTAAGGGGGAATCAGCCCCCCCCCCGTCACATCTCTATACTTAAACAATAAGCCTCCAAATCTCATCAGGGAAGCGCTTTATCAGAATAAACTGGTTATTAAAATTGAAGCAAATCAGATAGAAAAACCCATCTATCTAAATTAAGGGGAGTTAGCCCCTGTTCCTCCCTTTATAATTAAACAATGAATCTCCAAATTTAATCAGGGAAGTGTCTTATCAGAATTAACCGGTATACCAAAATTGAAGCAAATCTGATAATTCTGCATGAAAAACCCATTTATCTAAGTGGGGGGGGGGGGAATAACCCCCGTACCCCCGTCCTTTATGCTTAACCAATGAACCCCCAAAACTAATCAGAGAAGCGCCTTATGAGAATGAACCTAGAAAAAAATTTGAAGCAAATCGGATATTTCTATCGAGAGTTATCGCGTTACGTATGTACATACATACATACATACAGAAACTGTGGGCACATTAGCTCTCAGGCTTTGATAGCCTGTGAGCTAAAAAGAAAAATGCCCAGTTAAACTGATGGCATTGAGCTCACAGGCTATTCACACTAACTGTATATTATGCTCTTATTTCAAAGAATAATACTCCTCGAAAAATAAACCAAGGGGGGGATTGCACCTCCCCGTTTCCCCTCTTTGTACTTAACCAATGACCCTCCAAATGTCATCAGGGAAGCGCCTTATCGAAATAAATCGGTATACCAAATTTGAAGCAAATCGGATAGAAAAACCCATTTATCTAAATTAAGGGGTATTAGCCCCCTGTTCCCCCCTTTATATTTATAGTCCAAGAGCTATTAAAAATTTTAGGGAAGGTATTTGAAGCACCCTGAAAATTTGTGCAACACTTCTTTTGTAATGGCTGAATACAAAATCGAATGTCTGGCTGAAGGATCGTGGCCCAAAAACTGTGCCAGATACGTGTCAAGTGCCATTTTTTTTTGACTACCCAAAAAAGGTATTTGAGGCACGCTGAGATTGAGACAGAATAATATTTATACTTAGAAAAAAATATTTTGAAAACGACAGACACTTTAGTCGGCCCAAAAACTGTGCCAGACACGTGTCAAGTGCCATTTTTTGACTACCCAAAAAAGGTATTTGAGACACGCTGAGATTGAGACAGAATAATATTTATACTTAGAAAAAAATATTTTGAAAATGACAGACACGTTAGTCGGCACAAAAACTGTGCCAGACACGTGTCAAGTACCATTTTTTGTCTGTCACAGTTTTTGGGCCACGATCCTTCAGGCAGACATTCGATTTTGTATTCAGGCATTACAAAAGAAGTGTTGCACAAATTTTCAGGGTGCCTCAAATACTTACTCAAAAATGTTCAACAGCTCTCCTACTATTAACCAATGAACTTCCAAATCTAATTAGGGAAGCGCCTTATCAGAATAAACTAGTATACCAAATTTGAAGTAAATCGGATAGCAATACCCATCTATCTAAATTAGAGAGGGTATTATCCCCTCGTCCCCTCCTCCCCCCTTTAGACTATAACAATGAACTTTCAAATATATCAGAGAAACTCGTTATCAAAATTAACCGGTATACCAAAATTTGAAGAAAATCTGATAATTCTGCATGAAAAACCCATTTAACTAAGCTAAGGGGGAGATTAGCCCGAGTTTCCCCTTTATACTTAACCAATGAACCCCCAAAACTAATCAGGGAAGCGCCTTAGCAGAATGAACATAGAAAATAAATTGAAGCAAATCGGATATTTCTATCAAGAGTTATCGCGATACGTACGTACATACATACATACAAAACCGACGGGCACATTAGATCTCAGGCTTTGATAGCCTGTGAACTAAAAAGTGCCAAGAGCTTGTAACTAGTGGGGGGGGGGGGGCAGAAAATAAAAGAGGACATTAAAAGTTTTCCAACAATATTTTACACGAGATGGTTTGGAAGAAACAATAAATATGCCCTCCCCCGGGGTCAGGTAAGTCTCAAACGGTGGGAGGGGTGACCTCAAATGTATCTTTAGTCAAGGTTTCAAAATGTGGATTTATAATAAAATAGAGCGAGAATTGGGCATTTTCAAAATAGCATGCATATTTTGAACGGCCCTGTAAATTAAGATTGGCGAGGAAGGGGGGGGGGGGGGGCGGAAAGAATTAGAAGGTACGAACTTGAAAAATACAACATAATAAACTAGTAACCCAAATAACTAGGCTTCTAAACAAAAGTATAACGATTTAACTTAGTATTGAATTCAGGGGGTGACCCGGGGGAACATTGGAATGTCCCTCCCGAAAGTTTTGAGATTTTATGCTTTTTAATGGACAAATGTGCATCCCCCCTTACGGAACCCTAAAATCTCTCCCCCCCCCCCCCCCACATCCCGACCGAAGCAGTCAAGAAATCAACCCGCCATTCAACACTGAACCTAGAAAGAAAAAAAAAGGCTCTTATACAAAATTTTACAGCAATTCTGCCACTAAAACAGTAAAATTGGAGGAATCTATTCAACCCGAATCGTGGATCATGCGAGATGCGATTTGAATTGAAGTAAATCAAAAAATAACAATTTCACCCGCATCTAAAAATCGGCATCGAATCTGAACTGAATCGATTCGCCCGAATCTAAAGAATTGAAGTAAATAAAAAAATAGCGATTCTGCCCGCATCTAAAGATCGACATCGGCATCGAATCTAAACTGAATCGATTCGCCATTTCTGATCTTAATTTACGGGCAGAATCGATGCGTTAATTTTTTCTTGCTTTCTTTTGTCTTTAGAAAAAGAAAGCGTTGGATTCGTGAAAAATTTCGACTTCCGGTTTTCGAAGGATTTATAGTTTTAGAAGATCTTGTCTGGAATACGATTTGACTATTTTTATACATTGTCTGCCTGTCAGTCTGTCTATTTGTTTGTCTCTGACAAAAAAAATTGTGGGCTGTCTATTTCAAGAACTAATGCATGGAATCGGTTGAAACTTTAGATTCAATTTCCTTATAAATTGGTGTTGATTACTTTTTGATGTAAATCTACCGGCAGGTGGCGCTGCTATGCTGCATTTTTCCTGATTTTCGCAATAGCTCTATCTCAAGAACTAATGCACGGATTTTCATCAAACTTCACATTCAGTTAGACGTTGGCATAAATTGTTGCATATTAGGTTTCGGTGTAAATCACCCAACAGGGGGCGTTGCTATGCAGATTTTATCAGCAGTGTTGAATTCAGACAATTTTCTCCGGATCCAGAGAGGGACAGTTCAGAGAGGAAGGGGATTGGATTTTTGTACATTAAGCATAAAATCCCAAACCTTCTGGGGGGACATTTGAATTTTGTAAGGGGGGGGGGCAGGTCCCTCCGGGCTACCCCCGGAATTCAACACGTTTTTCTGGATTTAAAAGATTTTAGGGATCATATCTCAAGAACTAATGAACGGAATTTCATCAAACTTAATATTCTCTCATAAGTTGTTCATGATTACGTTTTCGTGTAAATGATATAACAGGTTGTGCTGCCATGCTGCCTTTTTTTTAGCAGTGTTGAATTCAGACATTTTTGTCCGGGAGGGTTTTCTATATGGTTCTGGAGAGGGGCAGTTTAGAGTTTCGGGGGGGGGGGGGGATTGGACTTTTGTCCATTAAGCATAAAATCTGAAATCTTCATGAGGGTCATTTCAATGTTCCGGGCGGGATTGTCCACCCGTACCAGCCCCTGAATTTAACACTGTTTTTCAGAATTTACACGATATTAGCGATAATATCTCAAGAAGTAATGACCGGAATTTCATCAAACTTAATATTATGTGCCATTGACATAAGTTGTTCCTGAGTTCTTCGTAGGCTGCGCTGCTATACTTTTTTTTTGCATGATATTCATGATAGCCATATCTCAAAACTAATGCACGGAATTTAATCAAACTTCATATTCTGTTACACTTTCAGATAAACAGATCCTTATTAGGCTTGGGTGTATACTGCCCAACAGCTACCGCTTTTATGCTCTTTGAATTGGGATTTTCCGTTGCGGACATCTAGGCTATGTCAGACGGGCGTCTTTTTTGCTTAAGTATTATCCATTGACAATGTGATCACAATTGTGAATGGATAATACTTAAGCAAAAAAGCAGCAAAAAAGACGCCCGTCTGACATTGGTCTAATATCAGAAGAACCTCTTTTTGCACGCTTTTTTTCGCTCTTACACCGTCCCTACACATGCTAGCGAAGGTGTAAGGATGGCGTAAGAGCGAAAAAAGCGTGCAAAAAGACGTTCGTCTGACATTAGCCTAAGAGGGTGTGGGCCGAAATTCAATGATTTGTTAGGAAAATGCAATGCTTATATTTTCTTCTAAAAGGCACATACTTCAACGAACCTATCCTTTTTGAATGCTCATGATGCGCATAGGTTATCATTTAAATTTGACACTGTGATAGCGAATTATGAAGTTTTAACATTTATGAGGCAGATGAAAGTTTTGGGATTGGCATATCCAACTACTTTATCTTCAATTTTTGAAGGAAAATGAAAATGATATTACCTTATTTTGTCTTAGAGACATCGATTAAAAAATTCATAGTATCGATTAAATCGATTAAAAGATCGAAATCGCCCATCACTAGTCTGTAGCTGCTTATCTTAAATCTCGCATGCTTTTTTGAAGCTTTGAAAGCGCATCACCATCTATGGACTATTTTTTTTTAATTACTCAAATAGACTTTCAATTGTGAAACACCTTTTAGTCCAAAACACACCCTTTTTCACCCATTACTTGGTGAAGCCTATCGAGATTTTCGTACAGCAATCTTTCAGATTATTTTCCGATTATCTTTTTACTTCATTTTTAGGTGCGTTCGTAATTATATAAATACGTAGCACCTATAGTCGTCGTTCAATCCGTCCGTCAGCATATAACAGAGCAAAAACTACCCAACCGAATGGTCTCAAATTTTAAATATACAATGGTTGCAAAATTGTGTCGAGTCATTTCAGATTGTATGAAAATCGGATGTAGAGTTTAATGACAGGGACAGTCAAAAATTTTCCGTTCTATTACGGTCAATGGGGAAAAATGATTTCAAGTGTATTTTAATGATGTTACAGCCTCTCGAACAGAATGAAATGGATAGGCATTTATGAACTGCACTAATATACACATTCAGCACACTATGCGGTGCAAAAAATATTTATAAAATTAGTTATATTATGAACGCACCTCATTTGCCACGTTTGACGAGCCATTTCCAACTTGTTTTTCAATTTACTGCCATTTTTAGCTAAACAACGTGTGTTTTAACGAAATGCGAATGTAGGATGTCAAAATTTTTCGTATGTTACAACATTCATCGTTGTGTGTTTTTTTATTAGTATAGAAATGAGGATATTGACATCAGAAATAATAGATAGGATTTTAAAATGTATAAGAAACGTTTGGTCTGCTTGTACAAATATCAAGTCAGAACATGTTATTTTTATACAAAACTAGGGGGCTCTGCCCCCTGCAAGCTACGCTCGCCAACCCCCGTTCAGACACTGTAGAATCTAAAAGCACGCTAATCTGATCGGTTTTAAAAAGATTCGAGAAGATTGAATTATACTGAAAAAAACATGTAGCGATCTCCCTGTAAACGGGTTCCCATTCAATTCCCTTTGATTGAAAAAATTTAAGGTAGAATCAGTTGCTGTTAAAACAGCCAATGGTTGTTTTCGTGTTTGGTTAAAGAAGATCAGTTAAACATTTGAAAAGAAGCTAAAATAAAATGAATTAATTAATCAGAGTCTTTGTCTCTCGGTATTTTTTAACAGCGTTATAAAACGATTGACATAATACAATTACTAAAATTTGCTGCTTTAACCCCTTCAAGGGCGGTGGTTCATTTTTGGACCACTTAATTTTAATTCTTAAATGCCACATTAGCATCAGAATATTGGGATTTCGAAATTTGTTTGTAAATTCTGGTGCCATTCACTGATATTAAGATTTTACGAATAGAAGTTCCTTGTCCGTGAAAGGGTTAAACTCATATTAATGTATTTATTATTTTAAGTTTCCTTTCCCTTTTAATATTCACGTGTAAATACAATTTTATGGACATAATTTTCAATATTTTCCTGCCTTTAACACGTACTCATTTAATAGTAATTTTAAAGTTTTTTTTTTTGTTTTTAATAGTCACGTGAAAATAAATTTTTAATCGTTAGGAAATATTATTCTTTGCGATGTTTTTAAAATTGAAAACAATCTCTATAATAATAGCCTAAGTCATGTGACTATCATCAACAGCTCCAGGCGGATCCCTTCGCTTTTTATATTCTAGGCGGCCATTTTGGTACTTTAATGTTAGCCAGCCACAGGTGTGATAAGTCGCCGAATATTATTCTATCCCCATTATTTCGTTTATATTATAATAGTCCAAGTCATGTAACTCCCATAAACAACGGGCAGACTCCTTCGCTTTTCATAAGAAAGGTTTCCATTTTGATTAAAGAATCAAAATTATTTTTTCGAATAAAACTACATAAAAGTTGCCATGATCAGAAAGAATTCCTGGTACTTTCATGTTAGCCGGGTGAAAATCTCGCCAATAGCTTTTTTTTTTAACTCGCCAGTTAGCATTTTTTTTATTTTTCGAGTGGTAAATTAAAACGGTGCTACTTGGTTATCCCATCGACCAAAAATCTGTCGCCAAACTATAAGACTAAATGCCAATAATGGTTGATCGTAAATGTCACATTCACTTGACTTTAAGGAAGTTACACATGTTCACGCCATCAAGTGATTTTTATTTCGACGTTTTATTTGTATTTTTATTAATGTTATACTAATTTATTTGCTCTTTTGTTATCTATACTCATCATATTATAAAGAGGTAAAAATTGTTTATTTGTAGGAGGTAAGCTCTGGAACTACCGAACCGATTCCAAAAGTAATGGTATCAAAATGATGGTGTTAGTCCAACTTAGAACATAGGCTATATTTTATGTCGGTACCACTACACCAAAGGGGGTGCAGGAGCAAAAAACGTTCTAAAAATGCGGTTTTTGTGTTACTGAAGGCCTAGAAATATGAAATTTGGAATATTAGTTACTTATAAGATATAAATGATGTCTAAACAATTTAACTTAACTTTTTCTTAAACAATTCAAAATTTAAAAGGTGTGAAAATGCACAAAAAGCGTTCTAAAAAATGTTCTAAATGGTAGTTTCTACATAATCCCAGGAAATACCAAACCGATTTAAAAAATATATGTGTCAAAATGATGGTGACAACGCTTGCTCCAAGATAGGCTATATTTTATGTTGGCGCCACTATTCCAAAGAGGGTGCAGGAGCAAAAAACGTTCTAAAAATGCGATTTATGTATTACTGAAGGGCCTAGAAATATGAAATTTGAAATATTAGCTACTTATTAGATATAAAGGATTTCAAAGAACAGTTCTTAAACAATTCGAAATTTAAAAGGGGTGAAAAAGCACGTAAAGCGTAGGAAAAAACGTTCTAAATGGTGGTTTCTACACATTCTCAGGAAATACCAAACCGATCTAAACAATATTGGTGTCAAAAATGATGGTGACAACGCTTGCTCCAACATAGGCTATGTTTTATGTCGGTGCCACTACCCGAAAGGGGGCGCAGGAGCAAAAAACATTCTAAAAATGCGATTTTTGCTTTACTGAAGGGCCTAGAAATATGAAATTTGAAATATTAGCTGCTTATTAGATATAAAGGATTTCTACGAACAGTTCTTAAACAATTCGAAATTTAAAAGGGGTGAAAATGCGCGAAAAGCGTTCTAAAAAACGCTCTATATGGTGGTTTCGACACAATCTCAGGAAATACCAAACCGATTTAAAAAATAAAGGTGTCAAAATGATGGTGAGAACCCTTGCTCCAACATAGGCTATGTTTTATGTCGGTGCTAATGTTAGTTATAAGATATCAATGAACTCTAAGGACATTTCCTAAAAAAAAAATAGAAATTTAAAAGGGGTCAAAATGCGCAAAGAGTGTTGTAAAAAACGTTCTAAATTGCGATTTCTATGCAATCTCAGGAAGTACTGAACCGATTTCAAATATAATGGTGTAAAAATGATGGTGACAGATCTTGCTCCAAGATAGGCTATATTTTATATCTGTTTCCATTACCCTAGAGGAGATACAGGAGCAAAATGCGTGAAAAACATTCTAAATGCCGATTTGTCAGCAATATCTCAGGAAGAATCAAACTGATTTCAAAAGTATTTGTAGGAAATTGATGCTGACAGCCTTTGCTCTAACATAGGCGCTATTTTATGTCAGTATCACTATCACCTAGACGTTGCAGGAGAAAAAACGCGTTCTAAATTTCGATTTTTGTGATCGGTAGGGGCTAGCAACTTAAAATTAGGCAAGGTACATATTTATTACATATAAATGATCTTTAAGAACAGTTTTAAAAAAAACTAGAAAGTTAAAAATGGGTGAAAATACGCGAAAAGCGTCCTAAAAAAGTTCTAAATTACGATTTCTACTCAATCTCAGGAAATACCAAAGCTATTTCCAAAGTAATGGTGTCAAAGCAATGGTGACAGTCTCTGCTATAACATAGGTTATATTTTATGTTGCTGTCACTACCATCTGAGGGTTGCAAAAGCAAAACATGTTCTAATTTGCGTTTTTTTGCAGAACTGTGGGGTCTAACACTTTGAAGTATGGCATGGTATTTACTTACAAGATGCAACTGCTTTCTAAGAACAGTCGAAAGAAAATTAAAAATTTTAAAAAGATAAAGTGAGCGAAGAGCGTTATAAATTACAATTTTTATGCAATATTATCAAATACCAAACCGATTAAAAAAATAATGATGACAAATTGTTGGTGATAGAACCTGCTGAAACATAAGCTATATTTTATGTCTGTGCCGCTACCACCAGATGGTTGCAGGAGCTGAAAACTTTCTAAATTGCAAATTATGTGATACTGAAAAGGCTAGAAACTTTAAATATGGCATGGTAGTTACTTATAAAATATAAATGCCCTCGAAAGACTGTCGAAAATAAATTTGAATTAAAAAGGGGTGAAGCGAAGGGGAGGTGTGAAAAGCATTCTAAAAAAGTCCTAAATTACGATTTCTATGCAATTTCAGGGACTATAAACCGATTATAAAAGTAATAGTTGCGAATCAATGGTAACAGTCTCTGATCCTACACAGGCTATATTTTATGCTGGTGATTCTATCTCCCGAGGTTCACAGGAACAACAAACGTTCTAAAAAAGGCCTTTAAAAGCTTTCTAAATTACGTTTCTGTGGAATATTAGGAAATAACAAACCGATTTCAAAATTTGTTGGCAAATTAATGGTGACAGTTCCTGTTTCAACATAGCCCTTTTTGTTGAGAGAGGTGGTAGGACTTGGAATTTGACATGATAGTTAATTTTAAGATGTAAGAAGATGGTTTCTAAAAAATTTCGAATGAATACTGAAATGAGCGTAATAATTGAGCATAAAAGTTTCAAAATATTTTCTAAATTATCACTTATTTAGTTTCATTTCGTTTTATTTCGTTTTATTAATTTAAGTCTCATTTCTGCCTAAAGCAGTGTAATAATGATGTTTAATGAAACTGTGTTTTAAATAGTAATTTTTGAATTATTCCTAAAAGTAATAACTACCTTTTAATAAAATAAAATATTACCTTTTAATAAAATTAAAATTTATTTAGTACCTTTTAATAAAAATTAGACATATAAATATCACTTGGCATATTTCAAATATTACGCGAGCAAAGCCGCGGGGTTTGTTAGTTTAAAATAAAAAAATGTCAATTTGTATAATTTGGCGAAATTGGTCGACGGGAGAAGTAATAACATTAAAACGTTGCTTTGAAGTGGAAATTAAATCTCATGATTTGTTGCATTGTCACATACGCACTGAGTTTGGCGTGATTTTTTTTTACGACAATTTGGCGAAAACCTCGTTTTCAAATGTTACACATGTATTTTTAAATTATTTTCTGTTATTTTTAAAATGAAATAACAATAAATAAATAAAATTAATTAATAATTATAGAACAAAACAATTTATAACATTTTTTGTAAATAAAAAGAAAATAAATTCAAATAAACATTTATTAATAAATAAGCAACAATAGCCGGGTTACCATCTCAGGTAAAATAACGCCATTTTGGCGCCAATTAGGTACCCCGTTGCGTATATGACATCTGTGTCTAATATTTTTCTTTTCGTTTCGTTTAAAAAAATGAATGAAGTAAAAGCCATTTATTTTAAAGGTTTCAATTTTAAATGAAATTTTGTATAAAATAAAATGATAATGAAATACAAATTGAATTCTGAATAAAATTAACATGATGCATTTCTTAGCATACATTTAAGGGAGGCCAAACTCGTCGCCAAATTAATTTAAAATAACCTTTTCTAAAATATGAAAAAAATATCTGTTATGATTAAAATTTGAGTTGCCATCAGTAGAAAAAAAGTATTTAAAATTAGAAAAAAATTAATATTTTGAAAACTAATTCTAATTTTAAAATTCTACTACCAGTTTTGAGATCTGTGGATCAATACGGATTTTTGGTGTTAATTTCATCGCAAAGTATTCCATATTTTAGGAGAAATCGCCGTGAAACGTAATCAGTTGTTTAATCAGTCGTTTCATAGAATCGTTACATAAATTCGTTTCAATTCGATTCCTTAGGATTTTATATATATAGGGTAGATAATAATAAAAATCAAAATAAAGATAACAAAAAATATACATATTTTCTTAAATTAGATTGCAAAAAGTTTTTTTATACTTAACTTTGACTCGTGTATGAAAATTTTCTTTTTGAATTTCATGTTCGATATTTTGCCATTGTAAATCTACTCAACTGTAAACCAACAAATAATAAACGAGGTTGTTCTCATTCGACAAAAACGAATTCCTTGTAATGACAGTTTTAGCATAGAAAATCATTGCAATAATAGAATAATTTTTAGAGTACTCAATACCTTAGGTTTGTAAAAAAAAAAAAAATTAAGTTTTCTGCATTCCTTAATAAATAACATATATCAACATTACATACCATGTACTTAAATGTTTCAAAAGATATCATACACGAAATAATTAAAAATGCGTCTTAAACATATTCCTGTCTAATTATGCTCGAGATTGTATCCAATTCAAACACGGCTACCAACCTCACAACGTCTAAAACTGTTCCTGGAAAAAGAAATAGGACTAAAACGGCACTTTTCAACTTTTCAATTTGCTACAAATTAATGAACCACTAACCACTAAAAATCAAAGCTATTATTACATGTATAATAATTGTAATTGCAGGAGAATTTGAGCATGCGGTTTGTTTTAAAATGTTTCTTCTAATGACTTAATTGATAATAAAGAAATCAAACATAGAAAATTGAATTTTTTAAATGATCTAAAAAACTAGAAGAACTCTTGAAACAGGATTGGGAAGGGGATCTTAGGGTAGTCGGTCGAAAGATATTCATAAAAAAAAGAACAAAAACATACCGATTAATCCATTCTGTGCTAATACTAGATTATAAAGCTTAGCATTATAAAAACGACCTTCTTATGTTGAAAGAAATTTGTAAAGGAAAGTTTCCCTCTGATATGCTTTTTCAATTTTTTTGCGTTCTATTTTTCGCAAATTTTTCTGGATGAAAGACGATAAAGTTTTTTCGCAAACAAGATGTAAACTTCTTCTATATTTATACGTACACTAAAAAACGGTTTGATAAAGCGATGCGGGGAAATCATTTTGATTTTTTAAAACTATTAAACCTAAATGGCATAACATTTCTCGACTTCTTAGCTCTGCAAGTCGTTGAAAGTCTCGCATGTTTAAAAACTGGAATACAATGACATTCGAGATTTTGGGAAACATGAATATATTCATATAGAAGTGAATTGTAGAGTAACAAGATAAAATAAAGAGTCATGTAACGGCAACGAATTAAAAAATTCAATTTTGATAAAACATGCATTGTAAGGAAATATTAATAAGTCTTTCATAAAATACAGAATGTCCATAAAAAATGTCCCAGTTTCAATGGTACATTATAACAGTTTAATTTAGACTCTTTAAAACAAATCATACATCCAATGGAACGTAAAATAACCTACTTTTTCTTACAAACGTTCCATAGGTGCAACTTTAGTGATACGGCACACATCCGGTTAACAAGTCCGGATTAATGGAAGCAATAGCCTTTTCCATTCTGCGTCTCAACAGTGGAAAATCATGAGGTAGCAGTAGACACGAACTTTTATAAAGATCCGAAGGAAAAAAAAATTGCAGTTCTTTAACAGCTTTTAAATTAAAACAGCCTAGCCATAACGCTTTACGCTCAGGAGTCGTCCTTTTGCGTCAGTGGCACTGCAAGCGAGTCCATAACAAAGCAGTACTAGCGAATGCGCTTTGAGTTGATCTTTATGGGTGACCTAATGCTATTGATACTATTAAAATTTGTAACTGGGACATTCTTACACAAAGCTGTGCAACCTCTGAATTTTGTTTTCCCTTTAGTGATTATTTATGAACGAAATGGGCTTCCATTCTAACTCACCGCCTGTCCGGCAGCAGGTAGCATTTGACGTAAGGGTCGGGCAGTCCGCTGTTGTCCCTGGATGTGACCAGGTTTCGGGCGCGTACGATCGTCACATACAGGATGGAGGCCTTCGAGTCGTAGCACACTTGCAACTGAAAGTGAAAGAACAAAAAGGGATTCACATGTGCAAGTTGGCAATTTAGTTACATAAAAATAACTTAAAAAAAGAGTTTAAGTTGCTGCCGAATTCCTGTTTAGAATAATCCTTAATTTTAATTATACCGATGACTTTACTGCTAAAATGCTCCCCCTATTACATATTCATATCGTGGCTAAATGAGTCGTGTCCAAATTAAATCAAGCTACTAGAACCAAGAATATGTGCAGTTAACTTTTTATGAAACCAATAATGAAGAGATAGAAATTTTTTGTCAACTGGATAAATCATATTCAAAGCCTGAGTAGCACAGTTGAGGGCCATTACAACAGAGCGAAAAATGGCCAGACAAGGAATCGAACCTGGATGTCTTGATTTGCCGTGCCAATGCTTTACCTATTAAGCTATCCGGACGATACCTAGCTGACATAATTCACTCTTATTTGTTGGATATGGCTGCGAACTGCAGCATTAGTTTTCTTTGCAGCAGCGTTTCGTTTTACGAATATGATTTATCCAGTTGAAAAAAAAAATTCTATCTCTTCATTAGGACTTAATTACAGGGTATACAGGAGTTTCCATGTTAACAAACACCTTCATCATGTAAATGCAACAGTTATAACTCGGATGAATGCAGTTCGCAGCCACATCCAAGAAATAAGAGTGACTTATGTCAGCCAAGAATCGTCCGGATAGCTTTATAGGTAAAGTATTGGCACGGCAAGCCAAGACATCCAGGTTCGATCCCTGGTTTGGACATTTTTCGCTCTGTTGGAATGGAGATCTCAACTGTGCTACTTCTGCCTTGAATAGAGTTATGCTATGTTATAATTTATTGTGAAATAACCAGTTTTAATCGAGAAACATATGCAGATTTTATAAATTATAATAAAAAAAGGAGATCATTATTATTACCATCGTTTGTTTACCCTTTTGACAAGTAAGTTTCGGCGAACTCTATGACTAACATGTATATAATACGGCGTTATTTGCCAAAATATTAAATGCAAATTTCACTTCAAAGTTTTTCCAATTTCTAATTAGAATACTTTCGAACATATTTATGTCGAAGTATCAGATAAGTTGCAAAAACTTTATTCTTCTTATTCAAGTGATAAATCTTTTATAAGATAATAGGGGGTTTAGCTCTTGTTGCTCTTGCTGAAAACCAATCATGTTCATCACCAACTACATTAGACGCATGGGCAATAATAGTGAAAATTTTCGTTGCCTTAAAAACGTACTGAGCTCAAAGAAAAAGTTTCGAACATCGAGTTCGTGGTTACGATATTTCGAAATTATATCATAAAATAGTATTATGTTTAATTTTTTTTTACTTATCATCTCTCATATTTTGTATTATCCCAGTTAAAATGATAACTTTTTTAACCGCGAAAGAAGTGTCATATTTTATTCTCTTATTCACAGTTACAAATTAATTCAAAAATTTAAATGAAGCATTTTCGGGTTTAAGTTTTTTTTAACCCTCTAAGGACTTTACTGAATTTTCATAAATGTTTTGTTAAAATGTTAAATTTTTTTTTCACTGTTTGTTTTTAAAATACACTTCATGCCACCCCTTCCTCCTGTTTATTTGACATACATCTTAAACCTTTGCACTGGAAGTTTTTTTTCATTCGTATTACCAGCAACTCGAAGCGATTTTAGTTATATCTTATTATTTTAATTCTTTATGAATACAAATGTTATGATATATAAAAAAAAACAAAAAATTATAAAATTATTGCATTTTGTAATCGTTCAAAGTGTGATATCTCTCGAAGCAATTGCCAATATGTAATATTGGCTTTTCTAGACAGGTATCACAAAATTATTGGCATTGTCTCCGTAGCGGAGCCCTCGAGTTTGAAGACAAATTTTAAATGGCTCCGTTCCGGAGCCCTCGAGTGCAAAGGATTAAAATACAATTCTGTTAAAAATATTTCCGTCTACAACTGATTTAAGTTGTTTTTGGAAAACGGAAAAATATAGGCAAACCTGCTCTAGGATATTTTATAAGAAAAGCCATTTGCATTTGACTCTATATCATACTATTAATTTCTACACTAATTCTTTGACCTTGCTTTCTGATCTGAAGACAAAAGATATAAATATTTATTCATTTTTTGGTCAAATTGTAAATGTAGCGAGATATAACAGAGCTTTTAGAGACAAGAAGTAATAAATTCCGTATATTCCGAAGTATCAAACTTTCAGACTTATTTTGTTTTAGGTACATTAACCGTATAATGTGCATCTCTTTATTTGTAAAGAAACCTTTATCAGCGGCAGGGTTGAGATACATTGGTTTAGGTACATCATAGGTGTCATAGTATTTTAGGTGTTTCAGGTACATTATAGGTGAAATACCACCCTAAACATTATGGTTACATGATATATATATATGATATATATGCATGGCAGGTAGAGAGCTGCAGGTTGATGAGGCCGCCATCCGATGTACGATTCATAAGGACCTTTGTCATAGGTCGTATGTGATGAGAAGAGGACAGTTCTTGTCCGACAGAGACAGGAATAGCCGCCTGACCAGAGCCAAACGTCTTCTTAACAATCTGAAACATAGGAGCTAAGAATGATGTTGTTTTTCTCCGATGAGAACATACAGGAGCAGAAAGTGAATAGCAAAAAGATCGGCGGCTGTGTAAAATCGCCACAGAGGTTCCGACCGTCATACACAGAAAATATCCAACCTCACTGAGGATTCTGGGCGGTCATGAGCAGCGAAAACGACCTGATGCCTCCACATTTCTTTCTTCAAGATGTGAGAGTCAACGCCGTTGCATATACCGACGTGTTAAAGCTCCTGACTATTTCTGTAACACGTGGAAGATCGTACGTTTTCCAAAAAGACTCGGCGCCCTGCTATGCGGTCCATGCAGCCCAATAATAGATGGTCAAAAGCTTTCATGAACATTGATCCTCAACTTGTTGTCCCTCAACTCCACAGCTATTATTCCGATAGGTTATTACGTATGAGGCGTGGTTAAGAGGGACTTGAGTATGTATGCACGCAACAGTGTTGCAGTTAGCCGTTGTGCATTCAATAGCTAATGCTCCAAACACCCATCAGATTATTGCCTGCAGTTGGTTTCGAAAGCGTGTAGAGGCTATCATTGTGGCTGATGGTGGTTTGAGTGAATGATGTGGTCAGACACTAGGTCACTTGTACAGAAGGTTAAAATGTAAAAAAAATGCTCTATCTCTAGTGTCTGTTCAGGTTTGAAAGCAGGCGTTATTTTGTTCTCAAATACCTGCCGCATCCTATAAATAGCAAACTAAGTATGTTGTGACCATGACAAAACTTTCTTCTATATAAATCATATCCTCTGAAATCAAAATTATACGACAATCTATTAGTTCTTCAGATAGATCTATTTCGGAAATTGTTAAAAGCGGAGCCTAGCAGCGGCACCTGTTGGACGGTATATACCAAACCTAATAATATAACCAAACCTAAAGTATTGGATCTATTTATGTCAAGGTCTATCAGAACAAGAAGTGGGGTGATATTTACTGCATGAATTCTTAACACTAGAACGCCCGGAAGGAGTCGATTCGACTCCGACCATATGATTAAATGTCAATTGGAACCAGAAATTCTTTCACAAAACAAGTAAAATTTTAAAAACGCAGATTAATGTTAAATAAATTAGTCAAATAATTTTAAATAAAAATTAGGGTGTCAAATATTTCTATGAAACTTGAGTAAAATTTGCGGGCGTTCTAGTGTTAAGGTGTAGCTATCGCAGAAATCGGGTTAAACACAGCATGAAGCAGCCGCTGTTGGGCGATTGGCACCCAAACCAATCAGCACCAATATAGGTTGAGGTCTAACAGAATAGGAAGCTTGATGAGAATCCGTGCATTAGTTCTTGAGAGAGAGAGAGAGCGGCCATAAAATTTGTGTCCCTTATAGACGGACGCATACCAAATTTTTGTTTTACTTTCTTCTATCTACAAGAAGAAAGTATTGGATTTTTGGAAATTTTGAACTTATGCGTTTCAGAAGGTCCTGAACGCGATTGAACTGCTTTTAGAAAATGTTCGTTCGTGAGGCTGTCGGCACGTGACACACGTTTTGTGGACAATCTACCTCACGAACTAAATGCACTGAATTTAATCGAAGATTAGATTTTGTGAGACCTTGACATAAATCAGCGCTGAATAGGTTTTGTTGTCAATCGACCACAGTGTCACTAGGCTGAATTTTTTATGATTTCTAGCTCTATCTCAAGAACTAATGGATGTAATTCTATTAAACTTCATATTCTGTTAGATCTTGTCATAAATAGATCGTTATTAAGTCTGGGTGCATAGCGCACAAAACTTTTTTTTTTCACAATTTACGCGATAGCTTTATGTCAAGAACTGATATAGTGTCAAATAATTTTGGTTCCGGACGATTTGATTTATAGAAAAGAAAGTTTTGGGATGACTACAACATACAAGTTTTTTTTTTTGGTTCATGAATAGCATATTTATTAAATTAGAAACATTAGTTCTTATTATCATCTTTTTTCCCCCTTAACTTTTCCGTTTTATGACCGGCGTCTAACGTGTACCTGCAGATTTCGATCTATTTTCTTGTACGAAAAGTGCGCATTAAAGACAGATGTATAGGGACATTTTTACGTTCTCCTTTGTAAAGAAGAAAGTATTGTAATTGAGATTTTTTTCGACTTCCGGTTTTCGACGGATTGACAGGTTTTAGGGATCAGAGATCCCGAAAAACATGTTTATACAGAATGTCTGTCCGTACGTATGTCTGTATCTCCTCTATCATCAAAAAGTGCATGAAGTTATACATAGAATTGAACCAAAACTTTTGTGAATGTTTTTGGCTATAGCCAGCAGGTCACCTTGAATTTAGAAATATTCTGCCAGAAGGGGACGTTGTCATACCGATTTTTGTGCCATTTTCATTATTCTACCATCGAAAAGTGTATGAAGTTAGGCATAGAATTAAACCCAATTTTAGGTTAATGTTTTTGGTTACGGGCTGCATATCCTACGTGAATTTGGTAACAATCCGCCGGAAGGGGGCACTGTAATAACGATTTTACTCGATTTTTTATAATTCTATTGTACATCGTCTGTTAGTGCAGGGCCATTTGCATCCAGCTGACCCGGCAATTCTCAAGCAGCTGATGTACAACAGAATAAAGAAAAACATTGATTTGATTCAATATTATGATGGAGATTAATTCGTTTGCACTCCAATTAGTAAAATGAAGCAGAAACTTAAGATGGAATTCAATGTTGGAGTAATATTGAAGTGATAACACTGAAGTATTAACATGTGTAACAACTTTTTGAACTACTAACATGTATAAGGAAGAAGGAAATTTTGTGACTGGCACAATTCGACTTTTTTTTTGAGTAATATTCGTTCTTACGTAATCGGATGTTAGGATGTTTACTTTGACCAATACTTCTTTGAGTAATTATGTACAGTTATTTTTTAAAGTAAAAAAGTTATGAATAACATTAATCTATTTTTGCCAAGTAAGTGCTAGTATTACTGTCAGATTTCGTAAGGAAAACAGAAAGAGTAACAACAAGAATAAAGAATCTCTTACCTGTATTTCGCCCGAAATGTCCTCAGCTCTGTACTTCTCCTACAAAGAAATGGGAAAAATTAAAAAAGAAAAAAAAGTACTTTTTTCTTTATAGCCAAAAAAGTAACAATAAGAATTATTTTTACAAGTTAGAGAAAAATGAACAGAATGAAACACGTATGAGTAGATACCGCAGATAGAGGAAAATTAAGCGCACTCCATTGCGTTTTCCTCCATCTTAAAATTAAAAGTTTTATCGATTTTTTCACCAACGAGCAGAAAACTATGCATAAAATTTCTTTAACAAATGTATCTCCGTGAGTGAATTCTTCAAAACGTTACTACTACATATTACTACATATGTGCAACGTAATTATCGTGGGAAATATACAGAGTTTGCCTATTGGCTTTCGAGCTCAACGTTAAAGGAGCTTCTAAGTTTTATTTTATCTTATCCTGGTACGAATACTCTTAACATAAGTTAGCATAATAATATTACAAGTGAGTAACATCGCAAGCTAATGTAAATGAGCGAGAATTTAATCAATTTCAATATTACACTATGGTGATTTCTACAGATATTCAATAATGTATAAGTGAACTAATCGTGAAAAATCTAGAGAGGTTGCTATTTGCATTCGAGAGCTATGTTAAGTCTTAATTTATCTTATCATTTATCGGCTTCGGTCTTCGAAGGTTCATGTGAAGCAAATATTCTTTGATGAACCCTGAGATCAAGTCTTGAAGACCGGCTCCCCTATGAGTGTCCGGTTCCATTCGGGTTCTTGGAGACCCGGGGAAGTGTTTCCAAGGTCCCTATCAGTTTCCTTCAGTACATGAGAATGGCTGTCGTGACGTCCAGATTTCGATCTACTTAGGTGCAAAAAGAGTACGCGCGAGGGACGGGACTCTTATGTCCGGATTGCATGTTAAGGAGCGGTCGGTGTCCAGCGCAATTCGGCCCGACCGATGCATATGTAAGAGGGTTACCGGAACCTAGAATAGGGAGGTTGTGGTTCCCTTTTATCCTAGGTAAGGATCTAATTCAACTAATCCCTACTCACCTTGTTGTCCGTGGTGTCCGCTTTTCCGACGGGCGATCCTATCCTGGGATGATGTCGCGTCGGAGAGACCGAGCCGCAACGCTCCTCCAAGCAGTTCGAGTTACGCACACCTGCAAGTTTAGAAGCATTATTAGAAAAAATGATATAATTCAAAACTTTTACATCTGAGTAGTTGATTAAGGCTGTTAGTCGGTCATCTAGTTCCTCAATTTCCCACGCTCATATTAAACCTATGCAATCGCGTATTTTAAATGCCTCCCTAGGAAATCACTATTTTAACTTTTTAACTTCTTAAAGGGTGTCTTTTTTACTTTCTTCTTTCTAAAGAAGAAAGTATTAAATTTTTTCGACTTCCGGTTTTCGATGAATTTGCACGTTTCAGGGGTCAGAGATCCTAAAAAACATGTTTATACAAAATGTCTGTCTGTCAGTCCGTGTGTCCGTACATGTGTATGTCCTCCTTGTATTATCAAAAAGTGTATGAAGTTAAGGAAAGAATTCAACCAAATTTCATACATATATTTTTGGCTATAGCGAGCAGGTACCACGTCAATTTGAAAACAATTCGCCGGAAGGGTCATAGCGATTTTTGTGCCATTTTCATTATTGTATCATCGAAAAATGAATGAAGTTATGCATAGAATTGAACCAAATTTCATATACATCGTGTCTTTTCTCAACGGTGCCCAATGGCTAATGTCTGAACCGTTAGTCACGGACTTAGAGTTCCAATTACAAAAATGTTTTAAATGGTGTAAAAAATTATTTAAAAAGCGATTTGGGTCAATAAAAACATTTCTTAGAAAGTTACGAAATGGACATTTTTATACTGTCCCCCGGTTGTCCGTATGTTTACTATCAAACATGTTTTTTTCTGGTTTTCAGATTAATTTTCACGCTGTGACAGACTCTCAGCGTTGGGAGTCGTCATTTCTGTGTCATAGCGCGAAAATATATCTGAAAATCAGAAAAAAACGCATGCTTGAAAGTAAACATACGGACAAGTGGCTCCATCTATGATTGAAATTTGGAACTAATTATTTTCGTTCACTTGAAGAAAACTTTTCATCCTGAGACGCATTTTAGTACGAACCGCACTCCTGTACGACAATTACTTGAGTTTGTATTGAATTTTAAAATGTGTCCATGGAATTTCCGGACAGACTGTAGTTTGACAACTCAGAAAAAAACAGAAACACAGAAAAAGTGAGTTAATTAATATTAAGTTCCTGATGAGATATTTTAAATATATGAATACATTTCCCGCCCATAGGTTTAATAATAAAAGGGGGAATTGGGAAGGTGAGTGACTAACAGCTTAAACACTTCGCGGCGAGGGTCTTTTACAGAATTTTTAATCTTTTATCACCGGTTTTCAAAACAGAAATTTTAGTCTAATTTAATCGGGAAAATTCTTTGATTAAGGTGTCTTAGGACTCCTATAATTAAAAAAAAGACCATTTTTAACATTTAATATCTTAAAATGTATATGATTAAAAACAATTCGGGGGATGAAAGATATAAGTACAATCTTTCATTTCGTGTATTTAAAAAAAATGCAAGATGAAGAATTAGCATTTACAGGGGGCTCCAAACTGACAGACATTTGAGGAGCAGAAAATGGGCATACGCGCAGGATTAGAAAATAAATTTTGCAACTAGAATGAAAATTTGGGTGCCTACTTATACTTCAGATTGTAATAATGACACTGAACCTAAATAAATTTGTATTGAAAGCATTTTTATATTTTTAATACAAAGTTGTATTGAGCTAATGCAAAATTTTGAAAATTTCAACAGTATAATCATCTAAAAAAATATTTTTTAGAACAATAAAAATGAAATTTTTCCTTTCAGTTTCAAAGGAAGTTTCAATTTATACAGAATAACATGAAACATATGTTTTGGAAATTTTATGAAAAAATATTCATAAGTTTTTGAAATATCTTGCGCGTGATGACCAAAAACGTCATTTGAAGAAAAATGATTTTAAAATTTCGAAAACGCCGCTACAGTTATTGAGCGGGTATCATTCTAAAAGCCATAACTTCTATTCTGATGGGAATATAAAGGAAACATTTATATCAAAATGTTTAGAAAGGATAGTAGTTTAATTTCTAAACAAAATATTAAAGTTTTGAAGCCTTAAGAGTTCTGAGACATCTTAAATAAGGCAAAATTTACAATAAAAAATAACTGGTGGGAATAATATTCAGGATTCTGAGCACCTTACGCGGCACATATACGTGACGCTCGCCACCAAGGGATTAAGGGTGCAAGAACATTTGCGAAATTCTACGAAAACAGCTGGTATTGAAGTACCTTTTTACAGGAGTTACTGGAATGATTTCAATAATTTTTGAAATAGCCTTTTCAGTAGCTAAACTAGACTGATCGTTTAAGGGGAAAAAATGATACAATAGATCTAAAAACAAAGCGGAATGTAAATGAAAAAAAATCACAACATAGCTCATTGTAATAGCAATAAATAAATTAATAAAATATAGAAACTCCTTCAGTAGCTCCGAAGAAAAAAGTACGTCACTATCGATTTTTTTTCCATAGGAGATTTCGCGACTGTCTTTAAATCTATTTAAAATGCCGTCATAAATTTAAATTATGACTTCCTACATGATCTTTTGGGGATGCTTTTCCAATCTAGGGGCCTTGACTGTTTTTTTTTCAAAAGCTGGTTTGTTTATATGAAACAAAATTGTATAAATATTACAAAAATTGCTTGTGTACATGAGACAGTGCATGAAAATTTCCTTCCATCGTCGAGCCCTTTATCTCTATTTAGCCAAGGCCCCTATACTGGAAAAGTACCCTTTTTGTTTAATATTTGGCTTATTATGTTAAATACAGCATTTAAATTCATATTTTATTGTGATTGACATCGGATCCACACGGACTGATAGAATTCATGATATTGTCCTACTGAAGTCATGTCTAAAAATATTGGTACAGTTTATATTTTCAAGTTCTGAATAATGGTTCAAATATTCATATCAGAAAGAAAGAGTTTGTAACAGAAGATCCGAAACAAAGATTTCATTCAAACATGAAACTGTTTGTAACAGAAGATCCGAAACAAAGATTTCATTCAAACATGAAACTGTTTGTAAACAACATCAGTGGTAAACGCGCCATCTGTCGGTCGTGGTAAGAGCAAAAAGGTTACCTTCTTCGGTGGGCGATCTCACTGCGTACTCGTCGTATCTGTCTCTGGATGTGCGGTAGCTTGGCTGGCTGTGCTGTTGCTGCTGGTGGTGATAGGAGGAGGACCCTCCTGCTGACCGGGATGTGGTGGAGTGGTGATGGTGGCCGCCGCTCCTCGACAGCCGGGACTCGGGGTGGTTCTGCTGCTCGTGGTGGTGATGGCGATTGGGATGGTGATGAGACGATGACCGAGAACTCAGCATATTGAAGTCGCTGTAGAAAAGAGAGAAAAAACTTGTGTAATGAGATCTTTTCAAAACATCAGGAACAGATAGGACATGTGAAAGCAAGACTCGAATAAAGCATGAGCCAAGTGGTGGGCTTTTGGAGCATGATATTTTGCTATGCTTTAATGGCATGAACCTTTGTCATTAAAGCATGAAACTTTGGGGGCTCCAAGGCCAATATGGAACTGTCGCAAAATAGATATTTAAAATCGGTTTTGATCTTATACTGATTGCAAACAATATTTTGTACTTTTAGGGTAGTATAAGATAATAAATAACAAAAATATTTATATATATATATGTTACGACCAATATGATTAATCGGTTATTATTAATAATTACCAAACAATATCCAAATAAACCGGTTAATATGATTAATTTATGGAAATTTATCAAATTAACCGGTTATTATTAATAATTACCAATCAAGTTCGGTCAATTTAATAAATTTCAACTCCCTTAGCTTGAGATTTTCATTATGCATGCGTATATTGATTCAGCGTCAGCGCCTCACCATAGTGAAATTGTATAACAGCTTTTGTGAGAACGCAAGTTTGTCTTTGTCTATTGGCAACAACTTGAAGATATCAGTTGATGGTTTATTTTATATGCAAGCGGCCGCATCTTTCAGAACGCGCAATAATATTTATTTTTCGCCAGTTTCGATTGTTTTTGCGTGCTAAGTAGTGTCTATTTGATGTTATTTTTAAGCGGGCTCTCATGTCAAGCACACAAGTCGTATGTTTGTTGTTCAATAAATAAATAAATAAATGTTACTTTTGTTGTGCCTTCGAAATCTATTCAATTAAGAGCGTTAAAAATAAGACAAGGCGAGGAAGTTGCTTATCACCTAATGGCTGTGTTTACAAATTTGGACAACCGAGAATCTTGCAAAGTGACAATGGCCAAAAATTTGCTAATAAAAATATTAAAGAAGTTTGTCCACTCAAAGGAGAAATCTACTCAAAATGTTTCATGGGAAAATCAAGACACAGTCAATCGCAAGGCTCAGTCGAAAGAGCAAACCAAGACATTGTAAAGGTGTTATCCACTTGGCTTGAAACTAACAATACAACAAACTGGTCAGAAGGAATAAAATTCATTCAATTTATGAAAAATAGAGCACATCACTCTCGAATAGATCGCAGTCCATATGAATCTTTATTTGATTATAAAGCAAATGTAGTTTTAATAACCAATTTGCCAATCGATAGGTTATCAAGAATTACAAGTGAAGAAGATATTTTTGTATAAGAAATCAGTCTAGTAATTAAATTCAACTTTAGATAGTAATCTCAACCGAGGAGGATATAGGCGGCAAGAATGATGATAATATGGGTGTGAACTGAATAATTCGACGAAGACTTTCAGGGGACAGCTCCAGGTCCAGTCCGGTAATAAGAGTGTCAGCCAAATTGAAGGAGAACAAAATAATTCTAATATAGCAAAGAGAAAAATGTTTCGGTGATGTTGAAATGGAAGATTTCGAAGAAAAAAAAGAAGATTCTTATTTTCACTGGATGATGTCTCGAAAAATATTCAAGAAGCTCGACACTTTTCTAAACAGTCGCTAAATAAGCCAGCGGAAAAAATGCTACGCTTTCGAAGTTAAAATTTACAATTGTAAATGTAAGAGATCGAATAAGAATATCAGAGTTAGATATGGGTGAGGCTGATAGCCGAAATATTATAGCCGTTATAATTTCGAATGAAAATAAAAACTTATATAAATTTAGTACAAAGCATGGAATTTTAAATGAACGGTACACAAGGAACAATTTCACTGTCTGCAAGGAAGCTTTAATTTCAGTTAATGAAGTTTCGGTGAATGAAATAAATCTAAGAGAATGGGCTCGTAAGATTTCTAACCTAGGTGGTCAATGGTTTCAATATTACAACTCTAAAGGCAATTGTAATTCAATTTGTTTATAAATGTAAAAAATCGAAAACCCTTTGTAACTCCAAATGCAACAACAGCTCTTCCTGCCATAATAAATAATTTGTTGAAAACGTAATAATAATAATAAAAAAAAAACCTACCTCTTTTTCTTCCTTTTTAATTCTGTTAGATCGGTGTAAGAATTGTCTCATTCCGACAGTAACTTCTCTTAATAAATTTGCTGTATGTTAAAATTAATTTATTAGAAGTCTAAATTTAAAAATTTCTACTTATGCAACATTTTTCTTAACACTCATTGCTAAAAGTATGCGCTTTAAAATTGAATTATTTACTCTTTCATTATCTCAGTGTTTAAAATTTTTACCTAATTGATTGAGTATTTACAAAAATAATTATCTTTAACCCCTTTGGCCTTGGCGTCCTATTAATAGGACATAGGTTTTGATTGAGTATTATTGTCTCTTAACATTTATTTTTGTTATTAACTTCATACAGTTATGGTGGTATATGTTCCAGTAATGGACATATTCGTTACTAAGCTGAATTAATCATATTGACCGAACTCCGTTGGTAATTATTAATAACTAGGGGATCGTACCCGGGCTTCCCGGGTTACAGAATATAGGTGAAAACATTTTTTTAAATTGATAACTAATAATTTTGTTAGAGGCAATAAATTTTTTAGATTGCCCACTTACATTAAAAAGCATTTTTCAAATGAAAAATACGAATTATACAATCAAATAATTTTTTGAAATTTATCAAAAGCGATATTTTCTTATTAGACGTACGCTAAGAGTATTTGCCAAGATTTTGCTACTTATGGCATTCTTTTATATTCTGATAATTTCAGAGCTTATACATGTCTGGTAAATTTACGTTTTATTTATATTATTTTATTTATTTATTCATAGGGAAGTATTTTTTAATGGATATTAGACGTAAGACAATGATGAACTCTTTATTTTGTTTTAAGGGCAAACGGATTAATCTTTCGTAATCGAGCTCCGCGCAATATAAATTAAAAAATTAGATAAATTAAAATATAGATAAATTAATATAGATAAAATATAGATAAATTAAATAAAAAACCATAGACAATCAGTAAACTGAGATGAACTTTGCAAACAAATTCCATTTGAAAAAAAACACAATTTGGTGATCTAAAAATTTAAATTGTACGTTTACAAATATGTTAGATTTGTGTTTTTTTAATGTTATTCTTTTTTTTTTTTTGTTTATAAAAGAGGTATTAATTTCATAAATTTGTCTTTCACAAATATGCTAGATTGGTGTTTCTGAATATTATTCTTTTATTTTTTTTTTATAAAGGAAGTATTAATTTCGTTATGCAAAAATAGTCAGAAACAAATGCTGAACAATGTTTGTTGCTTTATGTGCAAAATGTTTATTATTATTATGTATTTAAACTGGCACGTGTTAAGATAAACTTTTAAAAAATCATGCTTAAAAATTATTTTAGAAAACATAATACAACAGTCAATTAGGGAACAGTTTTTAAACAAATTGCATTTGAAAGTAAATTTTTTCCCTATGCGACGAAAATTGAAAATGTACGATGGTCAGAAGATTAAAAAATTGCAGTAGCGAAAATTTCAAGACCTAAATTTGATCGTGAAGTGTTGCTATTCGCAAAATGACGTCAGCGTTATGCACAGATACGTTTGTTCTTTATAATATAGATAGATAGATACTTAATCAGTGAAATATAATAAAGATCAGTTATTAGGATGTATTATCAACAGAGGCTCTTATACTTGGTATTCCGGAATGAAAAACAGCAATTTTCACCTTCTCAAAATTTGCATACACACTTCTCATATTCATATTCATCATTCTTTTAAAATTTGTATTTTGTTTGATCATTTTAATATCATTTTAACTCAAAACTTGAAGTCACGATTGTCAGCAACACCTTTTATGTGAACAGACGCACTCTTTACTTGAGATTCTAATCTCAATTACGGAGAGTAAAAATTTCCGTAATTTATGTTTTTTAGACGCATTTGTGTTAAAATGTTTAATTTTAGCCAAGAAAATGATCGTTTTCTTTTAAATATGACTTCATTTGCATTTAAATAAGCATTTCGCCTAGTGTCTGAAACTTAGTATCAGTACACATGTAGAAGGAAAATTTATGAGGAAAAATGCGTGTTTTCAAAAGCAGTATGTCATTTTCCGTTATGCCCTTAATATAATATTATGCTCCTAATGGGATTTTGCGCCACTAAACGCTATACAACAATTTTTATCAACAATTTTGAATTTTTTTTCAGAAAATGGCATCATGAATAAAGATAAAAATACCTCATTATTTCTCTCTTGTCTGCAATAATGAAAGCTATCTAATTTTCACCATTTTGAAGAAATTTCATAAAATGCTTTTAAAATTAAAATA
Organism: Maratus speciosus; assembly: GCA_963932465.1. Taxonomy (NCBI): domain Eukaryota; kingdom Metazoa; phylum Arthropoda; class Arachnida; order Araneae; family Salticidae; genus Maratus; species Maratus speciosus. The sequence continues at coordinate 11,723,485 of OZ010793.1, read as the reverse complement.
TAAAAGTGGGGATATTAAAAAAACAAACAAAAAAAAAACAGCTAGTGCCATCACATCTACAAATGTTAAAAAAAAAAAAAAAGTAAAAAAAAAAATAGTAAAATTGGTTCAGCAGAAAGATCAGGGCAGATGACTAAAAAACACACTTGTGTTTTGAATGTATAGATTATATAAAATTATGAAAAGTTAAATTCAGCCAATTACGTTATTTTGATAAAATTATAGTAGAATGTCCTAAAGAATAGCATTAAAATTTTATTATTTTAGAGAATTTTGGACAAAAACTTCAGGAACGTGATATTATTTTAAACCTCAAATTATTAATTTGCTTGTCTAACTCGGCGAAGCAAATCCATCCAGGCGAGAATCATCAAACTCTGTAATATAAATCGCTATTATTTGCATGTCACCTCTCTTTTATAAAGACACTCTAATTTTTTTTTTAATAAAATATTGCGTTTTATCAGTGTGTGATTTCGATTTCATTATTTTCAAAAATGAAGCATTTTCACCTGTGAAGAATTTCAAAGCAGCTGGGCTCTGAAAATGACGCGCTTCTACAAAACATAATTCAGTTTTAAGAATTAAAATACACGCTTTATTATAAAATGACGTCATTTGCATCCGCTAAAGCAATCCACTTTTACAATCCAGTCTTAAACCTCGTCTATAGAAAAGTATGTATATGACGTCATTATCACGGAATAACAGACAATATTCTTGACGTAGCCCGTATTTTAATTTAAACTTTTTTTTCAGGTTTTATGAGAAAATGGCAACAAAAAGATGCAGCAATCTCCTATTTTCGACCATTTTCCTTTTACTTTCAACAGAAATGGGGTACTTTTGTTACCACAATTAGAAAAATGGTGTTAAAAACTACAAAAAAATTAATATTTCAAAAATAAATTGAGATACAGCTTTCAAACAAATTGCATTTAAAAGAGCATTTTTTTTCTTATACGACGGTGTAAAAATTAAAAATGTGCGATGTTTAGAAGTTTAAAAATTTGCAGTAGAGAAAATTGCAAAACCTAAATTTTATTTCAAATTTGAAAGTGTTGCCATTCGCAAAATGACGTATGCGTTACGCACAGATATGTTTGTCCTTTATAATATAGATAACCGGTAAATATGATTAATATGTAAAATTTATCAAATTTACCAAAACACGCGGCTATTATTGATAATGACTTGTTATTATTAATAATAACTGAATTTATCATATTAACTGTAACATATATATATATATATATAGATATATACAGTGGTGGCCAAAATTGTGGACACTTTTAGGTAGATTACAAAAAAGTAAAAAGCTACTTATTACAGCTGTCCGAAGGAAAACACTTCGGGAAATTTTGCTACATTTTCGCCGATCATGACCCCCAGATCTCAAAATCACCCTCCGTTGAAATGTTGACTTATATATATATATATATATTTATATCTGAATTTTGTCATGCTGTAATTCTCGAATTTTTGAACAGATTTGGATGAAATTTTCCGAATGCATAGTACATACTAATGTCTCGACTGATTTCGTTGGCTAGCTTCATTCGCCACCTTGTTTCAAATGGCGGCCATTTGAATTTTTGAAAAATTTTTATGCTTTCTCTAACATTGTATACTTATAGAAAATGTTACGTTTCACAAAATACAAACTCTTATGAGTCATTTTAAACAGTGTTAGAAACATTAAAAGATATTTTAAAGAGTCACACAGTGTAATTTAACAACATAGGTCATTTTAAAGAGAAAGTTAGGTAACCTAAAAATTTCCAAAAGTGTCCACAAAATTCAAATGGCCGCCATTTTGAAACAAGATGGCGGATGAAGATGGCCAACAAAGTCGGTCGAGACATTAGTGTGTACCATGCATATGAAAAATTTCATCCCAATCGTTTAAAAAATTCGAGAGTTACGGCATGACAAGATTCAGTTATAAATATATATATGGATATATAAGTTAGCATTTCAACGGAGTTTTGGTATGGGGGGGGGGGGGGGATCATGATCGGCGAAAATATAGCAAAATTTCCCGAAGTGCTTTCCTTCGGACGGTTACAATATGTAGCTTCATACTTTTTGTAATGAAAGCTATCTAAAAGTGTTCACAATTTTGGCCACCACTGTATGTATATATATATATGTGTGAATATATTCTAAGGTACCGAGAATGTTATTTCTCTCCACTCTCAACGGTGCCCAATGGCTAATTCTTAAAACGTTAGGCATAGACATATAGTTCCAATTAATAAAATGTTTTAAATGAGATAAAGATGTATTTAATAAACGATTTGGGTCAATACAAATATTTCTTAAAAAATTACGAAATTTGAATTTTTATACGGTCCCTCGGTCCTATAAGTTATACGCAGTAAATATCCTATTATACTAAGAAGTAAGACAAAAAAAAAAAAGTTCGAACAGGTTGGTAAAAGCAGTATTTCTTTTAGACCATTTGCCAGGGGAGTGCATTTTTTAAATCGAGGAGAGGTGTGTTGATATAAAATTTAAAAATGTAGTTTGCTAGTTGTTATGTAAGCCAAAATCAGGGTGTAGTAGAGGGTATACGGAGTTATACGCCGTATACCTTCTGAAGTATTTTAAGAAGCTCCGTACACCCACTGATTCTCAAATAAAACGATAGCCTACAGTGCTCTCTGCTTTTTTACGACTACAACACTGGCCGAAATTGTCTACGAAGGAAGGCAGTAGAGCTGTTCTGAGGAGGCATAGCTCCTCCTCCTCGAGAGTTGCCTGAAAGAAAAACTGCCCATCAGAACTTTAAAAGAAACACTCTAAAAAATTTATTCAAAAAATGTGAAGTGTACTGGTAGCAAGTTGAAGGAACACTCCTGTGATTGGAAGAAAATTTTCTGTTATTTGACGACACTTCCGTCTTTTTGTGTTGAGCTTAGCTTCTCGAAGTTACTGTCATTTGAGGGCGAAAGAAAAATTCCGTTTCTAAAGCGGCCGTTTCAAAGCGTTTGCAGCAGAGCATTCCTGCGATTGGACGAAAATGCAGCTTTACATTGAACTCTTTTGAGTTATTTTTACGTTAGACTGGTGGAATGTCTGTTTTTAAGAGGAAATGTGCAAAACAAAGCAAACATTTTCCTTAATTGACGGAATATAATAAATGGGAATATACACGATTTTTTTCAGAGTGAAGAAATGGAAAAGGCACCTTCGAATGACGATTTCGACTTCGTCTCCCGACGTGGCGATGATCCTCTGGACTTCTTCGTACGTCTTCCCCGTCAGGCTGGTGCCGTTCCACTCCAGAACCTGGTCGCCTTTTTGTTTACAAACAAAGAAAGAATTAGTTTTAACATAACATAGATATAGACATAGATAGATGCACATCGAGGTAAATCTAATTCTACATTCAAGTTATAGTTTCCATATCACATATACAGTTAATTTACATGCACATTGCAACGTATTTACACTGGTGTCCAAAATTAAGGACAAATCACAAAATGCTAATTTTCAAGTACGCGAATACTCAAAAGGAAATAATATAATTCGAATAATTACTATCTCTACAGCACAGCTAGTCCATATAACATCTCATTCATGTCACACATGGCCACAAGTGTTACAGTCACTACGGTGAAGCAAAAAAATAGAAAATTCCATACATCTCATTATGAGTCTCAAATGATCACTATATATGACTCCACTGAGACGTCACTGTGACTGCTGCTTTGTGACGAGTCAACATATGACTTTACAATGTAGTTATATTGTGACTCTCATGTGACTGTCATCTACAGACTGAATTTCAAAGTCATCGTGAATTCTGCATTGTGATAAGTTACCAAATAATGTCACATTAAAGTCACATGATGACTTTCAGGTGACAGAGAGACTAATGCGAAATCACCATTGTGCTCTTTTGTGAAAAGTCACCTTGTGACTATAATTTGATATTATTTGGTGACTTATTATAATGCAACGTTCATGATGATTTTGAAATTGAGACTAAAAATGACAGTCACATGATAGTCATAATGTAACTATATTGTAAAGTCACCTGGTGACTCGTGACAAAGCAGCAGTCACATTGACGTCTCAGTGGAGTCACATATAGTGATCATTTAAGACTCATAATGAGACGTGTAGAATTTCCTATTTTTTGCTTCACCGTAGTGACTGTGACACTTGTGACCATGTGTGACATTAATGAGATGTTATATGAACTAGCGGTGCTATAGAGATAGTAATTATTCGAATTATATTATTTCCTTTTGAGTATCCGCTTACTTAAAAATTAGCATTTTGTGACTGGACCTTAATTTTGGACACCAGTGTAGTATTGGTACGAAAACAACCACCTCCACATTAATAACAAACTTAACAATTTAATCGTTTAGTTAACGAATGAAAAATATCATTAATAAGAATTTTTTTTTTGAGAAAGCACACTCTTTTATCAATCTGTTTAAAAGTAGACATTGGCCAAATTTAAAATTCATGTTTTAGAAACAAAAATTCACATTCTTTATAGGACGTTGTAATCACAAGTAAAAATCGTATATTAAAGGTTCCAAATTAATGGATAGTGAATTTTTTGCCTAGTTTTTTTAAAGATAGGGCAACAGGAGAGAAAAAATCCTTTATGCATTACTGCCAATATTGCTTTACATTATTTTAAATAACACATTTTTATTGTATACCCACCGGGTAACAGAATTAAGAAAAATCATGCTTGAAAATTGTTTAAAATAAGTACGATTTCTATTTTCTTTATTCAACGTACAGAGTGTTCATAGTTAAAAACCCTATATTAAAGGTAAGATGTCTAACCGTCATTTTCAGCTACCATCTGGAATCGTAAGATACTATATTCCACAGTTGACCGCGGTGTGTTCTGGGAAATGCTAAGAACATGTCGTGAAATGCTGTCTTTAAGATCAGGTAAAGTTCTGATGAATTCTTTATAGGACGTCGTAATTCCAAGTAAAAACTACATATTAAAGGTTTCAAATTAATGGATTGCTACAAAAACAATTGTCCAGCTTTTTTTAAAGATATGGCAACAGGAGAGAAAAAAGCATTCTTGTATTACTGCAAATATTGCTTTACATTATTCTAAACAACACATTTTTAAGTCATCACGACTTACCAAATGTTTCAAATGCCCCAAAGCCAAAAGTCACATAGATTGAGATCTGATGATCGGGGCGGCTACAGATTACGAAAGTGGCGGCTGATGATACGTTCTTCTGTGAAATGATTTTTGAGGACTTCCTTAACGCAAAGGCTAACATGTGTGTGCAGGAGCTCCATCTTGCATTAAAATTGCGTGTAAAAGGCACTGATGTGCTTGCAGATCCGGAACAATTGCATTCTGCAGCAACAGTGCATATCGCTGCCCGGTGATCGATCACATTACTGGACCTCTATCTCTTAATTCATCGAAGAAGTACGATAAAAATAAAATATAAATGATATGATGATGAGAATGGAATGATGATGAGAATAAATGATATTCAATGTTTCTGACACACGATAGTTCTAGACTGTTACTAGACTGTACGCTGGAAGCTTTGGCCTCTTTTACCTGAAGCGGAATCTTCTCTGTTGCTTCTCTGGAAAAAGGTTTTCTTACTCTTCCAGAACGAACATTCAACGATCCTGTTTTTTCAAATTTGGCTACTATTAATCGAAGGTTTTTAACAGTCAATGGACCTTTTTGCATTTCCTTCAAACTCCGAAATTTCCTTAGGGCAATTACAACGGAATTACCGCTTTAGTAAAACAATTTTACTAACAAAGCTCGATCTGGTAAACGTAACGACCAGCACATTGAAAAATAAATCTCTGCGAAAGTTTCTAGGATTTTTATAACAGCTGCTGCGCAACGTCGACAAAAAGTTATTTACATCTTTATTGTTTAAATCTATATTGTAGTGTTTCATGCCCTCTGTCGACGGAATTTTAACAAACGATTCCAGATCAGAGTTGCCAGTTTGGCTTTTTTATTATTCAGAAATTTGGAATTAAAACCAGCCATTCAGAAAAAAAGACTTTTTACTTTAAGTAATCACATAATATCAGAAATTAAATAAAGAAAAAAGAAATACTAAGCTTTCCTAGTGTGAAATTGAAAATTTTGACTCAATAAAAAATAGTTTTCTTGAACCCGTTTTGTTGTAACAAAAGTTGTAAAGTATCGTAAATGTATGCTAAATGTTTGCTAAATTCATTAAAAAACATCCTTTGTTGGCGAAATTTTGAACAAATTTTTTTTTCGCTCAAACAAATTCCCATCCCTTCATTATAACTTCCACAAAATTTCACAACTTTCTGAGCAATAGTTTCACCTGCAGACAACTTGAAAATATGATCATGGACACCCTTATAATTATGGACACTCTGTATACTCAAAATTTGATTGAAATGAATCAATTAATAATTAAGTTCTAAAAATAGTAAATTATTGCGTTATAAAAGTATAGTTCAACTATAATTTTCGGACGTCATGTTCACCTTGAATGAAAAATATGAGAATTGAAACTTTTGATTTATTTTACTAAAAAGGGGCTAAAATATATAAAAAGGTTTTAGAACATAAAAACCGTTAAAAACCAAAAGTATTTCCTCCCCTCCCCCTCCTCCTTTCCTTTGAAATAGGATCTCCGACTATTTAAGCATTCATGAACATTCACAACTCTGAAATTTCCCCTGATGGTGGCTGTTTTGTTGCCTGTAACATCATTTGACGGTTATTAGGTGCGTTCGTAATTATATAAATACATAGCAAAATGTTGTCGAGTCCTTTCCAATTTTATGAAAATCGGGTGTAGAGTGGAATGACAGTGACAGCCAAAAGTTTTCCGTTAGAGCACGGTCCATGAGGAAAAAATTATTTCAAGTGCATTTGAAGGATGTGACAGCCTTTCGAACAGAATATAATGGATAGGCACTTATTGAAGTGCACTAAAAATAGACATTCAGTACACTATGAGGTACAAAAAATATTTATAAAGCGAGTTATAGTACGAACGCACCTCATTTGCCACTTTTGACGCGCAATTTCCAACTTGTAGATATTATCTTGGTAACAGATGCTTTTAACAAATTCATTCAAAAATATTTTTTAAAACAATGAAAGAAGCTGTGTCTTAAAATTTTTAATGTACACTGATGCACTGAAAAAATGAAGTGCACAAAAATGAATAAATCGATGTACTCACATGGAATTGAGTATATTTGGATCAAAAATGAACCTCAATTTCTCGATTTTAGAACACCACATGTTATCAAATCCAAACGAAATGATTATTTTGTATTTTGTAAGGGTTTGTTTCATTCATGGTGGCATAAAAAGATGTCCATTAATGTAAACATTAAATTATACACAGTATTTTAAAATAATTTAAAAGTGCTCGAAAATAATGCTCCTGTTATGTTTTAAAAACCTTTTTATGTATTTTAGCACCTTTTGAGTAAAATAAAGCAGAAGTTTAAATCGGAATATGTGTTTCAATTATTACGTTCTCATCTGAAATACACAACGGCACAAGTCTCTCCCTTCAGGAATGTTGGGTGGGAACGATTGCAAAATTCCATATTTAACCCCTTCGGGACCATGAGTGCACCTTCAAAAAGTGCATACAGAATTTGTTTTTAGTATCAGTAAGAAAGAAAAGTAATATTTGCTTTCTTTAATTAGAGCATTTTCGTGATTATTTAAGTAAAGCTAACTTCTTTTTAACCCCTTAATTTTCGCTCTCGTCAGTATCACGGGCTGAGGTATCGTTCATTATTTCTCGTGCCCGTCTTATTTGCGGGCTGGAAAAACTTCTGAAACCAGAAAAATTTAACTGGCATTTCCGTGTGACGTCTTTGAATATTACTATTTGGGTTTGGTTTTTGTCGCGGATTGTGATATTGGGCTTTGTATTGCATGTTTTGAAATATATATCACACTCAAAAAATATTAATAATCAAAATTTAATGTATATATATGTAATAACAAAAATTTTCGCCTCTTTTTCTTAGTAAAACTATTTCAAATTCTTAATATTTTTCCTTTTTTACCTATCTTTAATAATATCTTAATATCTTTTGTCTTTCATTTCATGCATTTACAGTTGCGTATTCTTTTATTATTCTAAAAAAACCTTAATCCATTCGCCTAATCTTATAAAACCCATTAAATTACTTTTTCATTTTATTCTAAAACTAAATTCTCTTTCTTTCGAATGTTTTAATATCATTTATTCTTTCGTGTTCTATACCCACAATTCTATGCGTCCGCCAGCGCTATTTGCACTTTAATTCTGACGCCGTATAAAATAGTTCTTTATCGACGTCATCCTTTCCCATCGAATCGTAATCTGTTTTATGCCCCATCCTCCCCCACCTCTCTTCTAGCATTGGTCTGTTACCTTTCTGTAACCGTCCGCGCGCTGTTGTTCGGAGTACAAATATCGTTACATCGGAGATGGAGAGAAGATATTTACGTTTTTCTGGTTGTCTAATTAAGTTGCGTAGCTTGGAGTGAACGTTCTAATGTGTAGATCCTATTCTTATAACATCTAAAGTCTTATGAAGTGATGATCGATTTTTGAGAGTGGATGGAATAACTACTGGAAGTGTTTTACTATGTTTTGTCAATAAAAACAGTTTAAAAAGTGACGATGACTCTCTATATTCATTACGTAAGGGAAATTATCAATGTTTTACGAGCCTGTTTTTTCTCGCCACCCTGACTGCAATCCGGTATTTTCAATATAACGGATGGATGGTTTTGATTGCTTTACTACATTTTATGTCGAGGTGTACTGGTGTCGCCTAAATATCTGAAAGTCGGTAGCAAAATGCTACATATATATATTAATTCAAATATTATTTGTAAATATTTGTGTGATGATGATAAATAAAGGTCTAAGATGTGAAAAATAAAGGTCGCATTAATTTGTAGGGTGTAAAACAAACATTAAGACACAGAATTCTCTCATGATGGCTTTTCTACAAATGTGAATTTGTTCTATAACATTTTTTTTTATTTACCTTAAAAAAACTAATTGCATATTTTATTTAGAAACCTTATACGTATTCAATTTCTGTAATAAAAAATAGGTTCTTTTTTGATGGTTTTTCCAAATATTAAGCGATCCTTAAGGGGGTTAAAAAGTGGTGCTAACCGTATAAAATTTGTATAAGAGCCACCGGTCCCGAAGGGGTTAACCAAATTAAGACAAATAAAAGCATGTAAAGTATGTATACAGGGCATCCGCGAGCTCTTGAGGGGAAAGAAAAAGAGCTGAAACAATACACATTAATAAGACGCTATCGCCGTTAGAATTCAGATCGCAAACAACTTCAAACAAACAGATACCGAGCCGAATCTAGTTTCTGTTAAGGGGTCTTGTACCGTTTAAACGCGACGAAATTTAAAGAAAAAAGTTCAAAGTTTGAATGAGTCTATCTTCAAAACCTTACTATGTATAAACATGAAATTTTGGGTATTGATTAAACAGATTGTGCTTTGTAATATGCTACCATTAGAACTACCATTTACCATTAGAAATTTATTAGCCTTTTATAGAATTTGTGTATTGTTGAAATCAAAATAGATCTTTTTTTTACTCCAAAAGTCATTGCGCGCATGATATCTAGGGAAAGTAGGTATGGATTGTCATGAAATTTGGTAAAGATACTAAACATATATCTGTGTTTTAAAATGAGCTACTCTTAGGCCAAAATTATTTCATTAACTATATAAAAAAATAAATAAAAATTTTATATTTTTAATGAATAAAAATAGTCATAACTGAAAATATTACCATTGTAAATAATTAAGAGTAGTTCATTTTAAACACACATATTTGTTTAGTATCTTTACCAAATTTTAAGACAATCCATACGTACTTTCTCAAGATATCATGCGCGCGCAATGACTTCTGGAGTAAAAAAAAGAGCTATTTTGATTTCAACAACACACCAATTCTGTAAAAGGCTAATCAATTTCTAATGGTACCATATTGCAAAGCACAATATGTTTAATCAATATCCAAAATTTCATGTTTATACATAAAAAGGTTTTGAAGATAGACTCATTCAAATTTTTAAATTTTTCGTTAATTTTCGACGCGTTTAAAAGGTACAAGACCCCTTAAATTAAGAAAACACTTCCTTCGTTTTGTGTAAATTGCGATGATGTTACGAAAAACTCTAGAACAGAGTTGGGCAAATTTGTAATTACAGTTTAACTGTATGTAATTAACACTAAAAGAACCGGAAATTTTACTCAAGTTTTATAAAAATATTTTACACCAGAATTTTTATTTAGAACTGTTTAACTTATTTAACTTTTTCTTTAACAATGTTACCATTCCATGGTTCGATGAAGCTAAGTACCTGGGGGTAATCATTGACAAACGCCTAACAGTCAATAAACATCTGTTCAGCATCCTCGGTAAAGCCACGGGGGTTCCTAAATGTCTTTCTCCTCTTTTAAGAGGCCCTAATATGTCCTGTCACAATAAACTTCTTATTTACAATGCTTGTATTCTCTCTATCATTACCTACGGCTGCCCGGTGTGGGGGCCTCCTCTATAGAACGGGTATGGACTCTCTTTCCCAGTTTCATAACAAACAACTTCGCCGTATCCGGAATGGATCCAGATTTCTACGCAATACCACTATCAGAAATGACCTAAAAACTACTTCTTTCGCGAACCGTATCAAATTTCTTTCAAAAAAATTCCATAGTCAAATTTATAAATTCCCAAACGATATCATGTATGAATTACCTGATTATGATGCTCTCAGTCCCAGTGTTGCCAGTGGGCTACTTTTTTTTTCAAATTCAGATTTCTTGATTGACACCACTTTTTTGAAACGGTAAAATTACCTTTGTTTTCGCCTTAATTAATATGTCAATAAATAAGACGCATTTCACCATTTCAAAAAAGGGGTGCCAATCAATAGTCTGAATTTAAAAAAAGTAGCCCATCTGGCAACACTGCTTAGTCCTACTAAACGTAAGCAGCCCCGATATACTACTGTTTTAGAAGAGTAGTCGCGCTCTTCGGCTAATACTTTTTGTCTTTTCTTTCTTGTTTAATATATATATATATATATATATATCGAAGAGCGCGACTACTCTTCTAAAACAGTAGTATATCAGGGTCTCTTACGTTTATCTTACGTTATCGGGGTCTCTTTTTATATTCTCATTATCGCTTTACCTCGGTAAAATTGCTAGACTAACGGTAATTTTATTTTATATAAAATGTATGGCGCTGAAAACAGCTTTTTTTGATTAAGGAAATTGGTAATTTTTTCTAGCTTTGCTTTGTATGGTTTTTTTATGAAAAGTGTAAACATCTTCTATTTTTAAACTATTTTTTACTTTTTTTTGTTATTTAATCTTTTAATTTAATTTTTAACTTAATTTTTTTTCACTTTAATCCTTGGATTACCCTTTCATATATTTTCAGCCTCTCTTATTTTATTTTTTATTTTTTCCTTGTTATATAGTAGTACTTAATGTGCTACGGATAGACTTAATTCTCATGGTTCCCCTAGGATGTGTTATACGCCTACTCATACACAGGGAGTGGAGTACAGCTCATATTCAAAATATTAGAATAATTGAGAAAATGTAATAAGAAAAAATTATTTTTCATTTATTTATTTTTAATACTAAGTAAATGCAATTAAATGTCTTATAAATTAAATCTGGAATGTTTAGATAAGATTTTAACATTTGCAAAATATAAAATATAGTACAATAAATTAGGTATACATCTTTCTGAAAAACACCAAAATATTGGAATAAAATTTAGATTGGTTCAAAATATTAGAATATTTTATTTTACGCAACACTATTACCTTATGAATATGAAGTAAATGGTAGTTAATATTTTGTAGCATCCCCTTTAGCTTTCATAACAGCGTACAATCGATCTTGCATACTATATACAAGGTGTTTACAAACATTTCTATCAATATTAGCCCAAAAAGATTTTATACGTGCCACTCACTCAGTTTTACTTCAAAGAGGATTTTCCTTGGAGTTTTTTCTTCATTAGACACCATAAGTATCGATGGGATTAAGGTCTGGTGAGTTTGGTGGCCAAGGAAGTATCTTAACGTTGCGTTGGCGGAACCAATTCTTAGTTGACACCGAGGTATACAGTGACGCTAAATCTTGTTGAAAGGTGAAACCATCTTCAAATAAATCTTCTGATGACGGAATCATGTAATATCCCAAAATTTCTTGGTATATATGAGAGTTAACCTTTTCCGAGACGATGCATAGCTTTCCAAGCCCTTCTGCACTTATGCAACCCCAAACCATAGCACTAGCAGCAAATTTTACGGAACGTTTAAGGCATTCTTTATCGAATGCTTCTTGCTTCATTCTCCAAACTCGAATACTTTGATTAACATATGAAACACAAAACATACTTTCATCACTATATAATATATTTTTCCAATCTTCTTCGCTCCATAAACGTCTTGATTTACACCAATTCAATCTTATACGCTTTTGTTTTGCAGTCATGAGAGGTTTTGTTTTCAATACACGAGATTCAAACTTCAATTTATGGAGACATCTTAATGTTGTCTATGTAGAAAATGCAACTCCTCCTTCTTTCCATTGTCGGTGCAAAAATCGCACACTTTTAAAACGATTTTTCTTAACTATACGCGTCAGTTTCCTGTCATCTCTAGCAGTTGTTTTTGGTTTTTGGCCACTATTTCGGCGATTATTTTGAAATTTTCCATTTTTTGGATATTGTGTTAGTATTTTACTAACGCTTGATTCCGAACAATGTAAACAATTCGCTATATAACATTGAATTTTACCGTGCCGATACAAATCAACCATACGAAGTTTAATAGATTCAGAAATATCACTCACACGACCCATTTTAAGACTAAAAAGCAAACAACTGCAAAAAATTACTGTTTTAAAATAAAATCGTCTGAATTTAACCAATGATGCCACCAATTATGAATTGGTGATAATTAAAGGAGAATTAATGTGAAATATTCTAATATTTTGAACCACTTGAATAAGTTTTCTAATATTTTGACTTTCCAAAATAATTTTTTTTCAATTAATCTTTTCGCAAATGATATTAATTTTAAGATAATAAATAAGTTTAATCAACAATAAGTTCTTAATAAAAATATCGCTTGCATATTTGCATCAAAAGACATTAAATTACCAAACGATATTTTCAATTTGTAAAAAAAAGTAATTATTCTAATATTTTGAATATGAGCTGTAGCACTGCTACTGGGCACTGCCTTGAACTGCTCTGCTGTTCGCTGTTCCTTGTATTTTTAAAAATTGTTGTATAAAGAAAATCCTGGTACGATCCGAAATATTTTCAATTGGTAGGGGTCAAAATGTCCCCTCACGGTACGTTTAGTGTTAATTATAGTTAAAGTTACATGCCGTAAAAAAATCTTGCAGCACTGTAACTGGAACCGCCCTCATCTCCTTATTTGGCAAACTTTCTGTGTTTGAATGCGTGTCACTATAATCAATTACATGCAATTAACCTGTAATTACACTGCGGATAACTGAGATAACAAATTTGCCCAACTCTGCTCTGGAAATATACAGTCCTTGAGCAAGCGATACTTTATTTAAACTCCAATTACGGAGTGTTTAGCTCAGTGCCCTACCTGTCAATGCTTCTCATATCTGCGTCATCATGTACGCAGATATGAGCATGTATCTTTGTTTACTACAGGCATCCCCCGACTTACGTAAACAATGCGTTCCGTAAACTTTTGCGCAAGTCGAATTTGTAAATTCCTTACGTAAAATTTCGTCAGAAACTGCAATATTTATTATATATATATATATATATATATATATATATATATATATATATATAATATGCATTATTTACACAGTATTATTTTATAAATAAAATAGCGTGCAGCAGTATTTACTTGGATATAAATTATAAAAGTATGAAAAAAATGTAAAAACAAACTGAAAGAACACTTTTCAAATAAAAAGTATCTTGTGGAATATAGAATTTATAAACTTAACATGGATGGATTAATTTATATCAATTTTGAATCTACATCAAACGAACAGCTCAGAAATTTGGAAGAAAAAATACACTCGTTCCCCTTCACTGAAACTTTAAAAATAGGTTTTGTTATGCTTTGAATTCAGTTAACAAAATTGTAACGGTTAAACAGAGCTTTTTTGGCTCATTTTAATCAGATGTGTGTTTGTTTTGTTAAAGATTTGATTGTATAATCCAATAAAAATATAACTCTGATACATAAAACATACTCTAATACATACTCTAATACATAAAACATACTCTAATACATAATACATTATTGTTGTGGTTTTTAACTGCATATTTTATTTATAAAACAATTATTATCAAAAGTATGCAAATGCGTATCAAATGCGCTAGTATGTTCATAAATGTAATTTTCGAAATTTCTTACGTAAGTGCGAATTTACGTAAGTCAAGTATTACGCAAGTCGAGGGACGCCTGTACTTGTTTCAACAATGTTACAAGATAAATGCGAAAAGTATCAGTACAGGATACAGTACAGGACAAAGTGAGATATAAATTTTTAACATTGTTATAATAATTTTACGAATTTATCAGGGTACGATAGCTCAGTAGCGCTATGGGACGGCCCACTCCTGCGCATAAAATACACAGTAAGTTTCTGTAAATAAACTCACCTTCTCTGACTTCTCCTAGTGTCTCTACCACGCCACCCGGATAGATCCGGGCGACGTAAGCCCCGATCATTCCGTTGCTCCCTGGGATCTCCTTTCCGCCTACAACCTTCATACCGAGGCCGTTGCCTAGGTGACGGGAAGAGAATAAATGTGAGTAACGCTGTTACTACTACAAATAAAAAGGCACCACTTATATATCAAAGTACAGAATTCATGTATCATATTTAAGATGATGTTAGTTGTTTCTTTTTAACTAATTTCGAACATCACGAAGATATGGAAACTGGAAATCGGATACGGTAGTCGCTGCTTTATGCTATATTTTCTGATTGGATGAACGAATGTTAACACTATCAGAAGCAGAAGATAATAATTATCCAGTAAACATTAAGGCGAACCAGAAAAGTTTCAAATAACGACAAAATTTCATTCTTATTATTATTACTATTATTTTAAATTGTTAACGTTTAACAACGTCGACAGTTGGTCTGATAGGAAAACTCTTAAAGTTATAAAAGTTACAATCGTACGACCCGCAAACATTCCGCGCAGACCGGCGAGAAAACTTTAAACTCAATGATCTCCAAAAACTGTATTTTATTGGTTTTGCCACGGTCACTTTTGAACAAGTCAATCGTTTCTATAACGTTTGGCAAGTGTCATAAGCCTATCTTAAAATCATCACCTATCTTAAAAAGTGACAGCAAACAAATTCGTATTCTAAAAAAATACCTACAATTTTTAAAAGTTGTAAAACTTCGAGAATAACATCAGAAACGTTAAATTGGGTGCTTCTGTTAAACATACTCATTTACTAGATGGCAGCTTGGTTTATTTCAAAAATATATATTCTGAAAACACATTCAAAATATATATTAAACATTTAATTGCTAAAAGGGACGTCAAAGTTAATAAAATACATTAAAAGATCTTAATAATTTGAGATGTTTGAAATGAATTTACTCAATCATCATCAGAAAAACAAATAAATCTAAGATGGAAAATGACAATAAACTATTACAATTCATAAGGTAATAGTTTATTGTCATTTTCCATCTTAGTGTTTATTTGTTTTTCTGATGATGATTGAGTAAACTCAATCGAAACATCTCAAATTATTAAGATCTTTTAATGTATTTTATTAACTTTGACGTCCTTTTTAGCAATTAAATGTTTAATATATATTTTGAGTGTGTTTTTAGAATATATATTTTTGAAATATTTTTAATGGACGTATAAGAGAACTTCTGTTTATAATTCATGCTTGGTTTATGTTTATGACAAAATGATCATTATGAGTGATTGTATAATTTTAGTATGTTTTGACTAAGTTTTACTTATTGTTTAACTTTGCCATATATATTTGACGGTTGAAGAGTTCACTATGCTACAGCGTGTAGAAGAGTGGCAACCAGCTATTCCAAAAAGGCTTAAAACCTGAATCCGATAAATGTCGTTCGCAGCGACATCTAGCAGCTCACACTTAAACGTCGTATAACGATTGAATCAGCCGGTGAAGAGGTAGCAGATGTCGCCGCAATCGACATTTTTCGTTCAGCATCGTTCGACACTTATCGGATTCAATGTTTTAGCACTTTTTAGGGCATTACTGCAATAGCCGGTTGCCACACTAAATCTTCTAGACGCTACAACTACTTTACGGAGAATGAAGGTTTCTAATACGATATAGGTAGGGAAGAAGAAGCACTGTATCATGAAAAACTAGTTCCAACTTTTCTGTTCAACGAATAAACTCGTCCGAAGTCACGTCGCTGTACATAAACAAGTCTCATAACAATCCATACTTATAGTTTTTGCGATTTTGATTTCAAATTTTAAACCATCTGAAATTATGAATATTTTCTTTATCAATTGGATACCACAATTGAATGAAAAAATCCTCTTATCATTTGGATTAAAAAATGCGTTACCAGGACAGGATAACAACGAAGAAAGGAGAACAGAAAAAAACTGCAACTGACCGCTAACTGACCGGTCCTTGGGATCTCTGGTGAGCAGGATTCTTTTTACAGGAAAGTCGTACTTCTGACTGGTTTTGGAGCTCTGAAAGAAACGGAAGCAGAAAGTATATACATCAAGCCATCCAGCAACTCCACCTATCGCCGGCACCCCACCTCGAAATTCAACAATATGAAATTAACTCATTTTTTAATTGATTATGATTTTAGGTAACATTTTTGAAAACTTTTAATATTTTAAAAGTATTTTGTAAGATTTTAGGTCTTTTTCTACTTTAGCCTGTTTAAAATTTAATGTCTTTTAGCATATTTTGCTTTGTTAACCTATTAAGTTGTTTTAAGACTGTATATTCAAACTGAAAAGTTTCAAAGTTAAGGTTTCCGGAAGCTTTCAGAAGTAATTGTTTAAAGTTTTACAAGCTTTTCGAACTTTTGCCTGTTTAAAGTTTCATAACTTTTTGCATATTCTGTCTGGTTAATCTATTCAGTTGTTTTAAAGACTGCATATTCAAACAAAGAATTTAAAAGTTAAGGCTTCCAGAAGCTTTCAGAGGTAATTGTTTTAGAAGGTGTTCGAACTTTTGACTGTTTAAAGTTTTATGACTTTTTGCATATTTTGCCATGTTAACATATTAAATTGTTTTAAGACTGTATATTCAAACTGAAAAGTTTCAAAGTTAAGGTTTCCGGAAGCTTTCAGAAGTAATTGTTTAAAGTTTTACAAGCTTTTCGAACTTTTGCCTGTTTAAAGTTTCATGACTCTTTCCATATTTTGTCTCGTTAGCCTATTCAGTTGTTTTAAAGACTGCATATTCAAACAAAAAATTTCAAAGTTAAGGTTTCCAAAAGCTTTCAGAGGTAATTGTTTAAAGTTTTACAAGCTTTTCGAACTTTTGCCTGTTTAAAGTTTCATGGCTTTTTGCATATTTTGCCTCGTTAACCTATTCAGTTGTTTTAAAGACTGCACATTCAAACAAAAAATTTCAAAGTTAGGGTTTCCAAAAGCTTTCAGAGGTAATTGTTTAAAGTTTTACAAGCTTTTCGAACTTTTGCCTGTTTAAAGTTCCATGCCTTTTTTCATAATTTGCCTCGTTAACCTATTCAGTTGTTTTAAAGACTGCATATTCAAACAAAAAATTTTAAAGTTAAGGTTTCCAGAAGCTTTCAGAGGTAATTGTTTAAAGTTTTACAAGCTTTTCGAACTTTTGCCTGTTTAAAGTTTCATGACTCTTTCCATATTTTGTCTCGTTAGCCTATTCAGTTGTTTTAAAGACTGCATATTCAAACAAAAAATTTCAAAGTTAAGGTTTCCAAAAGCTTTCAGAGGTAATTGTTTAAAGTTTTACAAGCTTTTCGAACTTTTGCCTGTTTAAAGTTTCATGGCTTTTTGCATATTTTGCCTCGTTAACCTATTCAGTTGTTTTAAAGACTGCATATTCAAACAAAAATTTTTAAAGTTAAGGTTTCCAGAAGCTTTCAGAGGTAATTGTTTAAAGTTTTACAAGGTTTTCGAACTTTTAACTGTTTAAAGTTCCATGCCTTTTTTCATAATTTGGCTTGTTAACATACTCAGTTGCTTTAAGACGGCATATTCAAATAGAATATTTCAAAGGTTTTCGGAAGCTTTCAGAAGTAATTAAAGCTATCGAATTTGTTCAAAACGGTTTTAGAGATTGCCATTACGCTGCAATATCAACTGGTCAAATCCAAAAGTGATTCCCTATTCCAGAAATTTAGCAAGTTCCACTAATTTGGTCATAATAGACTAACAGAGCATCTGCACTGAATAACAGAAAACCTGCACTTCGTAAAACTTGCTTGAACCGTTTACAATGCACTCTAAATATTTCTAAGTATTAAGGGGACACTTTACCTTTTCAACAATTTTGTTTATTTAAATAAATAAGGTTCAAGTGGTGAACTCACTGCATTTCAAGGTTCATCTAAATATACATAAAAAAAAAAGAAATTACCTGCATATTTAATTAAAATTTTAAAAAAGTTAAAAAAAATTTGATTTTTTTAAAAATCCCTACTACTTTTTAGCTCACAGACTATCAAAGCCTGAGAGCTTATGTGCACGCCGGTTCTGTATGTATGCATGTATGTAAGTAAATATGTACGTAACGCGATAACTCTTGATAGAAATATCCGATTTGCTTCAATTTTTTTTCTAGGTTCATCTGATAAGGCGCTTCTCTGATTAGTTTCGGCGGTTCATGGGTTAAGTATAAAGGAGGGAAAGGGTGGGCTAATCCCCCCTTAACTTAGAAAAAGGGGTTTTTCATGTAAAATTCTCAGATTTTCTTCAAATTGTGGCATACCGGTTAATTCTGATAACGAGCTTCCCTGATTAGATTTGTAGGTTCATTGTTTAAGTCTAAAGGGGGGAACGGGGGGCTAATAGCCCCTTAATTTAGATAAATGGGTTTTTCGATCCGATTTGCTCCCAATTTGGTATACCGGTTTATTCTGATAAGGCGCTTCCCTGATGAGATTTGGAGGTTCATTGGTTCAGTATAAAGGGGGAAAACGGGGGGCTAATCCCCCTTAATTTATTTTTTTAGGTTCATTATTCTTTGAAATAAGAGTATGGTATACAATTAGTGTTATACAATTACCCTGTGAGCTCAATGCCAACCGTTTAACTGCGCTCTTTTCTTTTTTATTTAAATATTGATATTTTTGCCCATTTTTTTTTAGATATTCAAATGTGCATTACACAAGACTGGTCATATTACAATTAATATAATTTTTTTACTGATATATAGAGCGTGAAACGATGAAATCTAACACATCTTCATATACTTTATTTTAAACAAGTAAAAATTAAATTTAAAAAATCAAAAAATTCGACTGCGTAAAAAGCGAACTCATTAATTACTTCTCATCCATGTTAAACTATTCTTTATATTACTTACTTTTTTTTTTATTTACTTGTATGGATGACTTTTAAGTTGTGTTTAATGGTTAGTTCCTATCTATAAACACTGTTTTGATGAGGCCTATAGATGTCTAGGATGGTTAGAGTTGCAGTCCAGCTAGAGATCCTACCTACACAACTTCCAGGTTGTGTCCTATTTAAACGCAGCTTCTGACTGTAAAATAGTCAAAGAAACATCGTCTTCATTTTGAAAGACCTATCTAATGATAGGCCACTTAATAGGGTGCGTAAAATTTTTTTTCGTGTCTACCGCCATTCTCTATTTTACGGCCGCCATTTCGAATTTATAATAACAGAACCTGCCTATAACCATCGGACTGTTAAGACGAATCGATAGAGACATCCTTCATTAAAATCCATCCAGCCGTTGGGATTTTTCGAGGCTATAAATAAATCCACATACCCAGATACGCGTGAAACACATAACCCTTCGGTCCACATGGCAGTCGGGTAAAAAATAACAAAAAACCTGAATGCTAATTTCATGCGCAGATGTATCCCATATATGATAAAGAACATGTACAAAAAAGCTTAAATCTATATCTCAAATATGAAAAAAGTTTTTAAAACATGAGAGTGGAGAAAATAGGAACATGGAGAAAAAGCCATTTAAAGTTTTAATTTGTGTGGCTGCATTAACAAAATTTACAATACCACGCGATATCATGGTCGTAAGGGTAAAAATGAGGTGTCAAAATGTTCACAATTAAACAGGCTTTCATTTAATATTTAAAAACAAAAATCAATTTATTGATCAATTTTGAGGTAAACTGTCCCCTTAACCCCTTAAAGATCACTTAATACTTGGAAAAACCATAAAAAAGTACCTATTTTTTTAGGTAGATTTCGTAAGAAATACTACCTATTGCAGTCGTTACCATGGTGCGACTTTTGAAAAATTCCTTCATAACTTTTCATTATAGGATCCCAGAAACCCAAAACCACCCCCACGTAAAAAGTTTAGATATATATGTATGTATGTATATATATATATATGTATGCATGTATATATATATATATATATATGTATGCATGTATATATATATATATGTATGTATGTATGTATATATATGTATGTATGTTTATATATATATATATATATATGTGTGTGTGTGTGTGTGTACTAAATTGTGTCCGCACGATAAAAGTCAGTCATAATGATGCACGGATCGTCTTCAAACTCGCCAACAACTTTGAGATGGCTAATATATCGGCGGGGATTGCCAATGGGCAAAATCAGCCCAAAGGAATGGAAATGGGGGGGGGGGGGGTTAATATTTTTGAATACCGTCTTAACATGGTTCTGATAAAACCAGCTCTTACACAACAATGACAGGAAAAAATAAATAATTTTCATTACAGCAGTTGCCAACAATTAAAAAAAAGCAATAAAATTCTCACTACAACAATTGCTTTTATCTTTCAAGATTTTCACGTGGAAAATTAAATAGTTTGATGAATTGAAAACAAGTTGAAAATTACGTCATACGTTTTCTAGAGCAAGATTTTCGCATGCAAACTCAAAATGATATAAATAGTTTGACGAATAAAAAACAAAATATTGCGTCCTATTGGAAATATAATGGACCTCAGCAGGTGAATAGGTAACGTCATGTGAGTTTGAAGAAACGTATTAAAACATGATAAAAACCCGACTATGGAAATATTAACATATTTTAACACTTTGAGGTTATCTGAATTTGCTTTAGTCATTTTTAAACCTATTCCATATTACATGCGTGTGTGTATTCGTGTGTATTAGAATTGTCACAAAAAGTTTAGCTCTCTAGAGCTCATTCTTAGTGAAGAAACCGTGTTTATCTCTAATCTTGATTCAAGTTTTGTTGGTGATTTTAGAACTTAACTTCGAAATCTACCTCCGCCTGTAGGCCGAGCCGGCTGGGATTTTTTATTACAGAAACTGAATAATTATAAGGTTTCTAAATAAAATATGCAATTAGTTTTTTTTAAGGAGAAAAAAAAAGATGTTATAGAACATATTCACATTTGTAGAAAAGCCATCATGCGGGAATTGTGTGTCTTAATGTTTGTTTTACACCATACAAATTAATTGGAATAAGTCCGCTATTTTTCACATCTTAAATCTTTATATATTATAATCACACACATTTTTACAAATAATATATGTACATTAAATTTTCATTATTAGTAATTTTTTTGAGTGTGATATATTTCAAAACATGCAATACAAAGTCCAGCATCACAATGAGCACCAAAAACCAAACCCAAACAGCAAGATTCAAAGACGCCAAACGGAAATGCCAGTTAAATTTTTCTGGTTTCAGAAGTTTATTCCAGCAATCAAATATCCAGCCCGGAAATAGGAAGGACACGAGAAATAACGAACGACACACCAGCCCGTAGGCAGTTTTCATTCCAGAAGTCTCTAATATTTATTGGCTTATGAAGTTTCCGATTGGTTCTTTTTCTACCAGTTTTAAGGTTTTCAGTGTCGCATGTAAGTCTAAAGTGTTATAAGATTATATTCAAATTTTGAAAACGTTTCTGAAAAGTTTTACGATTGGGAGGATGACGATAGATTTCTTGCCAGCTTTTTCAAGAAAAATTATTATTGTCACTTTGTACTATTGCCAAGTTCGATAAAATTTTTTTTACTTATTTTAGAGTGAAAATCGAATCATTTTAGCTTTAGAAAATACCATAAATTATTAGAAACTGTGTAAAGGTTATATTTTGAAATATAAGGGCCTTTTTCTGTATTTTAAAGATATTTTTGGCATTATTTGAGGGATTTTTAAATTGCAACATTCGTTTCCTGCTTATAACAGAATGGAAATGTTACCTAAATTATTTCACCGCTAAATTTTCTACATTTTTATTTTAGTTTTTAGAATTCTTTGTAATTTCAAAAAGACCTATTAGACCGGGAGGCTTCAGCACAGACCATCACATCATCGAGTTCACGGCGGAAATTTCAAAATGAGTTAAAACTCGATTCGCACATTAAACGCAATCGGTCTGCCAAGTCCTATCTTGGTGGAAAGCACCTGAAAACCCGATTTTAGCAGTTGACTCGCAGGATTACCATTATGTTTTCCTGCTCCGAGTTCTCCCTGTTTTCATACGTTTGGGTGCAGGAAAGCACAATGGTAAGCCTACGAAGTAAACCGCTAAAATCGGGTTTTTAGGTGTTTTCCACCCAGATAGGACTTGGCAGACCGATTGCGTTTAATGTGCGAATCGAGTTTTAACTCATTTTGAAATTTCAGCCGTGAACTCGATGATGTGATTGTCTGTGCTGTCGCCACACGGTCTATATCGTTCGGTGGTTTTTATTGGGTGCAGACGATGTATTATTCTTTTTACTTTTGAAAAACTGTATATAACTTTTGCTAGCATGTTCGTTCTAGAGTTCTTTTTATTTGTTTGCATAGTAGTTATAAGTTTTAAGAAGTATAATAATATAAGTTAAAAAAATGAAACTCTTATTTTCATTCGATTAAAACGTACTAACAATTAGAAAATTATTTTTTTTAATTGCTTAAAAGGCGCAGAACTTACAGAGTGAAAAAGCGTTCAAGCCTGGAATCGAACCAGGGTCATTAACTATACGCGCCAATGCTTTTGCCACTAACCTACCTGGACGATGGCAAACCTAGCACTTCACCCTTTTTAGGTGCGTTCATAATTATATAAATACGTAGCACCTATAGTCGTCGTTCAGTTCGTCTGTCTGTCCGTCCGTATATAACAGCGCGAAAACTACCCAACCGAATCGTTTGAAATTTAAAATATATAATGGTTGCAATATTTTGTCGAGTCATTTCAAATTTTATGGAAATCGAATGTATAGTTGAATGACAGGAACAGTCAAAAATTTTCCGTTACATTACGGCCCATGAGAAAAATTATTGCAAGTGCATTTTAATGATGTTACAGCCTTCCGAATGGTCTGAAATTTTAAATATATAATTGTTGCAAAATTTTGTCGACTCATTTCAAATTTGATGAAAATCGGATGCATAGTTGAATGACAGGGACAGTCAAAAGTTTTCCGTTACATTAAGGCCCATGGGAAAAAAATATTTCAATTGCATTTTTAGGACGTGACAGCCTTTCGAACAGAATGAAATGGATAGGCACTTATAAAGTGCTCTCAAATAGACATTCAGTGCACTATGCGGTGCAAAAAATATTTATAAAACTAGTTATAGTATGAACGCACCTCATTTGCCACGATTGACGAGCAATTTCCAATTTGTATCTGTTGGCAAAGTTGCAACCGCAGCACACGATGGAATAGTGTGCGTGAGCCACCAACCCTGGGGCAAATACGAAACGAAAGGGAAATCCAGCACTGATCAAAGTGAATAAACCTATGTAAATAATTTTGGAAATTTTCTCAGAAAATCATCTTCAATTCTTATATGAGAGGGTTTTGGGTGGGTGCCGAAAATGAATGATTTGTTTGAAACAATGCGATGCTTCTGTCTCCTTTTTAAAGGCACACATTTCAACGAACCTACAACTTTAGAATCTTCATGGGCCTAGATTGTCATTTAATTTTTAAGGTATCCACAAACCTTGACAAGTGATTTTTTGAATTTTTTTGAATTTTCTCTTGTTATCCATTTTTTATGATGACATTTACTTTAAAACTTTGGAAAAAAATATAAAAATTTCAGCAATTACCCAGAAATATTTTTTTAAAGTGAAAAATAGTCAAAATTATGTCGAAAATTGACATTTCAGCAAATAGCTCAAAAATAAAACAATGTATTGACATTTTATAAATTGCATAAGAAACAGAATAATTTTCTCTAGGACTTAGGCTACACACATTATAATTGCATCTCTATCTCAGATGCTATGGCAGTTAAAGTACTAATGTAATGAAAAATTTGCCAAACTGGTCTCAAGTTTGTCATTTATACCAGCGTCAATATAAAACTATTTAATATATTATCATGAGTGTAGTCTATTCCCTCAAAAGACATTTGTAAAAGAAGTACAGAATATTTTGTAACATTTCATGCATAATTTTTTGTTTAAGGGTGTTTTGCGCATAGTAAAAACCTGAAAAACTTCATTTTGAGAAAAAGCCTAAAATAACTTTTAGGATAGATGTAACGTAATGTAAATAACGTAATAGATGTAATTTTAAACGGCTGTAGCTCGGGTTCTATTTTAGATACAGACAAATTTTAAACAGATTTCGATAGATAAAAGATTCAATTTTAATATTATTGCAAAAATGAAAAATTGATATTTCGTTTTGTAGGTGTTCGGATACCTTAAACAGTGATAGTTAATTTTGCAGTATTAACATATATGAGACAGAAGAAAGTTTTGGAATTGGCACGTGCAGCTAGATCTTTTTGAAGAGTGTGTAATACAATTATTTTTCAAATAATACAGCGAATAGTGTCACATACAGACTCCCACTTTCTCGAATGCAACGGAGTCACTGCTCTGTGGCATTGTGAAGGATCAATGTCTATTGTACCTGGAAATCAGTTTGAAAAACAAAAAAGAACTCTAAACGAACTTTCTTGAAATGCTAGAAACGCTTAAAAAGCTACATGTATCATGAAAAGCAGACATGCATTCTCAAAAAAAAAAAAAAAAAAAAAAAAAAAAAAATCGTATCTGACAAATCTGTTTTTAGCTTTCGGAAATCAGAAAGCAAGTCTTTCTGGAAATTCAACAAATTTGTACCAAGCGGCCTAAAACCGTTCACATTTCAAAAATTCCTTGAACAAAAAATGATGTATCGGAAGGCGGTTTGCACCAAATTTTATGGTGCGAATTAGAATTGGATATTTTGTATGAAAGAAAAATAGTTAATACTTTTCACCGATAGGTGTCGCTGATAAAGTCCGTGCTATTAAAAACCCTAAATGAATCTTGTAATTATACTTTAGTTTTTGTCTTTTGCTACAAAATGTCAGATTATTAAGTCTTATGGTGAAAACAGTAGTCCGACATGACAATATTTACGAATTTTTGAAATGTGAATGGATTTATGGGGCACCCTGTATTTGTTGTTTTCATTTCTGGCAATTTTCAGCATTGCGTTACCGAAGAGCTTTAATGCAAATGTTATGCGCAAAAGCTTTTTATTTTGCTGAAAATCGCGCAGTCAGACCTCAATGCAGGCCTTTTTGAAATGCGCCATTGTATATAAACGATAAAGCACTTAGAGGATAAGCATGGTCACTTCTCTGAACGGCTGGTTGAGAGTGTCGCCCCTAACGGTTGGATTGCAAAACATATTATTTGCTGAAAAAAAAAATCACATCACTTATTATTAACAGTAAATTTGTTTTCGTTTTATCTGCAGCCTTTTGGCCATAAAATTATGCAATGCATATAAACTGTATTTTACATTTTCAGCAGGTGCCAAAATCGCGAAAGAAAAGTGAGAAAATCCTGTATAAGTTTGAGCAATAGTTCGCAATCCAACCGCTACAAGCAAGTGGCGCATATTTTCTGCGATCGTTTCTAACGTTGAGTGACAGCGCTTACTTTAAACATGCTTTCATAAACGAGGATATAGATTCGTGCGTACGTTCTTACTTGAGCTTTCCGGACATCTCTTTCGGAAGTGGACTGTGGGGGCGGCCTGGTACCGCCACTCCGATGATGTCGGGGGGGAGGTTCGTCTACGCGGCCCTCGTAATCCTCGTAGGGCTGAGAAGATGACACTCCTGCACGGCACACATAAAGAAAGAAGCGAGTTTAATAACACATAATCATCATCAACATAACTGCATTTCACATAATCATCATCATTGCATTTGACTGAGCAACTACAGAGTAACATGGAGCGAAGACTCTTTGGCCTATTTTTTACCGATATGAATCTACCTCAATTTTGAGGCTAGGAATAGACTAAGGCGCAGAGTTCTAAGATTAATAGGGATGAAACGTGCAGCTGTTGCTTGAAACTTAAAATGCAACCCTAAAACCGGTTACAATTCGGCCCAAACATTTGTAGTTTACTTTGGATCCTGACCCCCACGTCCAATAGCTTGTCTTGTTTGGGCTGCTGAAGGATTTGAGCGATAACCGGCTTCACATTACAAACCAATTTCAGGGTTAGTGAATCTCTATTATACTTAGAACCCTGTAAGACTAAGAATGATAGGGTACTGGATATTTGTTGGTTTATTTGATGTCGTTATTCGTCTTGACGTTCGTGGCAAACTTGAGACTGTCGCAGAAGGGGGTGGGTTGCTTATCACATTCTCTAAGCAAAATTAATTTTGTTAATTTTATGCGCTTTGCTTTAAAACATTTGAAGGGCAATAAAAATAGTCACAACTGACCCTATTGTCATTTGAAAAGGAAGCCCCAATGAATAATTTATGACTTTTGTCATCCAATTTCGTCTATTTCCAGCCTAAGTCTATTTTCGGTTGTCACTGTACCTTATCTTAAATGCCAACAATTAATTCGGAATATGAATTTTTCCTAGTCTTCCCGTACTTATGATTGATTTTGACTTCTACTTTTACCGACCCCTACTTGTACCCGAATATTTAGAAGTAACTTTAAAAAAAAAAAAAATTCTAACATTTTATAAACTGTTTAATTTAAATTTGAATTTTCAGATATCTTAATTTCTCGCGAAAGTTCGTAACAACTGGAATAGGAGCCACAATCTTCAATAGGACCGTACCCAAGGTTAAATTGGATCATGCAGAGTACTGCCAGATTGAGGACATTTTTGTCCCCAGATTGTTGATTGTCACCGCTTTTTTGAATTAGAAATATTCGGTCTATTTAAAACAGATTAAAAATTCTGAAAAATAAGGTGAACTATACTATTTAAAAAAAGCGGCGACAGTCAAATATTCTGAATTATAAAAGTCCCCAATCTGGAAACACTGAACATACACTAGTTTTTACTGATTCTTCGTAAAGATATCAACTGAAAATTATACTTTAAAAATAAAGAATGTAAATTCAGTGTCATTATCATGATATTTTATACAAAATAAATCCATTATCTTCTCCGAAGTCAACGAAAGAGACAGGCTGCGGTACATCTCAAATGTCACGTGGTCAAGGGTAGGCTGAAAAGCTGTTCAACATAAAATATATAATGTGAACATTAAAATTCCACAATCTTACTTAAAAGGCGACTCATGTAATGAAAAGATGTTACAAGTTTAAAATATGCATTTTATTTAAAAACTTCTAAGTACTTTCAAATCTTCCAGGTTCATCATCAAAGAATATCTTGATAACTAAATGTTGTTTATTTATACAAATACGTCACTCAGTTTTGAAAATGAGAAAGCAAATAATTACTAGAATTGAAAGTAGAATTTTCAAAACAGAGTGACGTATTTGTAGAAGTAAACAGCATTTAGTTATCAGGATATTCTCTGATGATGAACCTGGAAAGTTTGAAAGTACTAAGAAGTTTTTAAATAAAATGTATATTTTAAACTTGTAACATCTTTTCATTACATTAGTCGCCTTTTAAGTAAAATTGTGGAATTTTAATGTTCACATTATATATTTTATGTTGAATCAAGGTGAAAAATTGCGTTTCGTCTTATGATATTATAAGCTGTTCAACATTGGTGGAAACCAGTGTATGTTGATCCCATGACAACCAATGGGGTGGAGGTGACGATGACTGCCTCTTTCATCGGCTGCAATCTACTTCATATGATTCTATGGGGAAATAATCTGTTTGTTACATTCAGCCTTTGAGCCGTATGGCATTTGTGTTTCCATTCGTGAATTGTTTGCTGGTCTCAGTGAAACAGAACTGAGAGTCCTCGCTCCGCAATATCACGCGATTCCCAAATCTCAGATCACGTAAAGGTCTGACAGGTCTTCAAAGATAAATTATTAAAATTATCTACTATGAAAATGTAACTAATGTAACGCGTTACAAATTTAAGGGGACCGGGAAAGCCCTATCTCCGCCATGTTAAATTTACCAACTTTATGTTCTTTTTTCTCAATAATGGTGAGACAGAAGTCTAGATTTTTTAGAGTAGTTAAAATAACACGATTTACGTATTTTAACCGACCATTTTCTTTCTAAGTGAAACTCAAAAATATTCATTAATTATTTATTGAAAGTCATTTTTAAATTAGCATTTTTGGTAAGATTTCACTGCCTAAAATAAATGATTCCCAACAAATCATTAAATCCCTTTGTTAAAGTATACACCATAACATAAGTATTACATAACAATCTGAGTTCTTCAGTTTAATAGATATTGAATAAAAGGAACATAAACATGAAAAATCCAAGTTTTGAGCAAAAGTCAATTAAAGATTTAAATGGCCATTAAGCTGTGAAGTACTCTTAGAAAGAATGAATAATTTCAACACTTATTTTTTTATATATAAACATGTGTGATACATCGTTGGAGAGATAAAACTTTAAACTATTTAATGATATAAAAAAAGCAAAAATGGATTTTTTAGTTGAATTTTGCTTTCCCGGTCTCTTTAAAGGGTAGATAAATAATTTCGTAAAAAAAAAAAAAACCAGTGTGATGTTGAATTTTGTGTAGAGAAGAAAAGATTTTCAGTCCTCATATAGACTCTCTCGTAGGTGCTAAACAATGTTCTAAATCTTATCCACTTTTAAACTGCGTTTTTTTTAAATAATACATTTATTAATAAAACATTTTTTATTGACGTAGTAAAAAAAAAGTTTTGTCTAATGATTATTTCACTTCTATATATTTTAGTCATAGTCCAAGAGCCGACAGCACAAAACCTATGTTATCAAGCACAAGAAAAAAACCTGTATTTTATGGAAGAGTAAATGTAGGGCAATCTGGTTATTCATGTCTGCCGGAAGGGAAGTGGTGCGTAAGCCAAAAATGAATACCACCAGTGGTTGACTCGTAGGTGTATCATTGTGTTTGTTCTACAAACAAAGATATGAAAACATGAAGGATAGTTGTAGGACAAATACAATGATACACCTACGAGTCAACCACTGGTGGTGTTCATTTTTGGCTTATGCACCACTTCCCTTCCGGCAGACATAGATTATTAGATTCCTCTATTTCTACTCTCCCATAAAATAAAGGTTTTTTTTCTTGTGCTTGATAACATAGGTTTTTGTGCTGTCGGCTCTTGGACTACCTATTGTTCTAGTCATTTGTATACTTTATGCAAAAGTTAGACTTTTTAACCCTTTCCGGCACAGAAAAATTCTGTTTGTAAAATGATGAAATGATTGAGAGACACCGGAATTTACAAGCGACTTTTTTTAGAAATTAAAAACTTGTTATTTTTAACATTCACAATAAAAGCAAAATTTTATTAATATATTTTTTGTGCCGTTTGTAAGTTTGGAATCAAAGTTAGGTGGTCCCGCAGTGGTCCCGACGTGGCACCACTGCGCCGGAAAGGGTTAAACGGGATAGATTATGTCAAAAGCTTTATATACCTGCATGTTAGGCGGGTCATGAATATCTTTCCAACTTTTAGGTAATTTGCGTTATAATAAAGTTTGGGAACCACTGATATATCGGATGTCCTGAAATGGACTGACTGATTTTAAAATTCAATAATTTGTAAACAGTGACGGTTGTTAAGGGGACCTTCTACATTAGGAGACAAAAAAAAGCACTTTTTTATGATTTTTTTTGTAAGAAAACTGCATGATGAATCTTTTTGAAATTTTAACAGTTTATTGTACATATATTAAGGTATACACAATTTTTTTTATTAGATTTTGTTGCTTCTACACTAAGTTATAAACAAATAGGTTCAACTGCTTTGGAAAATTTCGTCTGGACGGTGGGCATGAAAGCGCCTTGTAGAATTATCTAAAACACAAAAATAGTTTTTTTTCGTAAACTTCGTGAGTATAGCTTCTAGTTAAATTAAAGGAACTCATAAATTTATTAAAAAAAAAGTTATGTAATGGCTGATTAAAAAAAAAAATTGTTAAAAAAATTCGTTTTTGTTTGTTAAAAATTTTTTCTTAAATAATTTTAGTAAAAGCTTTAATTCATATCGAAGGCAATTAAATAAGCTTCAATAAAAAAAAAAAAAATCAAGATGATCCATTGAGTAGTTTTTTTTAATCTTGTCCACCGTGTCAAAAAATGTGGCTGAACATATTTGTTTATAACTTAGAGTAGCAACAAAACCTAATAAAAAAATTCTTGTGTATACCTTAAGATATGTACAATAAACTGTTAAAATTTCAAAAGGATCTATCATGCAGTTTTCTTACAAAAAAATCATAAAAAAGTGCTTTTTTTTGGTCCTCTAATGTAGAAGGTCCCCTTAAAGAAATTCTTGCAGGAAAGTAATTTTTTGCTGGAAAGAGGTTTTTTTTTTAATTGTGGTTCTCGGTTTTAGTTTAAATAAGAGCGATAAATGGCGTTACAAGCAGTAGGCACTGAATCGAGACAGAAATCGAAATCATCCAGCAGTGGTGGGAATAATGGAGATCACACGTATGGAGTGGGTCTCAATCGCCTGGATAATCTTGTTTTTAAGGCCCGATTTTGTACTCAATCGGTA
This sequence comes from Maratus speciosus, assembly GCA_963932465.1. NCBI lineage: Eukaryota > Metazoa > Arthropoda > Arachnida > Araneae > Salticidae > Maratus > Maratus speciosus. The sequence continues at coordinate 11,692,340 of OZ010793.1, read as the reverse complement.
TCATTTGTATATCGTTGGTGTCGGATATTTAAAAATATTGTCATACAGAATTATAAAGACTAAGTTCAGAATCGGGACCCTTAGAAACAAAAATGTATCGATGAATGTGATCTACCTCATAATGAGGATATTCCATCTATGTTATGATCACGGGATCAAGGTAAAAACTTCTAGCGTAAAGAAGGGAAGGCTCCCCGCCCGGAATGTAAATACCCGGCAGCCAGTGAAACAGTTCATGAGGAAAGCAGTAGTAGCCTCCCTTCATATCAGTTAGAAATTCTTTGGGTAAATTACCGGTACCACGTGACTTTTTTCAGCCTCGAACCCAGATTTGGAATATAGTCCATTTTGACCTCCTCCGTCAGCACCATGGTGATTTCTGCTTCTGCCTCGGTTGGAAGTCTATTGTTCGCAGTGCCATGAACCGCTGGTAATTAGAACGAAAATCAGGAATCCCAATAAAAAAAAACTCCTGCTATCATACATTACTCTCCTGCAAGAATTTTTTAATAGCTTTCACCGTTTGCAGGTTACTGAATTTTAAAATCAGTCAATCCATTTTTGGACACCCGGTAGCTTACTGGACATTTAGATTCACATAAGAAAATAGCTCAGCTGACTATGCTAAAAATGAACTAAAAAATAGGGAAGAAAATGGAAGAAAAAAGACTAACCTGCTCTGGACTGGTGGTGTCTAGTGGGTCCGAGGGGTGTGCTTCCCAAGTCGTGCAGTAGACGCCTTGACCTGGTAGGCATGTCGGGAAGGAGGGGCATCGGGGCTACTAAGGGGTCCGAATCGGGATCGAGCGGAGAGTACACGTCTAAGTCGTAAGGGTCGACCAGATCGTCCGCGTAAGCGTACGGATCGTAGGGCCAGGAGCTGACGTCACCGTACCTGCGACAGCAAAACAGAACGACATCAGGGTCCGAATATCGTTTGTGCAAAAAAGATGTGCGCAAAGAAGTTCTGGTCTCAATTTGAAACCGATACACACGAAAACAATCATTTTAGACATTTTAAATTTGAAAAGCATTTAAAAAAAACAATTCATTCCTTTTTAAAGCAGTTTACATTCTTTCTACGTGTGTTTATTTTTTTTAAATTAATCTTCTTTTGCATATTATTGTAAATGAAAATAAAATTAAAGTAAAATCTCAAAGGTTGAGATATCTGCAGTATTGCGGAATATACAGAGTGTCCATAATTAAACGACCCTACTTTAAAGTTGTCTACAGACAAAACTAGGGTTCATAAAGTTGTGAAATTTTGGGAAAGGCATAATAAAGGGATGGGGATTTGTTTAAGCTAAAAAATATATAAATAAAAATAGTTTAAAATTTCGCCACCAGAGGGCGATTTTTAATAAATTACACATTTAGCATTAAGATAGTTCAGAAATTTTATTTACAGGATGATCATAATGAATCGACCCTATTTTAAAGTTGTTTACAGACGAAATGTTGTGAAATCTTTTGGAGGACATAATAAAAGTATGGGAATATGTTTGAGCGAAAAAAAATTAGGAGGCCGTTTTTTAACGAATTACACATTTAGCATACATTTACGATAGTTTAACAAATTTTGTTACAGCCAAACAGGTTCTGCATGACTTTCATCATTTTCAGATACCATCTGGAATCGTAAGATAGCCTGTTCCGCAGTGGACCGCACTATATTCAGGAAAAAGTCAATAAAATGTCGTGAATACCGTCTTTAGAGTAAGGTTAAGTTAATAAATAAAAATTTTAAACTATCGTAATGCTAAATCTGTAATTTATTAAAAAAGCCCTCTGCTGGCGAAATTTTGAACTACTTTTATTTACATTTTTCTTACCTTAAACAAATTTCCATTCCTTTATTGTTCCTTTCCCAAAATTTCCCAAATTTATGAACAATAGTTTTGCCTGTAGACAACTTTAAAGTAGGGTCGTTTAATTATGGACATCCTGTATAACTTTTTACATTCTTCTAAATAATTAAGTTAGTGCAAACTGGCCGACCTTGATTTTCCTTCTCTAACTATATCATAGTAGTAGTTAATCTAGTTGATCTATATCTTATTCTAGTTTATCAAAATAATAAAACTTTCTTAACACTCTAGCTGCCGAAAGACCGCTGTCGGACAAATGTACTTATAGCTGGTAGGCCGACATTTTTACCTCATTAATGGATACACGCCGAACTCACCGCGGGGCTAATAAACTGAACAGTGTAAAAGACAGCCGTCGGTTAGGCAGGCAACAAAAAAAAAAAACACAATGACCGTCCGTGGCGCAACTAGCTTTGCAAAAGGTGGGAACGACCGGGTTTACTTTTAAAAGTTACCCGGTCGTTTAAAAAAAAATAAAAAAAAGTTTTTTTTTTTTAAATTTCCCACTTCGTAAATAATTATTTGCGTAATAATTTACGGAGTTAAAAAAATATTGTATTTAAAATGGATATTTAATGTAGCATTTTATGATTATTTTCGAAACTCCGAGTTTATTCTCCAAATTCGAGGGTTTATTTTTTCCTCTCAAAATCCGCAGGTTTTTCCTAACTCTAGATACCACTACATTACGGGAAAAAAGAACGTAGCGTCTAATAGACCCTGCGGCAGCTAAAGTATTAATAATGCACTTCCAGTGTGCCTGGCAAAATAAGGACAAGTGCAAACGTGTAAAAGCGAGAGATATTGGAGGGTTTACCTGGTGGACGAGCTCCTGTAAGAAGGGTAGGTGGCAGGGTAGGCGGGGTAGTTGAGGTTCGTCCTGTAGGCATCCCTGCGCATCATCAACAAGTCCGGATCGTCGGCGAAAGAGCCGACGGGGCTTCCATACAGCCGGTCGTACGAACTGGCCGTCGGATAACCTGAGAAGGAGAAAACAGCCTTCAAAATACAGTTTCACTCAATACAAGCATGCGACATAGGAAACTTTACTCATTCTTTTCTGCGCATAGACCTTTCAATAATTAAATGTATTATTTCATTTCTTATAGTCCAAGAGCCGACAACACAAAAACCTATGTTATCAAGCACAAGAAAAAAACCCCTTTAATTTGTCTAAGAGTAGAAGTAGGGGAATCTAATGTTCTATGTCTGCCGATAGTAAAATGGTGCATGAGCGAAAACTTAATACCAGCAGTGGTTGACTGGTAGGTTTATCAGTGTGTTTGTCCTACAAACAAAGGTATGAAAACATGGAGGATACTTGTAGGACAAACATAATGATAAACCTACGAGTGAACCACTGGTGGTATTCATTTTTGGCTTATGCACCACTTCACTTCCGGCAGACATGGATCGTTAGATTCCCCTACTTCTACTCTTCCATAAAATAAAGGTTTCTTTCTTGTGCTTGATAACATAGGTTTTTGTGCTGTCGGCTCTTGGACTATAAGAAGTCTCTTTGAAAACACATGAGCCCATTTCCCATACCAACATCATTTTCCCATAAAAAAAGATGATCATGCTGCCGACAAGGGGGAGGGTCGTGTTTTGCCCACTTGTAGGATTTTGTGTAACATACACTGTAAAAAAACGGAGATTTTACTGGCAATCTAGACGCCAGTACTATTTCCGTATTTTTGCGGAAAATTTTCCCCATAAATTACAGAAAAAATTCCGTTTTTAATCAGAAAATTTTTCCGTAATTTTTGGGGGAAAATATCCATAAAAATACGAAAATAGTACTGGCGTCTAGATTGCCAGTCTGTTTTTTTTTTACAGTGTAGTTGTCTATAATGTTACATTTTGTTTATACCATGAGCTTTGTATTGAATGTAATCCATATTGAATGTAATATATTAAATGGTTAAACTACTCTGTAAGTAGCTTAAAACTGTTGACTGAAACAATGTAATCAGCATATGCTTATATTGTATAAATGTACATAACATATAATAATTTCAATATGGGCATGGTATTTGGATGTGTCCAGGCTCACAAAATCTAGTTACCCGAAGCGAATTGAGGAGCATCTATGCTACATTAATCGAAAAATCGCATGAAAAGGCAATTTTGTAAATGGCCCAACTAATATCATAAAACGAAGTCTTCAGCTATAAAAGAAATGGTGTCACATACGAGTACCGAGTAAAAAAATCTATCATTGTTCATAATGATTCAAAACATCTCAGTATGAAGTTACCATAAGTGAAAATTGCTTAATGAAGAGCATTATTTGACATTCGCTTGTATGAAAGTATGATTATTATATATTAGTGTACAGATTAGAACAAGTAACTCAAGCAGTAGAAATAATAAAAAAAAACTCTTATTTTTTTTTCGTCTCACTTTGGGCCAAAAGATGTTTACTGCTAAGAGATAAAATCTAAATACAGTAAACTGAAGTTATACTTTGATGAAAGTACAGAGCAAAAGGGGAGTTCTTGGTCTAATGACAATGATAATGACAGGATAACAAGCTAAACTAGCAACGGGAGGCATCTGACCTTGACATGCCAAGTTTAAAGAAACAGTTTAAATCATATGGTAAGAGACTAAGTATGTGGACGTGGTTCTTGTTAAATGTTGTTTCCCAATGACAACTGTTCGTATGGAAGATGTTCGATGGGTCGGAATGATCTTGTCCAATTTGCCTGTCATTGTCGAGCTTAGACAAATGATCTAATCAAATCATGTGAAAACCATTTTAAACTTTATCATCTACAATGGTAAGTTGTGTTTTTAAACAGCAAAATATTATAATTGAGAAAAGACACATTTATTTAAAACGAAGCCAGTTCCATTTTCTGATATAGTGATACTGCAGGATACAAAATATAAACTCTTGAATGCTGTTTACACAATTTTGATTACGGATGTATGACACGCTATTTCTTTACTAAAACGAAACAAAGCAGAAATAAGAAAATTCAAAGAATTCAAAGTAAAATATTAAAGTTCACACTATATAACTCCAATCGGTGATGACGTACCTGAATGAATGTTTTATGATTTTAGGAACAATAAATAAACTTTTCTAATAAAAATAGCACGTGTAAGCAGGGTACAATTTATTTTAATTTCAAGTTAAGTATATTCGATGTGTTCCGAGTCCACCCTCTGCAGCCATCTTTGCAAATGCATGTCAGAGTATGCGTATTGCTGCCGATACTGGACATATTGAGCGCACTTAACTTGATTTTCTTATTAAAATAATATATCTAAATAAATTGCCACTTGCTTAAATGTGTTAGTATTATTAGAAGTTATACATATAGACTTTGCATAGTCTTTAAACCGAGCAAGTGGTCGTATAGTTTGTCTTCGTTCTTAATACTTTTGGGTTGTTTGAACTAGTCGGGAAAGATGACGTAGATCTGGAACAGCTAGTGATATCAGGATGGGATATGGAAGGGAAGGAACGATGGATTGTCTTCTGTTTCATTTTTTGAAGTGTTTGTTATCTGAGAAGTTGTTAAGGAGCAAGTTGATTAAACATCTTCGGAGTCAGCTGGTAGCTTTGACCCTAACTTTCTTCGATTTAGATGAATTCTGTTGTGACAAAGTGTGCCCCTTTATGCAGACTTGCCTATGTAGGATATTGGGAATATATTTTCGAATAACAGTGTCCATTTTTAGGAGCTGCCTGCATATACACAGGTTCATTAAGTTTAAACCTCTTACGTTTCTTGCGGTTGCGTAATAATAACTAGTTGGATGTGCCAATCCCAAAATTTTCTTTTCTCTCATACATCTGAATATTTCAAAGAGTAGTTACAAATTAAAATAATTCAATATTATTACTTCAATACTATACTAACTTTGATTTTCATCTTAAAGTTTTGCTGCAGCCCATTAATAGGAGTAAAAACGAGTTCATCTCGATCATGACACTTATTAAAATCAATAGTTTTTCTTTATTTTGTTGCACATCAGCTATTTGCGAATAGCTGGCTTAGCAGGATGCGAAGTTCCCATCGCTGAACGAGGCACCGATGTATAATAGAACTGCGAAAAATCCACAAAATTGTACAAAAGTTGCTATTACAGTGCCCCTTCCGGCGGAGTGTTTCCAAATTGAAGGAAAACCTGCTGGCCAAAGCCAAAAACATACAAAAAATTCTGCATAACTACATACACTTTTCGATGGTACAAGGGTGACACACGGAATCACATGCGGACAGACATTCTCTGACGCCCGAAAGGTGTAAATACGTCGAAAACCGGAAACTGAAATTTTTTTCGATTGGAATACTTTCGTCTATTGAAGATAGAAGAAATTAAAAATTCTGATTTTTCTTGTTGTTTCTGGATTGCATTTTTAGTAGGAAATCTAGGTCTTAAGGAATTTTTTTTTCTGAGGGACGAAAGTTTTTAGACGCCATCCCATTAACATTTCAGCTGGAGAAGACAATTTAAATTCTGGAATGTTATTTAATTCCACAACAGCCAGATATGGGTAGCCTACCGAAGCTTTAACTTTTAAGAGCATAATCCCATAGATCTCTCAATCATGCCATTCAATTTCGTATATTTCGGTGATCACGTACCTGAATGAATGTTATATGATTTTAGGAACAATAAATAAACTTTTCTAATAAAACTAGAACGTGTAAGCAAGGTACAATTTATTTTAATTTCAAGTTACGCGTACTCGATGTGTTCTGAGTCCACCCTCTGCAGCCATCTTCGCAAATGCATGTCAGAGTATGCGTATTGCTGCCGATACTGGACATATTGAGCACACTTAACTTGATTTTCTTATTAAAATAATATATCTGCATAAATTGCCACTTGCTTAAATGTGTTAGCATTATTAGAAGTTATACATCTGCCTTATAATGTCACACTTCTAAAAGCGATTAGTGACATATTTAATTCAGTGATCGGTTATTGAAAAAACAAGATTTCAGATCTTTGAATAAAGTCATATTTACATAGAAGACGGCCTTTCAGACACTATATGACCAAAGGTGGCCGGTCATTTGCGATTTTAGACGTTTTGTAAAATATCTCGAGCAATACATGAGGAATTAACTTGAAACTGCAGGTATGTAAACAGTATACTATAGGTCATAGATTTTCGCGAATATTTTTTTTCGAAACCCCATTGGGGACCGTCAATAAATTGAGAAAGAACGAATATCTTTTGGATAACCTTCTAAAAACTAATGTAGCAAAAGCGTTCAAATTCGAGATTATTAATAAGCGGCTTATTTTAATATACTGTGTTCATTTTTATGAGGATAGCATGTATACCGCCGTAGAGAAATTATGGTTTTGATAAAAACAGTCCCAAATTTTGCCAAGTTTTTTCCTTATAATTTGCAGAGTTTTTAATATAAAAAAAGTTCTTTTCAGAAAATATGACAAACAACATTGTACACAATAACCTGCAATTAGAATTAAAACATAATAAAAATTGGATGAAAAATGAGTAGGTTTATTAAAAAATGTTTCACTGCGCATGCGCGAATACAATCAAAATATATTGTCCTTAATGTATTAGCTAAATATATAAAACAACTTTTGTGAAAGTCTCAAAATCATAGCTTGAAAATTCTGAAAATTATCGTCGATAGAATAAGCTCGAAATAAGTTGTTCGCAAAAGCAAGCAAAAAGATGAGGGGTTGTATCCAAATATAATAGTACGTGCAACATTGTGTACGCTATCTTGGCACTAATAAACAGATATTTGATACAACCAATAACTTTTAAGTATCGCCACTAGGAGCGCTTCAATCACGCTCATATGCTTAGTCTCTTTACTATAGGCAGACACTTGGTTCACAATTCTAGAATACCATGTTCATAGCATCCAACTTTAAAAAGGCAAAACGGGGAATTTTAAAATTGAAAGTAGTAGATGGAAAAGGCAGGGTTACTCTAATAATAAACAGCTGGTGTGTAAAATGAAACATGACATAAAACATTTGGTTCTTCCCCAACTTGAGGGGTGGGAGATGTTAATCACAGTAAAAAATTAAATCATTTCGCTGTTATACGCAAAAAAAAAAAAAAATACATTACAGAGTTACCTTAACAAATTATAACTACTGTAGAAATGGCTTTAGAAGTTCTCCCGTTAATTGCTTATGGACTATTGAGCAACCGAACATTGCATGAACTGGCATTGAGCTACTGAAGACGTTTTGTACCTGATTAATTTTTTTTTCAACTTTGAAATCGCCTCAAAAAATTGAGTTCAAGAATTCAACCGCATTTTCAGATTCAAAAGGGACATTTCTGATATAATTACCAATAGCACCACTGAAAAGAACACATCTCGATTAACAAGAAAACCGTTGTTTCATTTTGGGCCTCTTCCGTATAAAGTATAAAAAACAAGGTTAAAAATATATTTTTACACGAGATTCGCAAGTGTGTATGGATAGAAAGTGAAATCCTGAAATATCTCTTGAATGGAAAAACTGAATATTGCGTTTCAGATCATTGCATCCTAGATTGTGCAGATTCAGAATATTATTATTTATTTGTTTTGAAAATGACTCGGGTAGAGTCGAAACATGTCAATAGTCAAATAAAAGTATTTTACTGTTTTTACCTAAATCGATTCGTCTTAACCGTCCGATGGTTATAGGCTAGGTTTTGTTTTTAAAAATTCAAAATGGCGGTAGAGGAGAATTTTTTTTACGCTCCCTATTGAGTGCCATATCATTGGATAGGTCTTTCAAAATGAAGACGATGCTTTATTGACTATTTTACAGTCAGAAGCTCCGTTTAAATATTACACCACCTGGAAGTTGTGTAGGTAGAATCTCTAGCTTGACTGCAACTCTAACCATCATAGACATCTAGAGGCCTCATCAAAACAATGTTTATAGATAGGAACTAACAGTTAAACACAACTTAAAAGTCATCAATACAAGTACAGAAAAAAATAGGTAAATAATATAAAAAAATAGTTTCACATGGATGATAAATAATTAATTATTTCTTTTTTACGCAGTCGGGTTTTTTGAATTTTTTTAATTTAATTAAAGTTTTAATCTTACACATTTTAACAATCAGAAATAGTTTAAAAAGTTGTTTGAAATTGCTACCATTCTCGACAAAATTGCCATCTATTGCCAAAATTGTCACTCGTAAAATCTTTAAGAGATATCATGAGGCAAAAGAAACTACAGCCTACTTACAGTTTTCATGGAACTTTAAAGTAAATACCGTTTAAAGTTTTTACCAGTAAAATACCAACCGCTATCATGTCACACTTCATGACATGGTGACAGACATTTTATTGGAAACATGACTAATGTTATACGACTGCTGGTATAGGAAAGGGGGTTGACATGCGCAATCTATTATTATATGAAGCGTTGAGGACCAGAATGGACCCTCCTCGGCAGTTGCGCTTTCGAAAATTTCGAAAACTTTTTTGTCAAACTCTTTTGAGCCAGTTTTTAAAGTGGCCAGAGGAGGCAAAACTTCTTCAGCAAGCAATGGGCGATTAACACTACTTCTTTCAACACTGTTAAAAATCTGTACCATTTGCTGCACCATCACTCCACCGCTTTTATAGAATATCTCTATTCTGGCCAATGTGAATGCTCCATGATACAGTGAAGTAACAGTTTTCTATAACAGCGGTGGAGTGACGATGCAGCAAATGGTACAGATTTTTAACAGTTTATGTTAAATGATACCCTTTTAAAAGATTTCGATTTATGGATTTTCATTTGTAATTGTTAGACTGGACCCATTACTACCCATTTTTAATATAATGAAGACTTCTTCACCCTTATTATATTCAAAAACTACAAGTAAAATAAGCATAAATCAAAACTTCTAAAAGGTGTCATTTGACACCGGTAGAAATAGTGTTAAGTTGGCAGTGCTAGGGTGACCAAGCTACTGGGGCCACCTTTGCACTGGCAACTTGATATACAAGATGCGTTGGACTATATTAAACTGGCCATATCACTTGAATAATTTCGAAAATAATAAAATCCATTATGAAGCAAAAAGATACCATGGCATAAAATGCTTTGACACTTTAAACTCATTTTTCACTCATATGGTCTACTTTTGCACTGACATGTTGATATACGACAAACGTTGGACTGTAATAAACTGGCCGTGTCACTTGAATAATTTCGACAAAATCTATTGTAAATCGAAGAGATGTCATGACATACGATGTTTTGGCACTTCAAACCGCTGCCATTGAAATACTCAAGGCCAAAGGACACGAGTTGTGACATCATCACTAATCAACCGATTTCTCGCTTTTGAAATTTTATAATTTTGCTAAAATTTTGAATAGCAATTTTCTTTTATTTTATTTGTGAAATATCTATCATCTTAAATAATAACAATATAAACTTACTGGTGAGAGTTCGGAATCCCTAAATAAAAATTCAGCTAGATGCGGGATGCCACAGTGTTGCCGCATCTGGCCGATTTTTGATTGGGAGATTCCAAATTCTCACCAGTAAGTTTAGATAGTTATTATTATTTTATAAGATGATAGATATTTCACAAATAAGATAAAGGAAAATTGCTATTCAAGATTTTCCGCTGTGAATTCCAACACCAGTGAGTAGTCGGTCGATTAGTGATGACGTCAGAACTTGTGTCCTCTGGCCTTGAGTATTTCGATGGCAGCGTTCAAACTCATTATTTTCCTCATATAGTGTAAGAGAAAAGGACTCACCGGCTGACATTTTGTACATGGGGTCGTGGAGTCTTGCGCTCTCCTCTAGGTGCTGTCTCCTCCGGGCAATCTCCGCCTTAATTTTTGCTTTCTTCTCCTCCCGCTCGTCCTCATCCTCCGAGACGTAAGGAGAGGGATGCCAGGAGCGGGATGCGGCCGGACGGACATTAACACCCCTGCCGTAGGTGGCGCTGTTGTGACGACCGTAAGGGTCGAGACCCAGCGAACTTAGGCTCAGAGAACCTAGACCCGTGTCCGTGTGGCGACGTAGCCTGGAAAGATAAAAAAAAAAAAAAGAAATAAGGTTAATCTCCTGAGATGGCACCACTTGTAAGTGTTTCATACGCAGTAGAGATGTGTAAAACAAGGATCAGTACTTAAGAAGCAATGAATGAACCTGGGTTGCTAGTTTGGCCTCCATTTTTATCTAGAAATTTCGTGTTCAACCAGAAATGAAGAATAGTATTTTATGCTTTATTTAATAAGAGACATTTAGCGACCATTTAAAGTCAGTTTGGAATAAACAGTTCTTCTTTCAAAAGGGCATAGCCGAATAAGCATTGGAAACATGCCTTTCAATCAAATTTCCTGATTTTTTTCCCCCAGATGTGGCAACCTATCTGACACTATATTTCCCCTTTTTATCACCCTATAAATATTGATATTTAATGAGATAAGAAGGATTTTTCGATTTTTTAAAAAACGGATTTTCTCAAAAACTGCTGCACGGAATTTCATGCCATTAACTGAGGATATATAGATACCAAAGATGCATAACTGGTAATTTTTTTATAATTTTCTGTTTTATTGTTTCTGTGTGAAACAGCGAAATCAAAATTCAAAAGAATAAAAATCATATCTTATGGTTAATTACCATTATCGAAAATTACCATTTTCTTGTAAAAAATTCCTGTATGTGCATGTATATTCTGTATAAATGTCGAAAGTTTGCGTTGGGTACTACATATAAATATTTACAAAAATGTGCAGTAAAATTATTGAAATTCATTTTAAGACGTTATTTGGGGCGGAGCTACTCAACTTCAACATCCAAAGAATTTTTGGAACAAAGTGAGCAGACAATGTGTCAACTGATGTATTTTAGATTCCATTAAGCATATAAGCCATGTTTTTCAACTTCATGTACATTTTGATATCGACAGCGTTGAGAGTTTTGCTCATGTATTCATTAAAATTTAAAATACAGCAATTCCGTAACTGTGTTATTCCAAAAACTCTTCGGGTGTCGAAATTCAGTAGCTCCGCCCCAAATAACGCCTTAAAATGAATTTCAATAATTTTAATATACATTTTTGTAAATATTTATGTGTAGTACCCAACGCAAACTTTCGGCATTTATATAGAATATACGGGCGCATATGGGGAATTTTTCACAAGAAAATGGTAATTTTCGGATAAGCATAAGATATGATTTTTATTTTTTTAAATTTTGATTTCGCTGTTTCACACAGAAATGACAAAACAGAAAATTATAAAAAAAATTACCAGTTATGCATCTTTGGTATCTATATATCCTCAGTTAATGGCATGAAATTCCGTGCAGCAGTTTTTGAGAAAATCCGTTTTTTAAAAAAATCGTAAAATCCTTTTTATCTCATTAAATATCAATATTTATAGGGTGATAAAAAGGGGAAATATAGTGTCAGATAGGTAGCCACATCTGGGGGAAAAAAATCAGGAAATTTGATTGAAAGGCATGTTTCCAATGCTTATTCGGCTATGCCCTTTTGAAAGAAGAACTGTTTATTCCAAACTAACTTTAAATGGTCGCTAAATGTCTCTTATTAAATAAAGCATAAAATACTATTCTTCATTTCTGGTTGAACACGAAATTTCTTGATAAAAATGGAGGCCAAACTGGCAACCCTGGAATGAACTTGAAGTTCAAAGATTATCCAAACTCCTGAACCCAATGTGCCGACAGCACGAAAACCTGTGTTATCAAGCAGAAGAAAAAAACCTTTATTTTATGGAAGAGTAGAAGTAGGGGAATCTAATGATCCATGTCTGCCGGAAGTGAAGTGGTGAAATGGCTCCCAGTCCTCCATGTTTTCATACCTTTGTTTGTAGGACAAACACAATGATAAACCTACGAGTGAAACACTGGTGGTATTCATTTTTGGCTTATGTGCCACTTCACTTCCGGCAGACATGGATCATTAGATTCCCCTACTTCTACACTCCCATAAAATAAAGGGTTTTTTTTTTGTGCTTGATAACATAGGTTTTTGTGCTGTCGGCTCTTGGACAATTAGTATATGGTCTATATGTTACAGACCGGACTTTCTGGTCAATATTTCGAATTTAACGAAAATAGCTTTTAAATTTTTCTGGCGGGACCTTCCGTGCAGGGCCATGACTAGTCGGCAAAGACTGAGAGGGAATTTGAATTATTTAGGCTTACGCGCAATCCATCTTTTTTGTTCTGCTCGTTAACGAGGAATAAATATAGACAGAAAAAAAGGACACGTCCTCTTATCCTAAAAATTCTGATAACAGAGTTTAAAAATAATTAAATAGGAGTTACAGGGGAACAGGGAGTTAAGTTGCCTGCAACTAAGAATTCCATGAAAGAATGACCTGTTCACCTGCCAAAGTACAAATAAAAGAGGGACTTAAAAAACAGAATGGTGCCAACCGAATAAAATTCGTGTAAAAGATGCTGTTTCCAAGCTGGTTAATCTTGTCATCTGACACGTGTCATACGACTTACACGACAAAGTACCGATGCTATGTGGGAGATAATATAGGACCGATAAGAGTTAATAGCATTAACATTGAAAAAAATTATTTTGTTATGCCTTCGTATATAAATTTAATTACTCAGCCGAAAATGTGTCATTAAGAATGAAAAGTATCCAAAAGAACCGATATTCTGGTTTGAGAAAATGGATTCATACCAAACATCAGTGGCAGCAAAATTTTGTTTTTATAAATATGTCTTTAATTCTTGAAAATAGATTAGTTTCTAAAGACAAAGAACGGTTTTCGGATTCATGGATACACTCGGAAAAGGTTATTGCATATTTTCGTTTGTGATTATATTATAGTTTCGTAGAAAATATTTTTTTTTCTCTTTTTACATTTCCCAACCTAGTTGAAAAATATTTATGAATTAAGTGTATCTGTCCTCGCGTCAATGTTCTTAGGTTTCCATATAATTTATGCATGTTATTCAGGTTTGCCATGGCATGTTCGGTATTAAAAATGAAGTGTGTAGCATTTGTAGTTTCTTTTCAATCAAAATAATTCTGTTACAGGACGGTCTAGGGTGAAAAATCATTTGCGGTATTTGTTTTTAATGATGCTATACTATTTCAAACAGATAGAAATTGAGATATATTTCTGGCGTGCACTACATAGCATTCTTTGCTCATTGACCTTGATACACAAAGTAGTTCGGTTATAGTATTGTTCATAAATATTATTGGCAGAAAGTGAGTTTTCAGTTGTGGTACGAGTTTTTCAATATAACTCATTCTTTGCATATTATTTTTTGTGTTTAATTTTTCCATGATCCTATACAGGGTTCCTCAAAAGAGATCGAGTCCACTTCCTTTTCTGGATGGATAGGGTGAAAGGTTGCTTTTCAACTGTGCCACGCGTTTCCTAACTGAGTTAAATTTTAGCCTATTGCGGAGTATACAGGGATTATACGAAACAGGATATTTTCTAAACTATGGGTGGTCATGGCTAAATTGTGTTTTCAAATGTGATATGCGTTTTCCAAATTATTTACTTACATATGACGGGTTCACAACCCTAGTAGACCAAGTCCATTTTGAAAAAAAAAAAAAAAAAAAAAGAAAAAGAAAAAAAAATCAGATAGTCCACTATTCCAAATGGAAAAACTAAAAACACATTAAAAGTAAATTAAAAACATATATTGACATGTTTCAACTTCTTCACTGAGTCGTCATCAGAATGTATAAAAGAAATTACAAATACAATGCATGTGAAAAATGGAAGAAAATCATCGAATACAAACAAGTAAATATAACAAACGCCGTTGATTTTCGATATCGCACGTGTTCCTTCTATGTCGCGACTCCGCAAGTTGTCCAACCCTTCAATCCATATATTCAGGATGTGAAAAGATACCGTGTCGTTACAACCCCCCTGAACCTCTTAAATAAATTTCAGTGGACTCTCTTATAAATAATTGTAAATAAAAATTAGACCTGTAGATTAATCTACTCTCGTTAAAAAGTATGTTAATGCTCTCTACTTGATTCAGCCGGGATAAAGCAGTATTATCTCTATTATATTTTATGTCTGCCATATGTTCTTTACATCTGTTATTGAATTTTCGTTGGGTTGTTTGTATTCGATGTTTTTTTTTCTCCAGTTTTGATATGTATTGAATTTGTAGTTTCTGTTGCACATTCTGATGACGACTCAGTGAAGGAGTTGAAACATGTCAATGTAGGTTTTTAATGTGTTTTTATTAACGTCTTTTAAGTAAATAAATATTTTAAGATACGTTTTGACTTTTTCGTTTGGAATATATATTTTGATATGGTTATTAGCGGACGTAAAGACTCATTACACTTACTTACATTTGTATCAGACAGTCAATTTAGAAAGTGCATAAAATCTATTTTATCTACTCCCACAGTGAACCAAGTCTGTTTTCCCATACTTTCTCATACCGGGTGTCCTAAAAAGGACTGACTGATTTTAAAATTCAATAACTTGCAAACGGTGACAGATATTTAAAAAATTCTTGCAGGAGGGTTATGCATAAGGTCAAAAGTTTTTTTACAGTGATTTTCGATTTTAGTTCGAATTACAAACAATAGATGGCACTGTAAGCAATAGGCGCTAAATAAAGGCTCGATTTTTTGGCCTTTCTCTTCTTCCATGCGGAAAAAGGTGGTTAAAATGTATTGAGTGGGTCCCGAAAAGTGCCAAAACTTGAGCTTGAATTTACCGTCTATTGATCGCAGTGCCATCTATTGTTTGTAATTTCGAACTAAAGTCGAAAATCACTGTAAAAAAACTTTTGACCTCATGCATAACCCTCCTGCAAGAATTTTTTAAATATCTGTCACCGTTTGCAAGTTATTGAATTTAAAAATCAGTCAGTCCTTTTTAGGACATCCGGTATATGGCATCTGTTTACAGACTTGGTTCACTGTGGTAGTGAATAAAACAGATTTCATTTCCCTTTTAAATGGGCTATATTATTTTTTTTTTCAAAATGGACTTGGTATAGTATGGTTGGGGGCCCGTCATATCATCTTGCACTGTATTAAACCGTAAAGTTTTTTGACAGTATTCTGAATCTGTGTTTCAGAATCTATGCTTGACGCATGACTTTCCGTTCTTGTTCTTTTTACAGTGCACGAATGAATTTATTATTGCAATCAAGCTTCCTCTTCTCGGGAGAGTGAATTTCTACTCTTCCTCGAAGAGGGGAGCCTCATTAATATCCGTGATGAATAGGCATAAAGTTAGAAAGGTCCCGAAGGACGCTATGTTATGATCCGGGGATTTTCCGGACAGAATTCATCATGGAAGAAATGACAGATATTCGGCCATCAACTTGTAGCCCTGTTGTATAAAGTTTTTATCCTCTGGATCTATTTGAAAATAGTTATATTCATTACTGAAATATCATTTAAAATATTCGAAGAATAAAAGTAAACTTTTAATAAGTTCCATGTGGAAATTTGAAAAAAAAAATATTATATAATGGTTTAAAAGTGAGTGTCTATTACTTTAAATGTTTCCAATTAAAGTATGCAGAGATTAAAAAGAAAAACTAGAGAACAGAAATTCTGCTTATTCAGAATTTAGTGTCGCCCCCGGCATTTCCATTACTTCATTTACTTCTGATGGACTGATGGCTTCTATTATTATGAAACAGCCTTTATAAACGAAGTGTTAGTTGAAGATGAAAGAGCAGCCGTAAAAAGTTAGACCTCTGATTTTCTGGTCAGAATGGGGGGGGGGGGGGATGGCCATAATTTTTATTTACAGCTGCTCTTTCATTTTTTTTATTTAGCCATGGGTTTTTTTAACCGGTTAAGCGAGTCATTTATTTAAAACCAATCTATTACTCGGTGCGTAATTGAAATCTCACAACCAGGGTTCGTACGCTTTCAGCTGCAATACCAGTATTTTTATGCAGAAAAACTCGACTTAAATACAGTGTGTCCAGGAACTATACGCAAGCGCATGAGTTAACGGATTTGTAACTCTAACAATTAACCTTTAGTTCAATAAATAAATAAAATATTTAACAAATAAAAAAGATGTACAAATTTAACAGCAACAAAATATAAACCCAAATATCTAATATAACAACAAGAGCCACAATAATAAAAATAATAATGGCTATTGGACCTGGAGCCGGCAGCACAGGCAATCACCTCATCGAGTTCACGGATGAAATTCTAGGATTAGTTAAATCTGGATTCGCCTATTAAAACGCACCCAAAGGTATGAAAACAGGGAGGACTGGGAACGGAAAACACGATGGTAAACCTACGAGTCAGACGCTCAAATCGGGTTTTCAGGTGCTTTCCAACCAGATAGAACTTGGCAGACCGATTGCTTTTTAATATGCGAATGAAGATTTAACTAATACTAGAATTTCATCCGTGACCTCGATGAGGGGATTGTCTGTGCTGCCGGCTCCCGGCCAATATCGAATCCGAAGAAACAGAATAAAGGGAATTATCAAGCAAATAGATTGTTTGAGCTCACTGAGTGAGTTTAAAGGTCTGAATTAACTTAAATCATCTAGTATGACTGAGGTACTCCATTGAATTGGACAATCTGGTTTTACTCTACCCCCACCCGACCTGTTAATATTGGAACAACTAATGTTTCTGCTATTGCTAGAATTCCGGTTGGGCAGGCCAACACCATCCTATAGATAATGCCTAAAAACTGAGTTCTGACGTCATGATAGATCGGCCGATGAACGTCAGTGTTGGACTTATTACATCCAAGCGTCCTGCAACTTTCGTAGTTGTATGCATTTTAAGGCTAACATTTTAAATAGCAAGTTGTTGCTATTTTAAGAAGTAAGTAAAATATAAACTCTCTGTTAAATTAATTGGGAATATTTTGAATGAATATCATATGAATTTTATGACAAAAAAAAGCGATATAAAGAAGAGTCAAATCTTGAGTATTTGATAAAATCTAAAATTTTCTAGCAGCGACATTTCTTGTTTATCTTACAAAAAGCATAAGAAATTTTCACTTTTATCACTAACACATAAGAATTCATGTTTAATAACTAATTTTTAATCTTTACCATGAAGAAATGATACAGACATATTTAAATTTTCAAAGTATTTATTCCCACATAGTCTTTTTAAAAATAGGGTTAATCATTCATGCTCAGTTTATTCAGTTATGGTCACTCTTTCGCACCACTTTTTGTTAATGAAAACTCCATAAATTAACACTCATAAATCAGCAATTAAAACAAACTCGATATTGTTTGGTTGCAACATAATCCTTCCAATGACTATAGAAACAATCAATTTCATGTGGAAATTTTTCCAGTGAGAAACATTCGCCTTGGATACAATATTTCAAATGAAAATCAAATTTCAAATTAATTGCTTAAAAGGCGCAAAGGCCAGCCTAGTGAAAAAAGATTCCATGCCGGGACTCAAACCCGGACCATCAGTATAACGCACTGACATTCTACTGACTAAACCACATGGAACGATACCCAGCCTGGAACTTCTCACTATTACAGGTGGACAAGGCTACAAACGCAACACAAAATTTCCATATATTTATACAATTTCAATAGATGGTGGATTTAATTAAGTTTCGTGTTTGCTCCATGGCGGTGGCTCACGGATAAATACTCCATCTTGTGCTGCGTTTATAGTGTTGCCAACCTGTAATAGCGAGAAGTTCCAGGCTGTGTATCGTTCCATGTGGTTTAGTCGGTAGAATGTCAGTGCGCTATACTGATGGCCCGGGTTCGAATTCCAGCATGGAATCTTTTTCACTAGGTTGGCCTTTGCGCCTTTTAAGCAATTAATTTGAAATTTGATTTTCATTTGAAAAAAAAATCAATTTCATATTCAATTTTCCATCCTTTGGAAAGCCAAAAGTTTAGGGTCTGTTTTTATAATTGATTTATTTTACAACATATGATCCAACATATGATCCATACATTCATGATCCACTTTAAAAACACATAATCATAAACACAGTTTCTCACAATGTATTTACAAAGGAGCGAATGTGTGTACGCATTTAAAAGTTGGCCGATTCACAACTAAGTCATGCAATTTAACATTTTAGTACTGAGACATTATCTGTAGGATGGTTTGAGTAGGCTAGGGTCAGGTCGAGTTGACTCTGGCTAAACTCTACTTTTCACAAGAAAGCCCAGTACTGTGAGACGATGTTCACGTTTTCGGCCTATACCCCTCGAACACTTTGTCTATTTAAAGCCCTTTCAGATGTTTGCTTTAACGTTTGAGGTCTTTTTAGAGAGTGCAATCCTGGGATTGCGCCCCGAATGCCCCACTCAAAGCAAGCCCTAAGTTGGTGAAAAATGTAAATTAGAGGATGAAATCGAATGCGACACGTCTACCCACGCTGTGACCCTAACCGAGAGTATGAAACGTTTGAGAATAGAGGTCTGGGTCATATTTTAGGCGGAACAGTTTCGTTTCTCCCAGTGACCTAATTTTTTCGATCGCTGGGAGTAAAAAGACAAATCAACCAATGCCGCCGTCTCCTTGTCCTTTCACCTCTTACTACCCCGTCAACGGAACGTTGTACGATGCCGCGAGAGGGCGCCGCTTCCCTTTTGGCATGCGGCCAAGGGCTTTTCTCCGTTGGGCTGAATGCCCGCTTTGCCTTTTGAACAGAATGTCTCCCTTGATGGCCGAAGACGGAGACACTAGAACAATCTCTTGCTTTTTGTCGAGACTATTTATTTTTATTTATGCATTTTTAATGCAATACAGGAATTATTACTTAAAAGAGAGATATTAAAAAGATTTAAATCGGTTCTCAAAAAAATATTTTTGTCTGCTCGACCATGCGAAACTTTCTGACACATTTTGAAACATTAAGAGCACGATACTTGTAGACATGAGTTTTGAAATGATTTGTAACTGTACAGATTTTTTCAATTTCCGAAAAAATAATTACATCTAGATGCAGTGGTTCCAAACGTACGCCCCACCGGGGGCAATTTTTCAGTTTGTAACTCACCCATTCGCTGTCCGTTTTTTTTAGAAAAACAATTTTTTAGACTAAAAATAACGGTTACTAATTTAATCAACTAAATTTAAAGATAAATAAGTTTTTGTCGAATTTTAAAACGTTCCAATTCAAAATATTTAAAATGTAATACATACCAGAATGTTATATGAACAACCTTTAACAATACCTAACAGCTCCTCATTCGTTTTTAATTTTTTTAAACTTTTTACAATTTTATTTTTTACTTTAATTTTTCTGGTTATTAATGTATTTAAAATTTTTTTCAATCATTTATCGAATGAACCATTTTTATCTATTCGAGCTGCTGTATGTCACATTACTTAAGACTAAATCTTATTGTCTTTAACATATTTAACCTAAGAAATATTTGAAATAACTAAACATAATACTACCGTATAACTTTAATATATATAAAATTTATTAATCTTTAATTGAATTAGAAAAGGAAATGGATAAACAGTAAACATGTATGGCTGTAGTGCAGGCCTCATACACGGCGAATGAATAAATAACATATACAAGTTAAATTTGAAAATGTGACAATACATGGCAGTTTATTAACGATAATAGGGGGGGAAATCGATAAATGTGTTTTGATGAGGAATAATGGCTACTTAAAATTAATAAAACGTCGGAATCTTGAAATGCTTCTTGTTTATTTTTTTATCCATAGACAGAAAATTTGATGTCCAAAGCTTTTGCAACATGTCTTAATAAGTTACTAAAATGAATTATAAAATGTGTCATCAATATTATAAATTTTAATGCTAAAAGGGACAGCCTCTTTAAGCATTTTGTAAAGATAAAAATGCAGACCCTGTAATAATTTTGTTAAACATCGAGGTAAATTGGGAAGGCACAACAAATCTACGAGGGCAAATCAAAAAATAATTTATACTTCCAAGTTATGGCCATTTATTAAACCACATATACATAGGTAACACGGCTATGGCAACATACAGTGTAAGTTCACTTTTCCATATAGTCCCCAAGAGACTGTAAACATTTCTCGGAACGGTCAACCACACTGAGCTCGACAATAGAACGGAGGGTTAACTCCCTATTCTGATAGATTGAATCCAGCGGTCCGCCCATGAATACAATGCCAAAGATTTTCCGATGAAAATTTTTGGCAAAACATAGATTTCCTCCCATAGAGTAGTATGGGGTAGATATTTTTAAATTGGACTTTCTTTTAAGAGCTTGACGAAGTTGCTACCATTTTCACTGACATATATCTTGTATTGAAAAACTATGATTTTATTTAACCCTTAAATGCCTGATTTTTCAAAAATCATTGTAATAATGTTTTTCAGCTTTCATTTTTTAAATAAATCATGGGAAAAATACTTTTAAAAATCAAATTTTGTTTTAAGTATTGTTTACGGCTAAAAAACAGTTTGTTACTAATCGGCAATACTGGTGTTTAATTGAAAAAATAATTTCCCTTGATAAAATTATATAATATTAAACACACAAGAATTTTAGGAACTATAACAAGAAATAAATTTTACTTGCTCACTACAGGTCAAAATAGGGTATTTCGCAAGCTTCCAAACAAAACAAAAAAGAACAAGTAGCAACAATTTAAAAAATAAATCTATCTTTATTCTTAAACAGCACAAGTGTTGCCATCTACATGTTGAAAATCGATTTAATAGTATTTTCAGAATGTATTTTATTGGCAACATTAGGCATTATAGCTTCAATATTATTCTAATAGTATTTTAGAGCCTAAATTGGGTATGTTGCCGAAAAGCAACACCAGGCATTTAAGGGTTAAATTAATCGCAATTTTGTAGTTTGGTATTAGTTAAAAAGGAAATTTTAAGTAAGCTCAACGAAAAAAAATTGAAAAACAAATTAAGTATTGGTCATATAAAATATCAAAAAGATGTAGAAAACCCCAAAATTGATAAAAAAGTATGCGAAAAAGTTTGAAAAAATGCTTCTAATATTAAGAAAAATGCAGGACTCATTACTTGCGCGCATTGAAAGTGTGATGAGGTCGCGGCAGAAAGTGGATCGGTGAGTTGGCTCTCCGTATTATTGTAGAGCTCAATGGTCAACCAACTTTTCGATTACAGATGCGTAGAAATCTCCTCCAGCGCTACGCGGAGATAGCTGCTTTCACCACCTCATCGTATCGAAAGAGTCGTCCACCGACATCCTTTTTCAGCTTACCGAAAACAGGAAAGTCTGTGCCGATTCTCTGTAATGATCGCCTCCACACGGTCAACAGCTGCAACGGTACTGGACGTTGTGGGCCTGCCTTCGCGATATTCGTCGTGATATCCGTGCGTCCGACATCAAATTGCTGACACCACTTTACAATACCTGGCCGAGAAATTGCACGCTCACCCTATACAGCAGTAATTTGACGATGAATGTCCGTGTAATTAAACGGTTTAGCCCATAGAAATCTGATCGTTGCCTATAAAATCTTGCCTTGAAATCTGATCGTCGATATATCCTAGTGCGCCCTGCACACACACAACACGACGGGAAACCACACCAAACTTCCTATCGGACGTCTTAGCAGTTACTGTCCTTTCGTCGGCATTGTCCAAGGTCACGACACACAGCGCGCTCTCGCGGCTGGTTTGTGTAGCTTATTTTTACTTCTTTCTATCTTTACAAGAAAAAAATATTGGATTCATGAAAATTTTCGAATTCCGATTTTCGACGGATTGACACGTTTTAGGGGTCAGAGATTCCAAAAAACATGTTTTTACAAAATGTCTATCTGTGAGTCTGTCCGTATGTCTGTCTGTATGTGACACAAATTTTGTGGGCGCTCTATCTCAAGAACTAATGCACGGAATTTAATAAATATTTATATTCAGTTAGTCCCTAATGCAAATGGATGCTGATTAGTTTTTGGTGTAAATCGCTCAACAGGTGGCACTGCTATGCTGCATTTTTCACGATTTTCTCAATAGCTCTATCTTAAGAACTAATGCAAGGATTTTCATCAAACTTCAGATTCAGTTAGTCCTTGATATGACTTGGTACTGATTATGTGTTGGTGTAAATCGCCCAACAGGTGGCATTTCTGTGCTGCCTTTTTCACGATTCCCGCAATGCCTCTATTTATAGAACTAATGGACGAATTTTCATCTAACTTCAGATTTAGTTATACGTTGGCACAAGTTGTTGCTAATTAGGTTTTGTTGTTAATCACCCAATAGATGGCGCTGCTATGCTGGATTTTTCACGATTTTTGCAATAGCTCTATCTTAAAAACTAATGCACGGGTTTTCTCCAAACTTCAGATTCAGTCAGACGTTGACATAAATTGTTGCTGATTAGGATTTGGTATAAACCACCCAATAGGTGGCGCTGCTAGGCTGCATTTAGACGATTTCAGTGATAGTCATATCTCAAGGAGTAATGCACAGAATTTCATATCTTTAGAATCCTCATGAGATGCACAGATTGTCATTTAATTTTGGCAGTGTGCTAGTGAATTTTGAAGTATTAACATGTATGAGACAGAAGAAAGTTTTAAGATTGGCACATACGAAAAGTTTGATTTGCCCTCGTATTTTGGCATAAAAGTGAAGATTGCATTTATAAAATTATGTTAAAAAAATATTTGTGACAGAAAATTCACCTCCATGATAAGTTGAAAAATGTGAAATGAATAGTTATTTTTAAAACACTGTTAGACTTCCTTCATTTGAATAGAGTTCACTTTTCAAATAATAAGATAATACAGAATATATGTGTGTGTGGGGAGGGGGGGCATCGTGATTTTACAGATGCTTCAGTGGGGCTTGGCCAATAAAAGTTAAGAACCACTGATCTAAAGTTATAACTTCATAAGCGAATGTTACAAATTAACATAACGTGCATGTTTTCAATCCATTCAAAATCAATATCTTTTAATATCAGTGTAAATTTGTCACTGGGAACTTATTATCAGTATTATATTTCAAATGCGTTGTTTTTTAAATTCAGGCAAGTCCACTTTTGAATATAATTTTTTTTGGTTGCATACTATTAACAAGCACTACCAAAATTTTATCACGAATACTTTAAAAATCTTCCCCATTTAAATTACGAAATATAATGATAGCCTCATAATAGTGATAGCTACTTGAACCCTTATAACTGAATATCTATCTATATATATATCTTCAACATGGAACGGAAATCAGGCTGAATTTATAGCTTGCCATTTGGCAACAACCACGGCGACGATTCTCAGTGGTTAATTTACAGTCACATGACCCGAACCATTTATGAAATCAATATTCAGAGAGAATCTCTTTTTAAGCACAGGCGTGCTTCTCCTACCGGCAATTAAGAGGTTACTTCAGTCACCTGAAAAGTTCCGCTCACTATTGCTAATCCTATGGAAGAAATTTTTAAAGATATCTCGTTTGCACTTCAATATTTTTAAACAATTCTTTTTGCATTGACTAGTTGAGATCGATCTGTACAAAGGGCGTTTTGTACTTTTTCGATTTTGTTTACAGATATTTTTCATTTTCGGAACTGCTCTTAAAAAAAAAAAAAAAAAAAAAAAAAAAAAAAAAAAAAAAAAAAAAAAAAAATCTGCAAACAAAATCGAAAAAGTAAAAAAGGGCAGATGTACAGATCAATCTCAGCAAAAAAAAATCCAATGCAATTCCCTGTAATGCTAATCCTAATTAGCATTAGCGAGGGAGTCTTTCCAGTTGACTGACGTAGCCCCTTAAATGCATAGAATAACAAAGAACAAAAGAAAGAAGAAAGCTATACTACTACTTCCATGATTAATGGCGGAATGAGTGTTGTTTGAGAATGTAGGAGCCTTAGTTTGATCAATGCATGATGAATCACAATAACATTGGTTCTCTTTATGGTGACATGATGCATTCAGCGAATCAGTTTTGTGATCAAGATTGTCTTTTAGACACAGCAGAAAAAGTCTTGTTTACATTTCATTGGCGTCCTGTTTTTCAGAGTTTCAAATGAATTTAAGCCATGCTCTGCAATATTATAGGCAAAAAAATGCATTTTTATTTGCATTTTCATAGAAGTTTTCCATTACTTTTTTATACATTAAACATATTTGTAAATTTCATAAGATACAATTATTTTATGCTAATATTCATTCTGATTAAAGTTGGCGCAAATAGTGGCGAGCGAGCGAAGCGAGCTGGGATCACGTAGCTGTACCAATGTGAATCGCGTTGCATTTGACTAGGGCTGGCGAGCAGGCTGAGCCCATAGTTTTTTTATATTTTTCCCTGTAAAATTAAATAAATTTTTTGTTCCAATGTCACTTTTCTAAAGAAGAATGAACAAATCAAATAAATAAGTAAATTAAATAAAATATTATTATTCTTTTTAATCTCAAACAATCAAAATCTTTTAACCCTTCATCTACTGACGGTACTTATAAGTACCATTAAAATGAATTGTTATAAAATTCATTGAATACATCGATTACTTGTAATACAGTTTAGAATGAGTTATAGATACGTTACTTTATCTTGTTCCAAAAGCATGATAGGTTACATAAAACAAAAATGTTTTTAAAAGGATGATTTCTTTTGCCTTTGCATCTTTTCAGATTTCTTGGCGTTGGGGGGGGGGGAGATTTTTCAAAATATTTCTATATTTCTATTGTAAGAACATTATAGTTGTACATTTCCTAATTCTACAAAATACTAAGAAAAATGTTGGGCAGAATAACCCCTGAAAGAGAAAACCCAGAAATCCTTTTTGACTATTCAACATTAAAACTTTTCTAGCTTCGAGAAGGACTGCATACTTGTGGTTTGCCTCGCCTCTTTTTCTTTACCTCTACAGTACGCGGGATGCAAATGGCTTTGACGTCACTCACTTTGAACTTTTGACTTTCCTTTTATATATTGTATCAGAGTCTTTTTCGTTTCTGCAGTATGTAGTTGTATTTTTAAGATACGCCGGGAAATTTTACCTCTCGGTGTTCACTTTACAATAATCAAGATTCTTCATTAAAGGACTGATCAATTGCAAGGTATGACTAATTCCACAATAGTTCACATAAAAAAAATATACACCCATTCTAATGAAAAATCCATTTTTCTCCTACTCTTTAGATAGAGTGAAATATGTTTTCTGCAGTGCAAACGAAGATAGCTAGCGGCTTACGAGTGAAAGGGTTGCGGGGTAGCTGCGTTATCCAGAATACAGGTAAAGAATTTCTTTTCCTGTTATATTGAATACATGATATACTAAAAGACACACAGAGGCATGGAATAAATATTAAGTATATAAATATTATTAATAAGAAAAAATATTTAAAATAAAAGATTTGAGTGTGATTATAAACAGTGCACAAAATTCCTATAAATTCAAATTCAGTTAATTCTCCTAAAATCCTTCTAAAATTTATTAAATGATTATTGTTTGTTTGTTTTGTTTGTTTTATTGGACACATACATCAGACTTGTGTGCTTGACAACAAGGCCCGCTTATAAGTCATCGTCGATATACAGGGACGAGATAGCACAATGAAATTTACAGCACAGAGAATTTTTACATCCGGGAGCTCCACAAAGAGTGTGCAATGGAGCCAGAGGGAGTCGAACCCGACAAGCCTCCTCCGCTTTAAAGCGATTAGCAGCGTGGTGTCTTAACCACTCGGCCGCGGAGGCCCCGTTTAAATGATTATGTAAATCTTCTAATGTAGTTTAAACAATTTACGAAAAATGCTTTAGACGATAAAATTTTCATGAATTCATAATTCACTACATAAAGGGTTAAACAAATCCTTGTATGTGAAGCGAAATCATGATTTTTTTTTCAGCTAACACCATTATGGCATATAAGATTGTTTGTTCTGAGAGCCAAAGCAGCTACTTTCTGATACATTTCTGAATTCCTTTTTGTTCGGAAAAACATGAAATTGGCACATTTTCTTATTCAGGAAATATGTCAACGAATAACGATTTCTCTTTTTCGGTAACGGAAGAAAATCTTTCTTAAAATAGTGTCAAAGTGGGCGTTTTGAACTGTATTTCCTACGCGGCAGCAAGAAAAAGGCGAAAAACGTGTCCCTACGTGTCCAAAATTTCTTATCATTCGATAAGTATTTTATCTATAAAAATTTTAGAAAACTCATTTCAATTTGAAATCGCTTCCGGCCTTCGTATTTAATGCTTTTACGTTTAAAAATGAGTCTGAAACTTTCATATAGTTGAGCAAGAACTTGAACACCGCCTTAAATTGATATGAAATAAGGCCCCCAAAACAAAGCAGTATACTAAGTAAGCGACCTATCTTAAATGGGAGAGCTAACCTTTAAGATTAAAGGCGAGGTCACATCAGTCAAGGTGACACGCCACGTAGCGGACGGGGTTGAACTACAGTAATATACTTAAATGTTTTCTTCTTTATGGATAATCTATTAATTGTCTACATCTATGAAATAACTGCCAAACTCAAACGTCGTGTTTTCATTTGTTTGTAGTATTTACATCCATACAGCATAGAATATTCTATTCATTTTTATTCGTAATTCTTTAATATATTTATTGTAGTTAATTATTTAAATAAAAACAGTTCTTTCTGGAACTAATATTATTTGTTAAAATGTCAAAAAGTCAGCCGTCAAATAGCTGTAGTTTTCGAAATTGCAAGAAAATTCTGTTCCTGGTAGAATTCATCTCTGTCCTTTTCTAAAGAGTAAAATAGGGATGAGAGCGTTCCGACCCAAATGGTTGATTTTCACCGCTAAATTGTAATAGTATTCTTTACTTTCTTAAATCACAGAAATTCTAACCATTAAATACGGCAAGAAATGCTATTAAAATTTATTGGTAGCAATCGGTCATTTTGGTCGGAGCGCTCTCATCCCTGGTAAAACAAGTTAGTTATGTGCACTTATTTCAATTTATATAAAAAATATAAGATATTTTTTATTTATATAATACAAATTTTGCTGATTTAAATACGTTCGATTTTAATTATGTTTTATTAAGGTAATGAAAAACGACGCATAAAAAAATAGTAAGTAGTTAATATGTAAAGATAGAATTTTGTAGTCTCATTTTTTACTCAATTCTTGATATGCTAAAGTTATAAGAAATGATATACACGGTTGTATTCCCGATGAGAATAAAACGTTTATGAATGTTTAGAGTATGTATAGAATTTAATAATAAATAAAATATTCAATTTTAAGTCCTTTTCTTCGTTTATCAAGTGTAAACGATAACTTTCCAATATTTTTTGATCGTATTGCACTCATGTTATATATAACTTACAAATTTTTCATTCATTTAATTTAAAATTTATTTCATTTTATATTCGGAATCACTGTAATTTAAAATGCATCCATTAAATGTTGTACTATTAAACGAGCAAGTATTGTTCATTTATTTGTTTAAATATTTTGCGAGTCTAGACAATAACTTCAATAATTTTCCTAAAATCGCCAGATTAGATTTTTTTTTTCTTTTAAACAGACAAAGCCATTTAGAGAACCCCTGTTAAAAAATCAATTACGAATTTCAGATTGTTACTTACTCACAGAAGATGAATCTTGTTTACCAGATTTATTGCAAAATAATTTTGTTACAGTTTTTGATAAAGCTATTTGTATTTAAAAAAAAAGTCGCTATGTCATTTTAGTTTAAGGGCAAAAGGCAATAATGCTTTCCTATCATGCAATAGGGCTTTTTCTGCCGAAATTAACATGATATTGTGATCTTTTTTTTAATGTACATAATTTTATCAAAACAAACTGTAATAAAAATATTTTGCAATAAATCTGGTAAACAAGATTCATCTTCCATAAGTGAGTAAAGATTCAGAAAATATGCGCAAGAGATGCGCAGATAGTAGATAATTCTGCCATATATGACGTCATACTGAAAACCCGCGTATTTGCATTATCAACCCCGTCCACCAGATGGCGCAGCTGTGTCAATATACTCCAGATTCCAGCATTAACACTGTACGCTTAATATGTATGCAGTTTTGCCCCCCAAAATATAAAATAAATCTATTACTGCTCATGAATATTTCAAAACCCATTCCAATGCAAACCATTCAGTTACATAAAATTGACTTGTTCAACTTACAAAATCAACGGCTGATTTCCGACATTCTTTTAAAATGTAATTAAAAAACAATTTATTTATAAAAGTTATCTGTATCTAAAATTTGATATATCTTTCTGATTATTATTTATTTATTTATTTATTTATTTTTGCATATGTATAAATATATATTTCATTGTTTCCTGTAGAAATAAGGGCTAATTAACAACAACAACAAAAAAAACTAATAAAATACTAATAAATACTTAAAATTAGTAAAATATTTATTTAAAAAATCAATAATTTTGTGCCGGTGTGAATTATGATTATAATTAATCCTTCTTGAGAATTAATTATACATTAATTAATACACCCATAATAAAGGTATTCTATTCTATTCAAAAATAGCCTGTTCATTGAATTGAAATTATTTTGGTTGAGGCAGACTCTCTGTCTATTCCATTCGAAGAACATCTTTCCAAAGAAAATTGAAAATTATATTAGGTGAAAATACCTTCGTCCCATTATGACAAACAGGGAATAAGCGAAGAAAAGATATTTTGTCGAAAGAATCGTAATTCTGACAAGACATTTTTCAATTTCCTCTCGGTATCTCGAATAGAACGAAGAAAGAAACTAAACAAGGAAGCTCGGAAATAATAATAAAAGAAAAACTCGACAAGATTCGAACTAAATGAAATTTACAAAAAACCACCTTGTCTGGTTTTCTTATACAGCACTTTGTTCTTCAATTATAGCAGTGATGTTGATATTTTTTTTCTGTTAAATTTTTAATCAAGTTCACAAACAGATGTGAGTAGTCTGTTCCCAACAAATTTTAAATCGAGTTTCACTAAAACTTAACCAAGTAGTCCCTTTTTGTATATAAAAAAAAAAGGGCAATTTAACAAATTGCAACGACCATTTGGAAAATGATTTTTTCGAAGACTAAAATTTAAGACATAAAATATCGCACGGAATTGATCATACATTACGTACGCCATGAATTAAACATTAACATTCCTGGACCCATCATGAACAAATTTTAAAAGAAATTTCAGTTTTACAATTTTCGGTACTGTAAATTTTTAAACTTCTACGTAGCTGGTCATACATTACGTATGCCAGGGATTAAACATTAATATTCCTGGACCAATTTTAAATGAAATTTCATGCATTACGTACGCCATGTATTACATTTTTCGGTACTGTAAATTTTTAAACTTCTACGGAGATGGTCATACATTACGTACACCATGGATTAAACATTCATATTCCTGGACTCATTTTAAATGAAATTTCATTCTTAAACTTTTAAACATCCCACATTATTACTTTTTACACCGTCGTATAGAGAAAAAAATGCACTTTTAAATGCAATTTGTTTGAAAGCTGTATCTCAATTTGTTTCTGAGTTATTAATTTTTTTTGTAGTTTTTATTACTTTTTTGTCATAGTGGCAACAGAAGTATCCATCTCTGTTGAAACTAAAGGGAAAATACAGATTACTGTATAGACCTATCAGAAAACGAATAAAATGCGGATTCAACCAATAAAACGCTTTAGATATGTTTTTGATTTCCTACCCTGACAGAGGACAATAACCATTTTTCCAAATGGTTAGAAATTTTTTCGAAATAGATTTTTCTGAATAATATTCAAATCTAAATAAGACTCATATTTACTTAAATACGATTGTGAAGTCTCCAGACAAATGGGATTATAACTACATAATATTTTTACATAAAACCTTACATAAACACCCATTAAAACCTTTTAAAGTGGAGAAAGTTTTTAAATCTGTTCATTATTAATTAAAAACAATCACAAAAATACAGACAATGAAATAGTTTAAAAATACAGAAAATTTTCAAAAAATTAAACGTTTCGGGCTTTTTAAAAGCTCCTCATCAGTCATGTAAATAAAAGAGAATTCACGAGAGATGAGATAAATTCAACTTACGGTTGAATGTCAAACTACTACATACATCAACTTATGGGCTTTTAATTAAAACCATTTAAAATGGAGAAAGTTTTTAAGTCTGTTCATTATTAATTAAAAACAATTACACAAATACAGACAATTTAATGAAATAGTTTAAAAATACAGAATTTTTTAAAAAAATTAAACGTTTCGGGCTTTTTAAAAGTTCCTCATCAGTCATGTAAATAAAAGAGAATTCACGAGAGATGAGATAAATTCAACTTACGGTTGAATGTCAAACTACTACATACATCAACTTATGGGCTTTTAATTAAAACCATTTAAAATGGAGAAAGTTTTTAAGTCTGTTCATTATTAATTAAAAACAATTACACAAATACAGACAATTTAATGAAATAGTTTAAAAATACAGAATTTTTTTAAAAAATTAAACGTTTCGGGCTTTTTAAAAGTTCCTCATCAGTCATGTAAATAAAAGAGAATTCACGAGAGATGAGATAAATTCAACTTACGGTTGAATGTCAAACTACTACATACATCAACTTATGGGCTTTTAATTAAAACCATTTAAAATGGAGAAAGTTTTTAAGTCTGTTCATTATTAATTAAAAACAATTACACAAATACAGACAATTTAATGAAATAGTTTAAAAATACAGAATTTTTTTAAAAAATTAAACGTTTCGGGCTTTTTAAAAGTTCCTCATCAGTCATGTAAATAAAAGGGAATTCACGAGAGATGAGATAAATTCAACTTACGGTTGAATGTCAAACTACTACATACATCAACTGACGGGCTTTTAATTAAAAAAAAAATTAAATTTTAAGATTGCAGTCCACGCCCAACAAACCGATCAATTTCTATATTTTGAGAGGGTCAAGGTCATTCAGTCAAATTGCAATGCAGACAAGAACCGCATATTACTGAATGTATGGTTTACTAGATCTGCGAAATCTCCACTTAATGAAACTAGTACAGATCCAGCTGAATTTGCCATTTTAATCTAAATGAGAAGCACCCCCATTTTTAACGGTTTGTGATTATAACGCACAGATTTCTACTATAAGTTTAATTTCGGTCATCTCTTGTGAATTCGAGTAAGGGGCTTTAAACAAATACGAAACGTTTTAATGTTTGCTTTTCTGCTTTTTATGTGTTTCTAAACTATTTAGTTGAATTTTCTGTAGAACTGCATTTGTTTTAATCAGTTAAAACCATTTTATCTAAATCATGACACAAAATTTTCTTTTAACTGTCATTGTTTAATATGCAACTCTATTGCAATATGAGCTTCAATATCTTCCACTATCAGTTATAATCTCTCTATTCTAAAAAAAAAAGTAACTAACGCTGTCACCGCCGCCGGTTTTGAATTTTTTGTGACCGGAGGTCTTTCTTCGTTAATATAAAAAAAAATATTGCATATAAAATTAGGAAAATCGGTGGTATTATAGAGAAATGTTTGATAAACACGCTGATGCAGACAGTTTTCAAATCGAAGACTTATTTTAAGAGATATTTAATGCTAAAGTTGGACAAAATCGTTCCATTAAAAAAGTTTTATAGGAGCAAAAATTGTACATGGGAATTTAATCATTTTTAGATCATTTTATGCGTCAGAAGTTCCCGGTGTGCAGACTGCATTTAGTTTTTCATTTGACTCATTTGTTGAGGTTTTATTTCTATTTTAAATTCCAATTTTCAGGATTTCGAGAGATATGTTTTACAAATTTTAGAAAATGGAATTAATTTAAACTGTTGCCAACAGCGCAAACAATAATGTTTGCTTCAAATTAATTTTTTTTTTTTACACGTGACTTTTATAAACAGAAAATATATAAAGCAGGAACTCATTGAAAACTACGTCATAAAAAATATATTTACACGTGAATTTTAAAAGAGAAATAATATTGTAAAATAATAAATTCATTAACATTCGTTAGAAGTCTTAAATAGATTTACGTCACATGACACTTATTACGTAAAATGAACAAAAAATAATATTGCAAAACAGTTTAAATTTAAAAATTGCGCGAGACATTTATTTGATATTTTAAGATGATCATAATATTTCATTTCTACAAATATAAATAAGTGCGAGTAGTAAGTCAAAATTACGTCCACTACTAATCATATCATAATATTAAAATATTTATTTGCTTAAAAGACGTTATAAAACACATTAAAAGTAAATTAAAAATCTATATTTACATGTTTCAACTCATTTTCTGAGTCGTCATCAGAATGTATAACAGAAAATTACAAATGCGTATGAAAAATGGAAAAAATCATCGAAAATAAACAAGTAATCGAATAACGCGCTCTATATTTTCGCGATTGCTCGTGTTCCTTCTATGTTCTTTCTATTCCCCTATTCCTATATTTCTATTCTCGCAGTTCCCCTCTATTTCATTTCTAACAAAAGTATTTTCACGTGAATATTAAACAGAGAAAGAAAAGTTTGGTGAAAATGACGTCAGATTAAAAACGATACATTTAAAGTGTTTTATTTTTAAAAAACTTTCTTTTCGCTTTGCTAAAAAATACCGGGAGACAAAGACTTCGTTTTATTTAATTCATTTTATATTAACTTATTTTGAAATGTTTAACTGATCTTATTTAATGAAAGATGGAAACAGCCATTGTATTTTTTAACAGCAGCTGATTTGGCTTTAAAATTCCCCAATCAAAGAGAAATAAATAGAAACCCGTTTATAGGGAGATCGCCACTGCTTTTTCAACTTATAATTCAGTCTTCCGAAATCTTTTTAAAGGCGACCAGATTAGCGTGCTTTTAGAATCTGCGGTGTCTGAACGGGTGTTGGCGAGTGTAGCTCGTAGGGGGCAGTGCCCCATAGTAAAAAAAAAAAAAAGCAAGTGAAAGAGGATTCAACATTTTGGAATAAAGTGCTTTCCTGTGAAGCTCTGACAATGGAGCACAGTTTTCCGATCGAAAATCAATCAGTGATATTAATATCATACTACATAGTAAAAACGGAGAGGGCGAGGCCATTACCACCGTTACTGATATGGGAGTATGCTTTGAAAAACGACATGTGGGAGCGGATAATGGCAATAAAGACAGGAAGTTTGTACCTATTTGTGAAGCTATGAATTTAATGCATTCCTTCTAAATATTTGAAATCATAATGCTTATTTTGTATTACATTTAGGCCCCGTTAGAAACCCGTTATAGGGAGATCGCTACTGTTTTTTAAATTATAATTCAATCTTTCGAAACCTTTTTAAAGCCGATCCAATTAGGGGTTTGATTGCTAATTGATAGCCCCCTAATTGATACACTAGGGGGCAGCGCCCTCTAGTGTATCAAAAACGGCTAGTTGATTTAATTTGAATCGAAATATAAATTGTTATTAAGAATATTAATATAACTTGGATGTCTGTTTAATAATAAAATTTCAATTATAATTTTATACCTTTTTCATGGATACTATTTACAAATTTACTAATTAAATTCCTTACATGAATTTCAACAATGATATTATATTTAATTAATATCATAATAATAATGAATATTAAACATAATAATAGTTAATATTTTTATCATTATAATTACATTTATTAATCTTAAATAATAATGATACATTTAAGTTTTGCATATTCAATCACTAACATCCATTATTATTATGATTATGATTGCTATAATAATATATTATGAATCTAAATTAGTTTCTCTTTCAATAAGTGTCACAACGTAAGAAAGATCTTCCAAATAAGGTAGCATTAATATAGTACACTTTTTAATTTAAATACCGACAGCACGTCCTCAGCGCAACCGTTTTATCTCGATAAACTGTAAAACCGTTTCCGCCACCACAAGTGTCGCAACGCCGGGAAACAGACTCGAACGTTATCAAAACATTGAAAACTGTTATCATAAGTTTTCAATGACTACAAACTACTTACTACACAGTTAAAGATTCCGCAATTTAAAAATTCAATTCCGTCCAGTTTCACAAATCAAAATATAGGGTATACATTTTATTAGAAGTGTCAGTTAAAGAATGTATTACAATTTAATACATTCCATTTACCGGGTGTCCCAAAAATGAGCGATTGATTTTAAAATTCAATAACTTGCAAACGGTGACAGATATTCAAAAAATTCATGCAGGAGGGTTATGTAGGATGTCAGGAGTTTTTTTTACTGTGATTCTCAGTTTTAGTTACAAGTACCATCGATAGATGGCGCTGCGAGCAATAACCGCTCAATCCAGGCTCGGTTTTTCGGCATGTCTCTTCTTCCATGAGAATAAAGGAGATTAAAATACAAGGTGTTTATAAAGTCCCGGACCCATTTTGATGTTTAATAACTCATAAAATAATAAAGATAGATTAAAATTAATAACATAAATGGTTAGATAGACTCAAAAAGTTTCATGACCCTTGTCAATGAACTTCTACGTGTGCCCCCTTCGTCGCACGGAGAATATCAAGTCGATAGTCAATTTCACGCAAGCATGTCGGCATTCACAGAGTCTATTGCGGCTGTAATTCTGGCTTTTAAGTCATCCATGTTCAACACTCTCCTCCTGTAAACATTGTCCTTTACAAATCAAGAATTGTACAATTTGTAAAGGACAATGTTTACAGGAGGAGAGTACCGAACATGGATGACTTAAAAGCCAGAATTACAGCCGCAATAGCCTCTGTGGATGTCAACATGCTTGCCGCTACCTGGCGTGAAATGGACTATCGACTTGATATTCTCCGTGCGACGAAGGGGGCAAACGGGGAAGTTCATTGACAAGAGGCATGAAACTTTTTGAGTCTATCTAACCATTTATGGTATTAATTTTAATCTATCTTTATTATTTTATGAGTTATTAAACATCAAAATGGGTCCGGGACTTTATAAACACCCATATTGAATGCATCCCGAAGTACCAAAAATCGGGTCTAGACTGAGCACCTACTGTTCTCAGAACCATCTATTGTTTGAAATTCGAACTAAAATCCAGAATCACAGTACAAAAACTCCTGACATCCTACATAACCCTCCTGCAAAAATTTTTTTAAATATCTGTCACCGTTTGGAAGTTATTGAATTTTAAAATCCTTTAGTCATTTTTGGAAGACCCGGTACATACATTCCATTGTATTATACATTACAATTTAATTACGTTTAAGAAAATGCAATAATAATTTCAAAACTGCTAATTATTGTCAATTTAGTATTATGCTTAATTATATTGGTATTTTAATATAATAAAACATATCATTTTATAATATTTTACATGAATAAATAGTACTTAATTTGTTAATTCAATAATGTAGATAAACTTCTAATATGTATATATGTTTACTATCAATATAAAATGTAAAATAAATCTATTAGTGCTTACGAATATGTTTAAGCACATTACAATGGAAGTCATGCAATATCTAACGTAACACGAACTTATCCCGATTCCAAAATCACAGCTTCTTTTAAAATCTCTCTATTCTAAAAAAAAAAAGTACCTAACGCTGTCACCATTGCCGTAAATGAATTTTTTGTGACCGGAGATTTTTCTGCACTAATATTAAGAAAACTATTGCATACAAAAATATGAAAACCGGTAGTATTATTATAGAGAGGTGTTTGATAACACGCTGATGCAGACAATTTTTAAATCGAAGAATTGCTTTAAGAGCTATTCCTTTTTAAAGTGGGTCAAAATTATTCCATTAAAAAAGTTTTATAGGAGTAAACACCATACATAGGAATTTAATCACCTTTTCTAAGGTTATTAATCTACATTACAAATTTTCGATGTGCAGAATACATTTATTTTTTTTTAACTTGACACATTTTTTGAGTGTTTTTTTTAGTTTTTTAATTCAAATTTTCATCATATAAAGATATATATATTTTACATATTTAAAAAAATGTATATTATTTTAAATTGTTGCCAAGTGTAAAAACAGCGCAACAAATAATATTTCTTTTTAATTAAAAATTTATTGACACATGACTTTTAAAAATGGAAAAATAAACTTTAGAATTAAATGATTACGCGTTAAAAGCAGGAAAATAGTGAAAATGACGACATAAAAATTGTATTCACACATGACTATCAAAAGAGAAAGAAAACTTCAAAATAATAAATTCCTTAACATTCGTTAAAAACAGTAAACGGGATAAATTATGTCCTATTTAAAATAACATTACCAAAAAGTTTAAATTTAAAAATATATTTACACGAGACATTTATTTCATATTTTGAGTTGATCTTTTAAACTATTGTTGCGAATTCTAAGAAACTGCAAATAATAATATTTGCTTTTCAACAACAAAAGTATTTTCAGGCAAATATTAAAAAGAGAAAGAAAACTTTGATGAAAATTAGGTCGGATTTAAAAAGATGCATTTAAAATGTCTTATTTTAAACAGTTTTTTTATTATACCGTTGTTAAAAAATATTGGGAGGAAAAGACTCTGACTTACTTCATTTCATATTACCTTATTTTCAAATATTTAACTGATCTTATTGAATCAAATACCAAAACAGCCATTAGATGTCTCAACAGCAGCTGATTCGGCCTTAAAATTCCTCAATCAACGGGAAATGAATGGAAACCTGTTTACAGGGAGATGGTCATTGACTTTTTAATTACAATCCAATCTTCCGTAATCTTTTTAAAGCTGATCAAATTAGTGTGTTTTTAGAGAAGGCGCAGAGCTTCTTAGAGCAATCAAGAAAGTTGTAACTGAAAAAAATTAAATGTAAACTGTATTTGAAATTTGATATACCTTCCGAAAAAAATAACTGTTTTTATATTTTTTTCTTCATTTTGGACAGCAGAAGATAAAATACTTATTAAATATTAATAAATACGTCAGGATTAGTAAAACTATTTAATAAAAAATCAATAATTTTTCGTCAGTGTTAATTAGGAATATAATGAATCCTCATCTGGAATTAATTATGCATTCATTAACACTCGCATAATAAATGCGTCCTATTTTATTCAAAAATAGCCTGTTCATTGAATTGAGGTTATTTTGGTTGAGGCAAACTATCTGTCTATTCCATTGAAAGAACGTCCTTCCAATCGAAAGAAAAATTGAAAATTACATTACCATTACCTTCGTCCCATTATGACAAACAGGGAATGGGCGAAGAAAAGAACCTATTTTGTTGGATGTAGTGTTGAGCGAACACATTTTTCAATTTCCGCCACGGATGGAACGAAGAGAGAGAAACTAAACGAGGGAACTCGGAAATAATAATAATAAATGAAAACCCCGACAAGATTGGATCTAAATGAAATATATGAAAATTAAAATTAAAAAATCTTAAATCCCGTCTGCGTAAAAAGCGAACTAATTAATTATTTCTCATCCATGTGAAACTATTTTTTATATTACTTACCTATTTGTTTTAATTATTTACTTGTATGGATGACTTTTAAGTTATGTTTAATGGTTAGTTCCTATCTATAAATACTATTTTGATGAAGCCTATAGATGTCTATGAAGATTAGAGTTGCCGTAAGGCTAGAAATCCTATCTACACAACTTCCAGGTTGTATAATATTTAAACGGAGCTTCTGACTGTAAAACAGTCAATGAAACATCGTCTTCATTTTGAAAGACCTATCCAATGATAGGCCACTCTATAGGGTTCGTAAAAGTTTTTTTCGTCTCTACCACCATTTTGTAATTTACTGCCGCCATTTTAAATTTATAAAAGCAAAACTTAGTCTATAACCATCGGATTGTTAAGACGAATCGATAGAGACTTCATTCATTCAAATCCATCCAGACGGTGGGATGTTTCGAGGGTATAAAGAAATACACATACCCAGATACGCGTGAAACACATAACCCTTCTTGGCAGTCGGGTAACTAGAGTAGTGTCTGAAATTCATATACGACACTTTTCTCTTAAAATATCGCAGTAAAGCTGATATATTTCTCCTCTATTAAATTTTAAATCAAATTCACCCAACAAGGATGCGAGTAACCTTTTGCCAAAAAATTTTAAATCGAGTTTCACTAAAATTTAACCGAGTAGTCCATTTTTGTAAAATAATTTTTTTTCTGAATAGACTTTAAAACTCTTAAAGAAGTTCTTTTAAACTGTTAAAGAATATATAGCAGACATCCAATACAATAAGGAAACTACAGCTTTGACCAGACTATATAAAAAAGAATCTTTACAGATTGATTTTAAAAATAGTAGAATAATTTATCCATCAAGATTTTATTGGCCATTTATTCTCCGAGACTTAATGGAGATCTTTTTACGCAGTGAGAGTATAGGCAATGATTCAGCCTCCGTGGAACTCCCTAAAATTTGGAAAAAGATGCTTTGCAGAATAAGAATTAATAGTATAAAATAATTCACGTTCACAAATATCCATTTTTAACTCTTTCCAACAAAGTTGAAAAATGTTTATGCATTCGGTTTATCTGGCCGTCTGTCCGCGCTCTAACTCCTCTAAATATTCTCGGATTTTCATGAAATGGATAAAGGTTACGGAGGGTCATCGAAGCATGTTGGGTATTGCATAGGAAGTATGTGGGATGAATAGTTCATGCGCAGGGTACTCAAAAGTATTTTATTACATTATGGTATAAGGAGAAAAATCGTTCAGAGTATTTTAATGACATTACCCTATTTCAAATGCATTGAAACGGATATAAATCACTGAATTTCACTACGATCACATTAGAACAGGGCATTCATGGCATTTTTTATTCATTTACAGGGACACACAAAATAAATCGGTTACAATATTGTCTTTGAGTCATAATTGCTGGAGTGTACGGTTTAAAATTCGATATGCGCTTTTAAATTTAATTAATTTTTTGTACGTTACTCGTCATACATAAATTCTACACCTCCTATACAGGGCTGCACAAAAGTATTCACGTCCCATTCTTCTTATTAGAGGAAATGGTTGAAGGGAAATTTTTAACTGAGGTATATGTATCTCTTAAGTGAACTCAATTTTGGCATGCGTGTCGTTAATAGATACGAATCTATATATCATATGCAGGGCTACGAAAAAATTCGGTTCATTTTCCGATTGTAAATGGGAACAGTGGATTTTAAGTTTTAAAATGTGTTATGCGATTCCGTATGGTTGAATTAGACGTAATATTTTAACTTTTCAACCCTTACCGGCGCGGTGTCCTTAGAAAAGGACACCTAATTTTTATTCCAAAACTGACAAACGTCTCCAAGAATATTTAGCTAAAATTTTCCTATTATAATGTACATGAAAATAAGCAAGTTCGTGTTTTCCAATAAATTCGTTTATAAATTGCGGTGTCAGCCCATTATTTCATCAATTTATAAACATAATTCCTCCGCGCCGGTAAGGTTTAAGTGGTGCCGTTTCCTTACATTATCCTGAATGTGTTGGAAAGTGTTTCATAATCTATGCTTGACACATGATTTTTTCTTTCTTGTTTGTTTTCATTTTGGACAGGAAAAAAAATAAACACTTATTAAATATAAATAAATACGTCAGGATTAGTAAAACTATTTAATAAAAAATCAATAATTTTGCGCAGTGTTAATTAATAATATAATGAATCCTTATTTGGAATTAATTATGCATTCATTAACACACGCATAATAAGTGCGTTTTATTCAAAAATAGCCTGTTCATTGAATTGAGGTTATTTTGGTTGAGGCAAACTGTCTGTCTATTCCATTGAAAGAACGTCCTTCCAATCCAAAGAAAAATTGAAAATTACATTACAAGTACCTTCGTCCCATTATGACAAACAGGGAATGGGCGAAGAAAAGAACCTATTTTGTGGGATGCAGTGTTGAGCAAAACACATTTTTCAATTTCCGCCACGGATGGAACGAAGAGAGAAACTAAACGAGGAAACTGGGAAATAATAATAATAAATGAAAAACCCGACAAGACTGGATCTAAATGAAATATATGAAAACTAGAGTTGTGTCTGAAATTCTTATACGACACTTTGCTCTTAAAACACCGTAGTAAAGCTGATATATTTCTCCTCTATTAAATTTCAAATCAAATTCTGCAAACAAGGATGCTAGTAGTCTTTTGCCAAAATATTTTAAATCGAGTTTCACTAAAATTTAACCGAGTAGTCTATTTTTGTAAAATAATTTTTTTCTGAATAGACTTTCAAACTCCGAAGGAACTTCTTTTAACCCTTTGAGGGGCGCTGGGATATAATATATAA
This sequence comes from Maratus speciosus, assembly GCA_963932465.1. NCBI lineage: Eukaryota > Metazoa > Arthropoda > Arachnida > Araneae > Salticidae > Maratus > Maratus speciosus. Next base: position 11,651,339 of record OZ010793.1, on the reverse strand, counting down.
CACTTAACTTTGATTCCGAAATGCCAGATTGACATCGGAATTTTTAAATAAAATTTTGCATTTATACTGCACGTGAAGAAAATCTTTTACTTATTTTCAAATAAATTTCTTCCTAAATACTGGTGTGAATCAGTCATTTCAATATTTTAACAAGAGAAGTACGTTGCCCCTGAAAGAGTTAAACTCTCAAAGAACATATAGCAGATATCAAATACAACAAGAAAACTACAGCTTTGGCCAGAGTATATAAAAATTTTATAAATCGATTTTAAAAATAGTAGAATAATTTATCCATCAAGATTTTATTCGCATCCATTATCCGCAAACTTTATCCCCAAAACTTTATTCCTAAAACTTTAGGTGTGTGTGAGCATTATGCCGCAAGCCGCACCTTTCTACCTATATCCATTTCTGAAATATATCTGATCAAAGTTGTAAAGATCATTTCTGAAACACATCTGATCAAAGTTGTAAAGATCACTTTGAAACACCCTGTATTTTAAATCTACCAGTTGTAGCTTTCATTTACTGGAAGAATAGCTACACCATGAAGCCTTTTTAGAAATACAAAATTTCGAAATAATTGTTAATATCTTTGCTTTTTGATGGTAACATAGCAGATAAAGGAAAAATTTCTGGCGACGGCAACACGGACGCAAATATAGCCATTAATGAAGCAAAAATTTGTCTTAGAGACAAAAGGTTAGCGTATCTAAAACTACATTTATTAATTTAGTAATCTTTCCAAACAGACTCAGAAGTTATCATAACAATTGGATGACTACCAACTACGAACTACGAAGGAGTAAAAGATTGCGCGTTTGAAAAATTCAATTCTATCCCGTTTAGTGGATGAGGATATTTTCAAACTTAAAGTTTCAAAATGCTACAGAAATCTGCGCATTCTATTATTTTTACAATTGTCAGTAGATGAAGATTTTGTCAAGGAAGGCTGTGGAGTCGGAGTTGGAGGCAAGCCCATTTTGAGCAAAAAAGTCGGAGTCGCTAAAAAACATGCGACTACAGTTTTTTTTATTAGAGAGTTTGAAGTGAAATTAACCAAATTATATGAGTCAATATCTGAAAATTGGACAATTTGCGTCGACTGCCAATAAGATTTCATTAACTATACTAAAACACAAAACTGAAAAATGTAATACATTGCAACACTGTTTTAGAAAATACCAATGATAAATGAACATATAACGGTGTATAAATAATTAATTTTAAGTTTTAAACAAACGAAATGATCATTTCAGTCCCTGTCTCCATGTACAAATATACACTATATTGCCATTAATGACCGGCAACTTTCAATTTTAGATATTTTGTCGAATATTTAGAAATATACTTGACAGATTCTTCTGGAATTTCAGGATTGAAAAGAACAGGTATGACCTCATATTTAGCAATGTCGATTTGATAAGGGGGACAATTAGGGGGCCAACAAAAAATCAAAGAAAAAAACTAATACTTGGGATCACCCTGTAAAATAAAATGCACGAAATGATCTATCGCTACCGAATATAAAGAAACAGATATTGTGCAATATGTGTATTCTTTTGTGTAAGAATAGCATGTATATTAATAGAGATATAGCAATTTATTTAAAAAAATTAAAAAATTTTTGCATGTTTTTTGCTTATAACATGCAGGGTTTTCAACCAAATTTAACTCCGGTTTCAGAAAAATTGACAAAATATAGTAGAAATAATATAGTGCAATTGGAATATAAATATGTTACATATTTTAGGAAATATGAGCAGTTGTATGAAATAATTTTTATCTGCGCATGCACGAACGATAACAAGGATCATTTTACATAATTTAATAGTCAACTCTATGGAGCAACTTATTAAAAAAATCTAGTCAAATATCGTAAAAATTCGAAAGATATCAGCGTTAGAATGAGCAAATGTTTAGTAGTTCTCTAAAAGCAGCTGAATGATAAGGGATTTTCCACAAATTGTCATTTTTCATTTTTAATTTTTTTTAAATTTTCATTTTTTATTGATGCTTTAGTTCTTGGATAACCACCAGAACGAGCCTATACCATGATCAAAAGAAGTATCGAAATCGACGCATTTTTTCCAAATCTACTCGTTGATACTCACTAAATACTAACTTTTTTCTGAAAGTCAGTTAATAAAAAATAACAATTTGTGTAAAATCCCTTATCATTCAGCTGCTTTTAGAGAACAACTAAAAATTTGCTCAGTTTAACGCTGATATCTTTCGAATTTTTACGATATTTGACTAGATTTTTTTAATAAGTTGCTCCATAGAGTTGACTATTAAATAATGTAAAATGATCCTTGTTATCGTTCGCGCATGCGCAGATAAAAATTATTTCATACAACTGCTCGTATTTCCTAAAATATGTAATATATTTATATTCCAATTGCACTATATTGTTTCTAGTATATTTTGTCAATTTTTCTGAAACCGGAGTTAAATTTGGTTGAAAATACTGCATGTTATAAGCAAAAAACATGCAAGAATTTTTAATTTTTTAAAATAAATCGCTATATCTATATTAATATACGTGCTATTCTTACACAAAATAATACACATATTGCACAATGTCTGTTTATTTATATTCGGTAGCGGTAGATCTTTCGTGCATTTTATTTTACAGGGTGATTCCAAGTATTATTCTTTTTCTTTGATTTTTTGTTGGCCCTCTAATTTCCCCCCTTATCAAATCGACATTGCTAAATATGAAGTCAAACCTGTTCTCTTTAATCCTGAAATTCCAGAAGAATCTGTCAAGTATTTTTCTAAATAATCGACAAAATGTCTAAAATTGAAAGTTGCCGGTCATTAATGGCAATATAGTGTACAATATTAACTATGTGCTGTAAAAATTTCTATAAATATTATCCGCTTTTCCTATTATATATTTATACCCATTCCCATATATATACAGTATTGGAAAATATGATTATCTTTTATTAGTATAAATTGTACAATAAAATATTGTAGAAAATATATTTGTCCCTGACGTTGACCTCATCTCAGTCCCTTTAACCAGACATTTAGGTTAACAGATACTAGGTGGTGCTGGCAGAATTATTTCTATTACAACAGCAACTAAAGTTCAACTAGGCACCACGGATGCAGGTAAGTTGTTTTTCTCTTTGTTTCATGTTTAGAAATATTTAGTTTTTGTTCTGTAAAGGGGTGAGTATTTTTTTATAGCATCATTTATGTTCCCATACTTAACTTTTTATTTATAAAAAAAGAAGCTTATTGCATCTTTATTTATGTAACATACAAATGTCACATGGTATATTTAATAATTTATATGTGTGCAAAATGATTCAACAAAATGGCTGTGCAGCTGTTAAGACAAAAACATCACCTCAGTCCCTATCATCTCAGTCCCAAATATTAGACACTGATTATGAAGTTAACAGACACATTCTTCCATAAAAGTTTATAGTCGCATAAAATATACATTCATTATCTAAAAAAGACTACACCATTTAAATGACAAAACATGTATCATAGTATATAATTGTATTTAGTAGTTGGTACATAAATTTAAAAAAATAAAAATTCTGGAATGAAATTGTCCAGTTTTCAGATATTGACCCATACGTCATTTTAAATTTATAAACTGTGTTATAAACTTTTTTTTTTTTTTTTTTTTTTTTTTTACTATGATAGGCATCATCAGGTTACAGGTGGCCAATATACTGCCCAGTGTTCAGAGTAAATGAAAACTGTTTTTAATTGAAAACAGAAGATATTTTGCATAGAATACATAGTCCTTTCCCTCGTATTTTTTGGATTTGCGGAAACCGAGGTCTGCAAGGCTCCAAAGCCGGCAAAATGAAGGAAATTTTTCAAACGAGCCGAACACCGTGAATTCAACACTGCTAGAAATCGTTCCCTCATCTTCAGATGGTTCTCAAATTCCCTGCTGAACAACGCGAAATATTCGAACACATTTTCTGACTCATTTTTAAATGAGAAGCTTAAAAATGGGTTGGCACGACTCTTGAAGCAATGTGGAATCGATCAGCGTTTTCCATTTTTTATACTTATCAAGTTATAAGCAATGCTTGCCACGGGACGATATGTTCTCCTTTATCGCACCGCCGCGTTGTGAATTCAGTTCAAAATGTCACCTTTGCCAGTATTTTCTGAAAGGTATTCTGTCTTTACCAAAACATAGAAAACGCCATTTGATTACATAGTTTCTGAATAAGAACATCTAGCCATTTCATGCGTTTGCGAACAAAAATGAATCTAGAATTGTGTCAGATAGTAGCTCTTATGGATTTGAAAAGAACCTAAGAAGAACCAATCAAAAGCCGCAGAAAAGTTTTTCAAATTAAGGGCAACAAAGCGCGTTTTTTGTTTCAAAAATGTTTCCTTCAAAATCGGAAATTTTTTATGTTTTGATACATATCTATTTACCGAAAATTAAATATTTTCCACTTATATCTATATATTGGCATACGCACTGTAAAAAACGTATTAAAATACGGAAATTGTACTGGCAGTCGAAACGCCAGTACTATTTCCGTATTTTAACGGAAAATGTCCCCCGTAAATTTCTGAAAAATTTACGTTAAAATACAGATATAGCACAGGCGTCTTGACTGCCAGTACAATTACCGTATTTTAGTCAGTTTCTTTTTACAGCGTATGGATATAAATGGGCTCCAAACAAGATAATATTAACTAGAGAACAGGAATTCTGCTTTTCCAGAATTTAGTGTCGCCCCCGATGAAAAAAAAAAAATATGTGTATAAATATAGATAGTTCAGTTTTAAGACTCCAAACACGCGCTTTTATTTTATATAAAATGACATCATCCGCATCCGCTAAATAATTCCTCATTTACGATCCAGTTTTAAACAACATCTACAGTAAAATATACATAGGGCGTGACTATCGCTGAATAATACACAAATAAAAAAAATAGAGATTTCGTCATTCAAGAAACTGGACAAAAAAAATCGGCTATCTCATTATTCATAGGCCTTCATTTGTTTGTAATATTAATATAGATACTTAAAATTAAATTTAGTTTATAATAGCTCCCTGTTTTATCTGAAATCATACATTTATATTTTTTCAAAATAGCACGTATTTTAATTGCATTTTTTTTTCAGTTTTTATGAGAAAATGGCAACCAAAAGATATAATTGCTATTTTTCAACTATTTTCTCTTTACTTTCTACAGAAATGGAGTACTTGAGTTGCCAAAATTAAACAAATGGTGCTAAAAACTACAAAAAAATTAATATCTTAAAAATAAATGGAGATGCAGTTTTCAAACAAATTGCATTTAAAACACTTTTTCCCCCAATACGACGGTATAAAAATTGAAGATGTGCGATGCGTAGAAGTTTAAAAAATTGCTGTAGAGTATTTAATCGTACAATGATTCATCTGCTTTGTTGTACGACTGGCTTATACAACGTAACGTTATTTTTTGGAGACGACACAAAATAAGCTGAGAGAAAGAAATAGCATACCAGGGGCTAATAATAATATAGTACATCTATGCGAAATCTACAGACAAAAATAACCTAACAGTAAAAAGATTAGGTTATGTTTTATTCGCGTATAACTTTTTGAAAAGAGTTTAATAAGGCATTTTCTCCACTAAAAATTATTTTTAATAATTCCCCCACCCCTGACCGGAGAAATTTTATAAAACAAAAAAAAATATTTACAGAATTTTTCCTTCTTATAATCTGATTAGAAACATTTGTCTTACATGGAGAGGACCAACCTTGTTAATCACAGATTTTGATTATTTTAATATATGTTGTAGGGTAGAGACCCCTTAGTGTCAGGTTCAACGGATTTTATCCAATGCTCCTTAGTTCTTGAGAAACCGGGGGTCTAATAATAGTGCGCAACTTAAATACTTACTTTGCAACCGCAATGATAGGTTGGTCGTAGCTCAGTTGGTATGGCGTTTGCCGGCTGATCGGCGGGCCCGGGTTTGATACCGGGACGCGCTCCATTTGTTTTTATCATTTTTTGTTTTATAAATATATTTGTAAGTATAACTTAATAATCTCATTGTCAATTAAAATTTATAATATTGTATATCAATTATACTTTTAACCTATTTAATTTTTTGCTTTTAACTAAATAGTTGTATAAAACATCATAAAACTGTTAATTTTTTTTAATCACTTTTAAAATATATTTCATATATTCTTTATCGATACAATGATATTGAGCAATTGTGTCAATTCATGATTTAAAAGAAACATCATTTACGCATTGCTTTAACAAAGGGTGTCAATACGATAATACTATTATTCTGTTTTTAAAGTAAAAAGCATAATTATATTAAAAATTAGCATCAGAATTAAATTACAACCGATTTTTTGCATATTAAAGATTTTTAAATTTGTAATACGCATGCTTGCAGTTTCAGTTATTTTGCTTTCCCCTTTATCTTCTTTCTGCTTTTATTTTTATTTTATTTGAATATTCTTTTATTTTATCATAACTAGATGGCGCCACAACAGGTTTTGACACGATTTTGGAATTTTCATCATTCATAAAAGATCCAATTTCTTTTTAAACCTCTTTAAAGGATGAGAAATAATAGTTTAAAAAAAAGTTTGTAAAAAAAAGTAAGTTTGTTAACATTATAATTAATGTATGATATTAAAAATTTTAATTTAAATTATTAAATTATAATTACAAGTATATTTTAAAAACAAAAACGAGAAAAACAAATGTAGCGCGTTCGGGTACCGAACCCGAGCCCGCAGAGCAGCCAGCAAACGCCGTACCAACTGAGCTTCGAACAACCTATCCTTTTAGTTACACAGTATTTAAGTTGTGTACTACTATTTGACCCCCCGGTTTCTCAAGAACTAAGGAGCGTTGGTTAAAATCCGTTGAACCTGAGATTAAGGGGTCTCTACCCTACAACATATATTAAAATAATCAAAATCTGTGATTAACAAGGTTGGCCCTCTCCTTGTTAATTAGGAATTTCAAATGTTTTTTTCACAAATTTCTGTTGAATTTTCTTTCATTGAAAATATTGTTAGATTTTTTTTTTTTTTTTTTTTACCAGTTTTGTTATTTGCGAACAATTTAAATGCGAACATATTGAGATAAAGGAAAGGTTTTTTATAAAATTCATGAGTTGCAACTTAATAAATCAAATAGCGCGTGCATACTTTATCTCTTAAGTTTATGGTCTTTATCTCTTGGGTATTCTCTTAAGTTCTGTTTCTTCTATCTTCAACAGAAGAAAGTATTGCAATCGAAAATTTTTTCGACGGATTTACACGTTTTAGGTGTCAGAAATCCCAAAAGCATGTTTATACAAATGTCTGTCTGTGTATCGTCGCATCGAAAAATGTATGAAGTTACGCATAGAATTGAACCCAAATTTTTGTGTATGTTTTTGACTATGGCCAGCAGGTCCTCCTTGAATTTGGAAATATTCCGCGGGAAAGGAGCGCTGTGATAGCGATTTTTGTATTATTTTCTTTGTACTATTGTCCATCAGCGGCTCATGCAACGACGGGAACTCGCGTCCTGCTAAGCCGATTGTTCGCAAACAGCTGATGACAGCAGAATAAGGAAAAGCTACTAATTTTAATAAATATAAAGATCTAAATGAACTCGTTTTTACTCCGAATTATTGACTGAAGCAGAAATTTAAGATGAAAATCAAAGTTGGTGTAGTATTAAACTAATAATATTGCAGTATTGACATCTGTAACTACTTCTTGAAATATTAAGATGTACATATAAGATAGAAGAAAGTTTTGGGATTGGCATATCCATCTAGTTTATTTTTTCCCTCTCTCTTTCAACGACTAGATATTTTTATTTTATATAAAAGTATATTTTGCACATTAAATAAATTTGAAGAATTCTAATTTTTAAATAGATGGAAACTCATTTCCGTTTTGAGAATTGATTTTTAAAGAAAGGAAATGCAGTCAAAAGTTTCATTTTTTAAAGACAGACGACTCGTTTTTGCATCAAAAATATTACTTATTCCATTTTATTATTCAAACTTTTATTTTGTCGAAATAATATAAATTTGGCCGGTTTTAATTTTCTTTTCTTTCTTTTTTTTATTGTAATGTCGGTAACCTATTTTTAGGTGTTTTAGAAATAATTGTACTTTTGAAACTGGTTTTAATGAAGATGTTCGCCTATTTTTTTTTTAGATGAGTATGTTTTGGTGTAAAATAAAAAAAAGTCAGCATAGAGAAATTATTTTTAACGGCTAATATGTTTCTCAAAGTATAAATTCTCGGCTGGCAAATGAAATTTTTGCTTACATGCAAAATTGCGTTTTTAAAGAGCCGATGAATAAAAGGCTGTATTGCTGCGCTTTTTGAAGCGAATTATTCGTATTCGGTTATTAAAAAACGCTGAGAAAGGCATGGTTTTTCTATAGCCACAGTAGGTAATATTTTCAATAAGCCAGAGAAAAAACTTGAATGTCTGTTTCAAGTGGAAAATGTGTTCCGAATATGTACCAAAGAGAAAAAAAGGAATTCTTCTCATATTGCAAAGGTAAGATCTTTTATGGTAAAAGAAAATCCTCCAAGTCAAAGGACTGTTGCTAAATCGATAAAATGCTCAGTATCAACTGTTAACAAAACCCTTAACACTGATTCGTATTTTAAATAATCGGTCAAGAGCGAGTATTACTCGCGTACAGAGGGTTTCGTAAAATAGATATATTGATTAGTATTAATTAAAAAGATAAAATTTTTAACAACGATTTTATGCACAAATACGTACAAACACGACAAAAAACCCATACGATCGTTTCGAGGATTCCTGGATCCCATTCCTCAGTGAGAGAGAAGAAAAAAAGAGAACTAAAATGGGTTCGAAGAACCCCTCGGTTATACCCCAGAGTACTGGCCTATGGACTGATTGTAAAGGCAAAAACAAGAGTTTATATGTAATGAGCCAGAACCAACTGAAAAAAGGAGTCACTGCGCAGGATCCCTACACACTAGCGAAAGAAAAGGGGTGCTGGTCATACCGCCCACTAAGGAGGAAGTATGTTTATGAATATAGTGAGTTTCGTAAAAGTCTAGATCAAAAACTGAGTTACATTTTTGAATAATTTTAGCCTCTGGATAATTAAATTGGTGGTTGGAATTCCAACAACGTTTCGCTATAGTAGATTTCTCAAATTCCTGTTTTCTAACGTAATTCTGGTGTTTTATCAGACTAATTGTAAGTACACCTTCGTCTGCCCAATGTAAGAGAGGCCGCACTCACAAAAAAATTCTCTAAATGCCCCAGGTATTAGGGTCGTCAATAGGATCTGTAAGATTGGAGAAAGAAATTTTATTGGTTGGAGAGAAAACAACTTTAAAACTAAACCTATTGAGGATACGAGAAATTTGTGTACTGATTTTAGGAAAATAAGGTAAGACAATTTTAAATTCTTTATTTGCTGGAACAGAATCAGTGATTATCGTAGGTTTAGATAAAATACGCTTAATGATATTCAAATTAAATCCACGATCGGTGGCAACTGCTTTTATATAGGAATTTCACTATTAAATAACTCAGAATTTGAATAAATTTTATGTGCACGGAAAATAAGCGTATTGAAAGCTGCAAGTTTTTGATGTGGGGAATTACTGGATTTATAATGAAGGTGTAAACTCACAGCAAAAGGTTTTCGGTAAACTGTCCCCAAAAACTCACAATCATTACGAATTAGCAGGACATCCAGAAAAGCTAGACGTTGTTGAGCTTCAATTTCAAAAGTAAACTGTATACATGGGATTGAATACAATTGAATTAAATAAATCAAGAACAGCGTTAATATTATGTTTAGACAAATCCAGTAAAGCAAAGGAATCATCTACGTAACGTGTATAAAATGGAAATTGTATTAATTTAAATAATTTAACTTCAAAAGAATGCACATAAATATCACTCAAAACGGGGCTTAAAGGACTTGTGTTTCAAGGGAAGTTTTATAAAATGTCGGAAGGTTTAGCTATGGGTAACCCTTTAAGTCCAGTTTTGTGCGATATTTATATGCATTATTTTGAAGTTAAATTATTTAAATTAATACAATTTCCCTTTTATACGCGTTACGTAGATGATTCCTTTGCTTTACCTGATTTGTCTAAACATAATATTAACGCTGTCCTTGATTTATTTAATTCAATTGATCCATATGTATACAGTTTCCTTTTGAAATTGAAACTCAACAACGTCTAGCTTTTCTTGATGTCCTGGCAATTCGTAATAATTGTGAGTTTTTGTGGACAGTTTACCGAAAACCTTTTGCTGTGCGTTTACCCAGTCCAGTCACCCCCCACATCAAAAACTTGCAGCTTTCAATACTCTTATTTTCCGTGCACGTAAAATTTGTTCAAATTCTGAGTTATTTAATAGTGAAATTAACTATATAAAAGCAGTTGACATCGATCGTGGATTTAGTTTGAAAATCATTAACCATATTTTATCTAAACCTCCGATAATCACAGATTCTTTAAAAATGTTATTGTGTTACCTTATTTTCCTAAAATCAGTACACAAATTTCTCGTATTATGAATAGGTTTAGTTTTAAAGTTTTTTTCTCTCCAACGAATAAATTTTTTTTTCTCCAATCTTACAGATCCTATTGACGACCCTAATACCTGAGGCATTTACAGAATTTTTTGTGAGTGCAGTCTCTCTTACCTTGGGCAGAGGAAGCGTGCACTTAGAATAAGGCTGAAAAAACACCAGAATTACGTTAGAAAGCAGGAATTTGAGAAATCTACAATAGTGAAACATTGTTGGAATTCCAACCACCAGTTTCATTATCCAGAGGCTAAAATTATTCAAAAATGTAACTCAGTTTTTGATCTAGACTTTTACGAAGCTCACTATATTCATAAACATACTTCCTCCTTAGTGAATGATATGACCAGCACCCCTTTTCTTTCGCCAGTGTGGAGGGATCCTGCGCAGTGACTCCTTTTTTCAGTTGGTTCTGGTTCGTTACGTCATTTCTTAAATATATATATTCTTGTTTTTGCCTTTTCAATCAGCACATAAGCCAGTACACTGGGCTATAACTGAGAGGTTATTCGAATCCATTTTAATTCTCTTTTTTTTCCATTATCTCTCACTGAGGAAGGGGATTCAGGAATCCTCAAAATGATCGTATGGGATTTTTTTGTTGAGTCTGTACGTATTTGTGCGTAAAATCGTTGTTAAAAATTTTAGCTTTTGTATTAAAATTCGCACAAAGTTTGATTTATGCTTATATTAATTAGTAACTATAATATTACAGAAAATCGTTTCTAAAAGAATAATAAGACATCTAGGCTTTGTTATGTAGGCTTTAGAAGCCGATGGAGCATAGAGTACGCCGCCCGTGTCTTTATGTATGTCTAAACCGTCCGTGTCTTTAAAGGTTAATATCTCGAATAAATACCTACGTTTTATTTTTCATTATCAACCATTCTTTTATGCTTCCGCGACGATAGGCACCTCGAGCGCCCCTCAATACTCTTGTTCAGTGTCCGCAAATTGAAATTCGTGTGTAACAGAAAGTTTCGATTTTCCCAAAAACTGTGACCTAAGGTCATCGCTATAGTTTTCCTGCAAGGTTTAAATAAACTTCTACTACCCCTAATTTTTTCATAATTTTAGTTACAGTAGATTATGTAATATAGTTGGGGGAACATATTTTTGCATTATATTTTCAACGATATCTTTGAAAATATAATACCTAAAATTAAAACAAATGTACCTTTGAGTTTGGCATTACAAGAGCTTTCACACGATACTCCACACGATATACAAAGAAAAGCGTTTTATTTTTAAGTAACTTAATGAGCCCCCTACATTTTTCCTAAATATATTTGTGAAGGTTTAATAATCTATAAATATGTCGGTCAGTAGCCTTAATTACTTCTGCCAAATTTCAACTTTTCACGTTTCATAGTTTACGAGAAAACGGCTGTGACAGACGGATAGACAGACAGAGACATGAGTGATCTTATAATGGTTCTGTTTTTACTTTTTAAGTACGGAACCCTAAAACGCTAAAAAAACAAAACAAAACAAAAAAAAAAAAACAATCGTCAAACGTTTATCGTTTTTCTCCACGAAAATTTGCCGAATGTAGAACGAGCTGCAGAATTCTTTATGAGAAGCATTTATTCGGAGAAAAGTTGGAAAACGTTGTTGCAATAGATGAAGCTTCTGTCTATTTAAATGACAGTAACAAAAAGAGATCCATTTATTATCATAAAAGAAGACAAAAAAAAAAATCTTAAGACAGGTTCCAATGTATCTAAAGAAAGTTTTAGCTAAGGATTTATTTTAGTTGCTGGATTCACATATAACTGCAAAATTAAAATTAGTCTGATGTGCCGACTTCCCAAAACTTTCTCCTATCTCATACATGTTAATACTGCAAAACTCGCTACCACAGTGCCTAAATGAAATGACAATGTAGGCCCATCCTGACGATTCTAAAGGTATGAAATTCCGTGCGTTAGTTATTGAGATAGGACTATCGCTAAAATCGTGCCAAAATGCAGCCTAGCAGCCCCACCTGTTGGATGTTTTAGAACGAAATATAATCAGCAACAACTTTTAAGAACGTCTAACTGAATCTGAAGTTGGATGAAAATTCGTGCATTCGGTGTTGAGATACAGTTATTGTGGAAATATCGAAAAATGCATCCTAGCCCCCCCATATCCCGCCAAATACTAACCGTGATATAAACCAGGGACTAACTGAATATAAATTTGTATTAAATTCCGTGCATTCGTTATTGAGATAGAACGCCCACGAAATTTGTATCATATATACACTGTAAAAAAAAATCTGTAGTTCTACAGATGTAAAGTTACATGCTTACTAAACTTTCACCTGTAACTGTACGAAAAAAGCTGCAAATCTACAAAACTAGTTTTTGTAAAGCTACAAAAATCTGTAACTTTACAAATGAATCTGCAAAAATTTCAGTAATCTTACTAAACTTTTATTTGTAACCCTGGCTGCAGTTACATGAAAAGTTCTCGGAATCCCAGTTTCCAAAAAAATTTTTAGTAACCTTACAGATTTTTTGATTTTCGGCGCAAAAGTGTGTCTGTTACATGAAATTTTGTTGTTGCCGTTACATGAAAAGTTCTAGGAATCCCAGTTTCCTAGAAAAACTTTAGTAACTTCACAGATTTTTTTTTACAGTGTAGACAGACAATCAATTACAGACTAGCAGACAGACATTTTATAAAAACACGTGTTTCGGGATTTCTGACGTGTCAATCCGTCGAAACCGGAAGTCGAAAATTTTCACGAATCCAATACTTTCTTCTTGTAAAGATAGAAGAAAGTAATAGAGTGGAGAGAGTTGGAGAGGATAAAGAGAGTGGAGAAAGATGTTAAGATCAACTGCAGATACTATCAGAGACATTTCTCTGAAACACCGTCACATGAAATGAGACAGGAAAGAGACATGAAATACCGTCTCTTTACTGCAAATACCACCAATCAGCTGAACTGCATCAGGATAAGGCAAGTAGTTTACGCTGTTAATTTCCTGGAAAGAATGGAATGAGAAACGGATATCAGGTCGGATATACCCTTCACTGATATACCTGCTAAATCTCCTGTTGAACCTTGAATTTTTGCGCGTTTAGACTTTTAAAGAGAGCGTTATGCAAACGTCGACCTGCAAACCTTCATGCATACATAAACAACGGTACTACAATACATGAAGGATTCTGACCTCCCTTAATATACGCCACCAGACCTTCCGGATCCCTGTCCCTTAATAAATAATTTGCAATTTGTTTTTGTGCTAGGTCTTTCTCTACCTCTTCTAACCATCTCTTCCTGGGTCTACCAATACACCTTTGGTAATAATTAACTTTTCATCTTTTTGTGTAGTGGTCTAAGTCTCACTACCATAAATTACTGTTGGTTTTATAACAGTTTTATAAATTTTAAGTTTAGTTGTTCGGGATATTAGAAAGGATTTTAGAATGTTCCGAAGAGAAAAATAGCATCTATTTCTTGTCAAGTGATTTTCAATTCGACATTTTATTTGTATTTTTATTAATCTTTTACTAATTTATTTGTTCTTTCGTTATTTAAAATAAAAATTATTCCAATTTGTATAATTTTGCGAGTAGTTTGGTGATTTATTTAATTTATCGAAATGGGTCGACGAGATAATCAAGTAGCACCCTCAATTCAGAATAGAGCATTATTTTGTATTAAAAACATTTAAATATACGTTTAAATTTTATTTTGAACCAGCTGTACCCGGCCACGCGTTGCTGTGTCTCAGTCTGGCTAAATGGAAAAGAAAGAAAAGAGAAAGTGCACGTTTCTAATATGTTTAATTTCACAATACTTGTGGGTATACAATATTTTTGTTGTCATATTGTCTGTGCAGATATAGAGATTGTCCGATTTGCCGATTCTAGAACACGAAGCATATAATTGCCCGTGTGAGAAGCAATTCAGGTCTAGGTCTAAACTGCAGAATTCTAAAGCTTGGCCCTAAGCTTTGTTGATGGATATTACAAACGCCATTCAAATAGGTAATTGCAATCTCTTAAATTGAAATTGCGCATCCATTGGAATCAAAGGAATGCGAGGAATGAAGACATTTTCAGCTTTGAAAGGTTCTGTCAAGATTGTTGCTTTTACGAAGTTGCTCATTATTTTTTTGCTGCAAGTCGCGTGCCGTTGCAAAGATTTGGCTTGTGATTATTTCGCAACATCATAATTGGCATTCCGATTGTCAATTGCAGTACGTGCGGTGGCATCCTTGGCATATCGAGTGAACTAAAAAGATATGGGCCGAGTTAAACTTATGCCATTGAGCTCATAGGCTATTCACACTAATTGTATATTATACTCTTATTTCAAAGAGTAATGCCCATTGAAAAATAAATTAAGGGGATTACCCCCCGTTTCCCCCCTTTATACTTAACTAATGAACCTCCAAATATAATAAGGGAAACGCCTTATCAGAATAAACCGGTATACCAAATTTGAAGCAAATCGGATAATTCAGAATGAGAAACCCATTTATCTAAATTAAAGGGGGATTAGCCCCGGTTCGCCCCTTTATACTTAATCAATGAACCCCCAAAACAAATCAGGGAAGTGTCTTATCAGATAGAACCTATTCACAAAATTTGAAGCAAATCGAATAATTCTACATGAAAAATCAAGTTATCTAAATTAAAGGGGGTGGGGATTAGCTCCCCGTTCCCCTTTGCACAACCAATAAAACACCAAAACTAATCAGGGAAGAACTTTATCAGAATGAACCTACTTACAAAATTTGAAGCAAATCGGAAAATTCTGCATGAAAATTCCCATTTATCTAAATTAAGGGAGGATTAGCCCCCCCGTTCCCCTTTAATACTTAACCAATGAACTTCCAAAACTAATCTGGGAAGCGCCGTATCAGAATGAAACTATTTACAAAATTTGAAGCAAATCGGAAAATTCTGCATCAAAATTCCCATTTATCTAAATTAAGGGAGGATTAGCCCCTCGTTCCCCTTTAATACTTAACCAATGAACTTCCAAAACTAATCTGGGCAGCGCCGTATCAGAATGAAACTATTTACAAAATTTGAAGCAAATCGGATATTTCTAACAAGGGTTATCGCGGTACATACATACGTACATACAGAACTTGCGGGCACATTAGCTCTCAGGCTTTAATAGCCTGTGAGCTAAAAAGAAAAAAACACGAACTAAAAAAACAAAGAAAAGACAAATATCATAAAAAATACTGAAGAAATATTTCAGTAATTTGTCCCTCCGGGGGCATAGTGAGGGGAGATGCATAATATGAAAGAGTGGTCAAAGGGCTTTCTAATGATATACCACATAATGGGTGTAAAAAATATTAAAAAAGTGACCCGGGGGATGAAATTGGGGGAGGAGGATGCGAGGTTCATAATAGTAATTTTAAAACACGTGCGCATTCAAATGCAACGCAATCGGTGAAAAACTTTCGGAGGTTTAAGATTTCGTACAAACGAACATTTACATTTTTTTTATATAGAAATGTGCCCTCACGGGAGGGAAAGTGGGATGAGGGGGATGGTAGGTGCATAATATGAAAGAGTAGTCAAAGGACTTTTTAATGATATGTCACATGACGTGTGTCTGAAAAAATTTAAAAAGCGTCCTCTGGTGGTGCCGAGGAAATTGGAGGAGGGAGGAGCGAGGTTCGTGATAGGTATCTAAAAATACGCGCGTATTCGAATGCAACGCAATCCGTGAATGTCAAAGCAATCGGTGAAGAACTTTCGGAGGTTTAAGATTTTGTACAAACGAACATTTATATTTTTATTTATATAGAAATGTGCCCCCACGTGGGGAAATTGAGGGAAGCGAGATTCGAGGTGCATAATATGAAACAGTAGTCCAAGGGCTTTCTAATGATATACCACATGATGGGTTTTGGAAAAAATTAAAAACGCCCCCTGGTGGGAGAGCGAGGTTCATAATAAGTATATAACAACACTTTCGTATTCGAATGCAACTCAACCCGTGAATTTCAAAGCAATGGGTGAAGAACTTTCAGAAATTAGCGATTTTGAACAAACGAACATTTACATTTTTATTTATATAGATTGCAATGCATCTCTCTATTCTAAAAAAAAGTAACTACCGCTGTCACCGCCGCCGCCGCCGCCGCCGCCGCCGGTTTTGAATTTTTTGTGACCGGAGGTCTTTCTTCGTTAATATTGAGAATAATAATGCATACAAAACTATGAAAATCAGTGGTTTTATACAGAAATGTTTGATGAACACGCTGATGCAGACAGTTTTTAAATCGAAGAATTATTTTAAGAGATATTTAATGCTAAAGTTGGACAAAATCGATCCACTAAAAAAGTTTTATAGCAGCAAAAACTATACATGGCAGTGTAATCATTTTTAGATCATTTTATGCGTTAGAATTTGCCGGAGTGCAGATTGCATTAATTTTTTTATTTTGTCTCATTTTTTCAGGTTTTATTTCTATTTTAAATTCAAATTTTCAGCTTTTCTAGAGATATTTTTTAAAGATTTCAGAAAATTGTACTAATTTAAACTGTTGCCAACTGTATAAAAAGTGCAAGCAATAATGTTTGCTTCAAATTAAAAAATTATTTACACGTGACTATTATAAACAGGAAAAAAACTTTCAAATTAGAATTAAATAATTATGTATAAAAAGCAGGAACTTATTAAAAATTACGTCATAAAAATCATACACGTGAATTTTAAAAGAGAAAGGATATTGTAAAATAATAAATTCATTAACATGCGTTAGAAGTCTTAGGAGAAATTACGTCATATTTACGTCACATTATAGTTATTACATAAAATGAACACAAAATAATATTGCAAAAAAGTTTAAATTTAGAAATTGCGCTAGACATTTATTTAATATTTTGAGAGGATATTTTCAACTATTTTTGTTAGGAAAGCGCAAATAATATTTCATTGCTAACAAAAGTACTTTCACGCGATTATTTAAAAGAGAAAGAATAGCTTGGTAAAAATTACGTCAGATTAAAAACGATTAATTTAAAATGTCTCATTTAAAAGAACTTTCTTTTCACTTTGTTAAAAAATACCAGGAGACAAAGACTCTGTTTACTTAATTCCTTTTATATTAGCTTATTTTGAAATGTTGTTACACGTGTCTACTTCATCAAGTTATTTTTATTTCGACGTTTTATTTGTATTTTTATTAATGTTGTATGAATTTATTTGTTCTTTCGTTATTTAAATTAAAAATTATGTCAATTTGTATAACTTGGCGAGTAGTTTGGCGATTTATATAATTTCGCGAAATGGGTCGACGGGATAATCAAGTAGTACCGCAGCGGATTTGGCGTTAAAATTCCCCAATCAAAGAGAAATGAATAGAAATGCGTTTATAGAGAGATCGCCACTGTTTTTTAAATTATAATTCAAACTTTCGAAATCTTTTTAAAGCCGATCAAATTAGCGTGCATTTAGAGCCTGCGGTGTCTGGACGGGGGTTGGCGAGCGTAGCTCGTAGGGGGCCGAGCCCCCTAGTTTTATAAATAGTTTTCACACGTTTTATTTTCATATTTTATATTATGCATATCCATCATGGGTAAGTATTACGCTGGCCCCAACGACTAGTTTTTGTATGCAGTAGTTTTCTTAATATTAACGAAGAAAGACCCCGATCACAAAAAATTCATTTACTGCGGCGGTGATAGCGTTAGTTACTTTTTTTTAGAATCGAGCGATACTCTTCTTAAAGGACTTTTATCGCCCTCTCTCTTTTTGTTAAATGTCAAAATATTTGTAAAATATAGGCTTCATTTTACCTGAAGTGGCAAAATGTGATTCATAGCTGATACGATTTTAACATATAAAATATTAAATTAAACCTCTATTAGGGAAATAGTTTGACGACCCCAAAAGAGGAGACATCCTTTCAGAATTCTATACAAAAAGAAAAATAAAAAATATTAATTTTTTTTGGGGGGGGGAGGGGGGGATATAAATTTGAAAAATAAGTTCCGCTCCCAATTTAAGATAGGACTGACCAACCGCCGCCTTAAGATACGCTCTTTATCAGAATGTCAGATTGGCTCCATAGGCCACATTTACCACAACTGCGAAACAAAACGCAGCTACAATAGAAGGTCTTTTGCACGAAGAAGAAAAGTGCGCTCACCTGGCGATTTCTCGGTTGTACCTCCTGAGTGCCGGGTCCGTGGTGGAGGACCTGGATGTGTGTCCTAGGGCCGTGTTGAGGGCCGTGTCCCTCAGTCCGGTGAGGTCGTTCATGTCCGTGAGGGAGGACCTCCTCCTGGGAGGGTAGTGGTGGTGCCTCCCGCCACTGCTGTAACCGTAGGAAGGCCCTAGGTGGTCGTCTATGGATTCGAACTCGTACGATTTGAAAGGCATCGTGCTGCCGCCTTGGTATAGTTTGTAACGAGACATCAGTGGGTCGTCCTGGAAGATAAATGGAAATGGAATTATCACCTGATTTCAACTACAGACAAGAATGTTCAGAAGTACGCAAAAGGGATCATCCATCGACCTTTATATACTGGGCCCGCGCGCTGACACAAAAATGGCGGCTGTCGTACGCGGATATTTTTAAGCGTTTGTACGGTCCCCTGAATTGAGACACCAGTATTTTTTTAAAGTTTTCTTTGGCTTATTAAGAAAAATAAGTTGGAGAAAACTGTTAGAAATTATTGGTATTCAAATTCAAGGCACCGTACAAGCGAGGAAAAAAGTCCGCCTCCGCCTACTACGATGACTTCCTATCAAATGATAACCCCTCCTTTGTTGTGACGTCACCTTATTTGCAACAGTTTTTTAGAGCTAATTTTAATTGAAAAATTGGAGTTATTTTAAATTACTATATATTATATACTGAAATAATCGCCAAAAAAATCTTCTTTAAAATAGACCTAGTAATTCATGAAAAGAAATACATACTTTTTCATTAACTTATGCAAGCAAAGTCTACTCAATTGCTTCTTTATTGTAGATGTGACGTCACAACGCATTCGTTCAACCCTCTCCCCTCCCCCCTCCAAGTCGCACCTTCCTCTTTACGATGATATCGAAAAAGACAAGTTGATGCGATGCGTTTTTTTAACACTTTCCAACAAAGTTGAAAAGTGTTTATGCATTCGGTTTGTCTGTCCATTTGTCCGATCTCTTACTCCCGTTAATAGACTCGGATTTTCATGCAATGGATCAAGGTTATGGAGGTTCACCCAAGCATGTTGGGTATTGTATAGAAAGTATGTGAGATGAATAGTTCATGCACAGGGGCACTCAAAAGTATTCCAATACATTAGGGTATAGGGAGAAAAATCGTTTGCAGAGTATTTTAATGACATTGCGCTCTTTCAAATGGATTGAAACAGATATAGATCACTGAATCTTACTACGATTACGTTAGAACAGGTCATTCAGAGCATTTTTTATTCACGGACAGGGACACACACAAGAAATCGGTTACAGTACTAGATTAGAGTCATCATGGCTGGAGTGTACGGTTTAAAATTCGGTATGCGCTTTTCAATTTAATTATTTTTTTGCATGTTACTTGTTATACATAAATTCTATAAACTCCTATACGGGGCTGCACAAAAGTATTCACGTACCCTTCTCCTCATGAGAGGAAGTGGCTGAAAGGGAATTTTCAACTGAGGCCTATGTATTTCTTAAGTGAAGTCCATTTTGGCATGCATGTCGTTAATAGATAGAAATCTATATATCCTATATAAAGGTCTGCTGAAAAAATTAGGATCCTTTTCTGATTGTGTATGGGAACAGCTGAAATTGTGTCTTCAAATGTGTTATGCATTTTCCATAGGGTTGAAATAGACATAACATTTTAACTTATTAAACGGTGCAGTTTCGTGACATTATTCTGAATGTGTTGGAAAGTGTTTCATAATCTATGCTTGACGCATAATTTTTTTCTTTCTTGTTGTGTTTTACATGCACTTCTTTTTTCAGACATGGAGTCATGTGATGCACGAATGTATGTGCACAAAATGACCAACACATGACTAAAGCGGTCTAATAAGAAAGGTAGTGCGGTAGTCTGTCTTTGTTAGTCTTGCCTTTTCAAGTGTGACGTCATTAATGGATGATCGAGGCCATAACGTAAAAAGACAGAATGACGCACTGCATTACACTTTGGTTTTTCTTCGGACCGCTTTCATCACATGATAGTCCAGTCATTCGGTAGAAAATAGGGGAAAGTTTTGGTGTAGTTTTGATATTTGGTGCCTTTATGTTTTTTGGGTCGCTGAATGCGAATCTGAAGTTTGCCAACAAAATTTATCCCGGGAAACACGTTTTTTTTGGCAAAAAACTGGAAAAAAACGGGATTTTCTTTGTTTTTTCAAAATAACTTCAAAATTATGCATTTTACGGAAAAGTCTTCAATACATAAATTAAAGAGGATAAAATTTCCTATATTTTACGTATTAAAAGTTTTTTTCTCTGGTCAATAGTTTAGCCGTGATAATGCCGCAAAAATGTGTGTGAAAATAAAAAAAATATTTTTGACGTCAATATAGTCGCACCGCCATGAAATTGAAAAATGTTATTGATATTCACTATTGAATGTTAGGTATTGTAAAATGTTGCATGTAGCAGTCATAATTTCGTTACAGGGTCATTCAAAAGTATTTCATTATATTATGGCTTATGGGGAAAAATCGTTTTTTTTTTTTTTTTTCAATAATGTTTCATAATTTCAAACACTTTGAAATTTATATACATATCTATGAAGTGCACTACAATATGATTTTTTATAGAATATGGTATGGGTAGTATTTATCGATCATTTACAGGGACACTAAAAAGAATTATGTTACATTACGGTCTATGGAGAAAAATTGTTTGTGGTGTATTTTGTTCATGTTACACCTTTTCAAAAGTATTTAAATTGATATATATCTCCGAGGTGCTCTATAAGATGCTTACTATTGAATATGATGTGCCGTTGATCTTTCATATACAGGGGCACACAAAATAAATCAGTTATATTTTTCTCTGTATGAACAATAATTGATGGAAGTGCATTTTCAGTTGTGGAACACTTTTTAAATTTTAAAAATTGCATACTATTTAGCGTGTATAAATTCTATAAATCATATATAGGGCTGAACATGACATCTATATACCCGCTTATTGCCGGAAATTGCTAACGAGGAATTTTCAACTGTGCTATGCGTTCACTAACAGTTCTAAATTTTAGCATATTGTGAATTATATGATAAATCTATAGTTCATATGCAGGGATCTACAAAATTTTCAGCTATTTTTTCGATTTTGGTTGAAATTTTGTTTTCAAACGTGTTATATGTTTCACAAATTATTACTTAGATGCCGTTTTTCACGTTATTAAACTATGAAGTTTTATTATAGTAGCCCGAATGCTTTAAAAAATGTTCCATAACCTGATTGGCGCATGATTTTACGTTCTTCTTGATAATTTTAATGATACTTTCTTAACGGTATGGAAGCTAAAATGATAAAACTATTTTTGTATTATTATAACAAATTCTGAAATTTTGTTTTCTAAAATTTAAGGTACGAGAAAAACATTCGACAGCATTAATGAAAATTGCTGTGTTGCATATTCTGTTGTATATTCATATTTATTTCTGCACAAACCTTACAGGAAACCTAACAGGAACCTTATGTAAAGATAGGGAATCATAAGATATCATGAGAAAACGCCTACATTATGTTTTGCATTGTATCAAATCTGAATTTGGAGAATTTGTCTGGATCAATTTTGTAACCACTCATAATTTGCAGCCAAGTAATATATTTTAAATGATTTTGTCCCGATATATCTACATACAACTGGCAATTTTTGTCCAAATTTGGTCATAAATTTAAACTTCGCTCTTGCAGAACTTCATGTGCTCTTCATTGTAATTTTCCTCTATAAACAAAATATTTTGAACCAAATTCACATTTAAATTACATTTTAATTCTTGTTGCCGTTGCATAATGGTGCAAAAGTTTATTTATGAGGCTAACTTAAATTCTGCTGTCTTTGATTTAAAAAAAAAAAAATGGTACTTGAACTAAAATGTCAAGAAAAAGTCATGCCAGAAGGTATCAAATATTTTTTATTAAAAAAACATTTATTTTATACTGTTGGTAGTAATAGAAACACCCACTAATTCTATACGTCTATTTTCTATGCTGTAGATGTCGGTGAAAAGCAGGGACCCTCAAGTAAAAGAAAGCGGAAATAATATTTTTTTGTTTTTTAAATAAATGTACTTACTAATGTACATGTTTATTTATAATTAAATAATGATTCATAATGAGTCGTCCTATTTATTATCAGCAACTTCATTGTAAAATGTAGTCATTCATATAATCTTCAGTATAATTTATAGTCAATTCTTGTGTAAAATGGTCACTTTTCATGTTAAATCTACGTACAGCGGCGTAATTCCCGTTTTCTCTGAATTTTTTTATTTTCACTCCCATTTTTGTGGCGTTGTCACGGCTAAACCATAGATCAGAGAAAAAACTTTTAATACATAAAATGTAGAAAATTTTATCTTCTTTAATTTATGTATTGAGAACTTTTACGTAAAATGTATAATTTTGAAGTTATTTGGAAAAAAACAAAGAAAATCCCTTTTTTTTCCTGTTTTTTGCCAAAGAAACGTGTTTCCCGGGATGAATTTTGTTGGCAAACTTCAGATTCGTGTTCAGCGACCCACAAAACATAAAGGCACCAAATATCAAAACTACACCAAAACTTTCTCCTATTTGTCCTTTTTGAGCACCTAATGCCTGGACTATGATGCCTCTTTCGTAACGCAGACGAAGAAGAAGCAGAAATGCACATGACTCTAGAGGATCGAGGCGCCATGAACGCGAAACGTAGCGCGGAAGGCTGTCTTATTCGTTACCCTCGTGGATGACCCCAAAACTGCAATACGACTTATGATATTGGTTGATTATGGTGGCTCTATTCATTAACCCTTTATCTACTGACGGTACTTATAAGTACCCTTAAAATAACTTGTTATAAAATTCATTTAATACATCGATTAGTAGTCATACAGTTTAGAATGAGTTATAGATGCATTACTTTTTCTTGTTCTGAAAAGCATGATGGGTTTCACAAAACAAAAATAGTTTTAAAAGGATGATTTCTTTTGCCTTTGATTCTTTTCAGGTTTCTTGGCGTTGGAGGGCTCGGAATTTTTCAATTCGGAAATATTTCTTTATTTCTATTGTAAGAACATTCTAGTTATACATTTCCTAATTCTACAAAATACTAAGAAAAATATTTAAAATAAAAGATTTCAGTGAGGTTATAAATACGGCAAAAAATCCCTATAAATTCAAATTTAATGAATCCTTCTAAATCCCCCAATCTTTCTAAAATTTATTAAATGATTATGTAAATCTTCAATGTAGTTTCAAAAATTCACGAAAAATGCTTTAGAAGATAAAATTTTCATGAATTCATAATTCAGTACATAAAGGGGTAACATAAGATAGGTTTAAGAACTTGTTCCCCACGCAATCTGAACGATTCATAAATGCTATATTCAAATTATTAAAAAAAAAACCTTGAAAATTAATATTTAATAATCCTAAACTTATCTTTTAAAATTTCAATGGGAACTGGTGAGTCTTTTAATCTCCACGAATCATTATCAAAATCCTGGAGATACTCAAAATCTAAAGTTTGATGTTTGATACATCAAATCGAATGAAGGAGAACTAACAACATTTATTTTTCTTTTTGCTGTTTGTAATCTTTCGGTTCTAATGCTTTACTAGACAACATGTTTTCAAATTAACATAGTTGACGGCAAAATAAGAAATAAATTATTAAAGTTTTCTGTTGTACTACTCACAAGGAGAGGGCCAACCTTGTTAATCACAGATTTTGATTATTTTAATACATGTTGTAGGGTAGAGACCCCTTAGTGTCAGGTTCAACGGATTTTATCCAACGCTCCTTAGTTCTTGAGAAACCGGGGGGTCTAATATTAGTACACAACTTAAATACATACTTTGCAACCAAAATGCTGCGTTAGTCGTTGTTCAGTTGGCATGGCGTTTTACGGCTGTTCAGCGGGCCCGGGTTCGATACCTGAATGCGCTGCATTTGTTTTTCTCATTTTTTGTTTTATAAATATACTTGTAACTATAACTTAATAATCTCATTGTCAAATAAAATTTTTAATATTGTATATCAATTATAATTTTAACCTATTTATTTTTTTACTTTTAACTAAATAGTTGTAATAAAACATTATAAAACTGTTAATTTTTTAAAAATCACTTTTAAAATGTATTTCATATATTCTTTATCGATGCAATGATATTGAGCAATTGTGTCAATTCGTGATTTTAAAGAAACATCATTTACGCATTGCTTTAACAAAGGAAGTCATTACTATTATACTGTTTTTAAAGTAACGAGCATAATTATATTAAAAATTAGCATCAGAATTAAATTACAACCGATTTTTTGCATATTAAAGCTTTTTAAATTTGTAATACGTATGCTTGCAGTTTCAATTATTTTGCTTTCGACTTTATCTTCATTCTGCTTTTATTTTTATTTTGTTTGATATTCTTTTATTTTATCAAAACTAGATGGCGACACAACAGATTTTGTCACGATTTTGGAATTTTTATCATTGAATAATAGATACAATTTCTTTTTAAAACTCTTTAAAGGATGAGAAATAATAGTTTACAAATAAGAAATGATAAATTTAAGTTTGTTAACATTATAATTAATGTATGATGTTAAATTTTTTTATCGAAATTGTTAAATTACAATTACAAGTATATTTATATATAAAAAAAAAAATTAGAAAAACAAATGCAGCTCATTCAGGTATCGAAACCGGGCCCACGGATCAGCCGGCAAGCGCCGTACCAACTGAGTTACGACTAACCTATCATTTTGGTTGCAAAGTAAGTATTTAAGTTGTGTACTAATATTAGACCCCCCGTTTCTCAAGAACTAAGGAGCGTTGGATAAAATCCGTTGAACTTGACACTAAGGGGTCTCTACCCTACAATATATATTAAAATTATCAAAATCTGTGATTAACAAGGTTGGCTCTCTCCTTGTCAGATTTTAATTTCAAACATGTTAAAATCGCTGCCGCTTCTTTATCTTTCAAATTAAAATCACTATTACCCAACCGAAATATTTATTATTTAAGATCGAAAGTTTCGTAAACATACGTGTAACTATGCAAATGGCTAGCTATGGCAAAAATCTATTAAAGGCTACTCAGTTATATACTAAAACATAGAACATTTTAAAACAAAGAAGTTCCAAAATCTCCACTTCTTGTTAATATCATGCAAGAAAACTTTCTATCTACTGTTAATATTTCACTAAAATTTAGTTTTTGATACTTCGGCAACTACTTTTGACAAAAAAGATTAACCGGTGTTATTCATATTATGCCATTTCTTGTAAAGATTGCGATAGCGTTTACATTGGTGAAACACGTAGATCGACGAAAATTCCCCTGAAGGAACATATTTGTGCTTCCAAAAAAGGCAAACTAAATTAAATAATTGTCCAGCATTCACTTAAAACAAATCACATCCCGCTATTTGCGAATGCTTCCATTTTGAAATCAGGATCTAACAAGTATCACGGTAGATTGTTCCTAGAAGGCTGGTTTACTTGGACACGATCGCCCACATTGAATGAAACCTGTTCCATTCCTGGTGAATACAGTTTGTTTCTGCAAAAATAACTTGAACTTTAACTGTACTTGGTTTTTTTTGTTGATTATTTTACTTATAATGGTTAATTTGTACTGATAAGGCCTTGCGGTTGCTTGGCGAAACGTAAACTAAATGTATTTTTAATGTTTTTGAAATTTATAAAAAAATATATAAATTTTATTTTAAAAAGTATTTAAATCTGTCTTACTTTATTTATTTTATTTTGTCATTTAAAAATTTCCAATTCAGACTTTAAATGTATGTATACTGTAATAAAAATGTAATAAAAAGGTATATTTTCCAACAAAAGCTACAATTCAGAGTGTGTTTTTGTTAGCAAATTTTATCGCGATAAAATGAAGTTGTAGTTCAAGAATTTTTTTTAGAATAACTCTTAATAATCGCTTAAAGTATTCGGTTTAAGAATTTATATTTCAAAAAGTACAAATTATTAGAATAAAATTGACTTCGCCTTAATGGTCTTTTTTCCACAAACTACGGCATTTTAGAATTATCTTAGAAGTTTTTAGATCCATAACGGCCTTCTAAACACCAGCTCTGCAATGGATTTTTGTTAAAACAATCCATTTATATAGCTTCCAATTCCTTTCAATAAACATAAAACGTCATTTTACGCGAACGTTCAAAAGCCATTTCTCAAGCCATGCGGGCAGTTGTATTGTGTAGAGAAGGATATTCAAGAAATAATTTCATACTAGCTGTTTAACCCGTTCTTTCTAAAACCAAAATTAAAAATAACTATTCCATTTAGTAAAATATTTTTCTACTACTGTACATTTTTTAATGACATTTAATTTAGCATGTTGCTTTGGCAGCAGACGATAAAACGATATCTTTGGAGTAAGAGAATAAATAGAATAAAAAGTTTGGTTGATGTTTGTGATAAATTGTTTTCTTTATTTTTTTAAAAAAGGTAATAATTAAGCGCAATTAAATAATCTCTAATTATTTGTATGTGAGGTAAAAGAATTATCGTAATACCCGCTGCAGCTTCTATGTATTGCAGCGTGGCGTACGTAATATGTATATCGCACATTGCAGTAAACATTTAGAACTGGTTATGGAACTCGATTACGGGTTAAACATAAAAATTGACAAAAATTCGTCAAAAACATAAAATTAAAAAAATCTATTTAAAATTTTTGAATTTTTTCCCCAATCGTTCATGGGCCTCCCTACCAGCAACCCGTGTGCAAAATTTCGTGCCATGCGCCCCGTGGTTTCCGAGTTTTTGAGGTTACATAGATAAGCGCACGGATTTTAATAGGGTAGACTAGATTTGATACCAGCAATAGCAAGTTTCTAGAAACTTAGTTGGAATTCCATTAATTTTTTAATTATTTGGAATTCCAAATAAATCGCAATTAAGGACGTTTGACACTTATTTCACCTTTTTAAATTTCGAATTTTTTAGAAATCGTTTTTAGAAAGCATTTGCATCTTAAAAGTAATAACCACCATGCCAAATAGGTTTTTAGCCTGAGCAGTGTCACAGAAATCGCAATTTTATAATGTTTTATCTTCCTGCACACTTTTACATTACGATTATTTTCAGAAATTGTTCTGTGCGAGTATTTACCTCCTAAAAGTAACAGCAGTGCCAAATTTAAAGTTTCTAGCCGTAACAGTTCCAAATAAGGGGTAATTAAAAAAGTTTTTAGAACGATTTCCGCGCATTTACCTTTTAAATTTCGAACTTTTTTTTTAAATCGTTCATAGCTAGTATTGACATCTTGAAAGAAACCACCACAACAAATTTCAAGTTTCTAACCTCAACAATATCACAAAAATCGTAATTTTAGTTTTTTTTATTCTTTTGCTCCTGCATCCCGTTATGGGGGAACACAGAGGTTCACCCCTATTTTTTTACCTTAATTTTTTAAATCGGCTCGGTAGTTCCAGACATTACCTTCTACAAATAAACATAAAAACGTTATTTCCTTAAACAAAAAAATTAATTTGTTAAGTGTGACTTCTTCTACATCTTCTTCTCGGTAGTTCCAGACATTACCTTCTACAAATAAAAATAAAAACGCTATTTTCTTAAATAAAAAAAATAATTTGTTAAGTGTGACTTCTTCTACATGTTGCAATATTTTTATGTTATTTATCCCGAATACCAGCTTTAACTCCTTAACGGTCGCATTAAATTACGGTTTAAAAATTCAAATTGCTTGTGGGGACCACTTTTCTGAAAAAGAGATATTCACCTTATTTAATGACAGGTAAAATGTTACCATAATAAAGCCGACTACACTCTTTTATAAAACTGGTGGAAATCAAACAATCTGAATAAAAGACACAGCTCGTGGACACAGCACGGGAGCGAGAATTAAAGGGTTAAAAGGATGTATTTTAATTTTAAATTTGATTTTTTTCATACTAGTACAAAATTTCATAGATATTGCACACATATTTAAACAATATTGCTCTTTTCAGTAAAATGTGTATCTTTAAAAAGGGACGAAACTCATCGTGTGAAACTGGTGTAAAATTAGTTTAGCCCTATAGTGAAATTTAATTACCTATATGGATTTCGTGGAAAGTAAGAGCAAGGCCAAATAGCAAACTTATAGACGAACCTAACCTATAAATACTTTCAAATTACCCTGTAAAGTGTTTATTAGAAAAAAGACTTAAAAAGTAAAAGAAAAAGAAATTAGAGCACTGGTAAAATTAATATGACGGGACATTTAAAAGACAACTTTAGTTCATTCATGAAGTATACCAAAATTTGCAGGCTAAAAACAGGTATCAGAGTTTACATTAAAAAAAAATCTACATGTTCTCCTAATAATAACTTAATATAAAGTGCATTAAAAAAAGTTATTGATTCATTCGATCGATTTCCCAAAGCTCTTTTTTTCCCGCAAGTCGAGCTTTTTTTTTTTTTTTTTTTTTCAAACGATGCCGTTTATCGGAGGGCCTGCAGCTCGTAGTGAATAAATTTTACAAAATATTTTCCAATTCATCATCGCCTATCGCGAATTGCTTCAGAATCTCCCTTTCCTTGAACCCAGCTACTATTTCGTCATTTCTATTTTTAAAGTATCTTTTTATGTGAAAATAGTTTAAAGAGTAACGGAAAAATCTTGTGACATGCATATACAGGTTTTCCCAAAGTGGAATGACTGTTTTTAAAATTCAATAACTTGCAAATGGTCACAACTATTTAAAAAATTAATGCAGGAGGGTTATGTAGAATGTCAGGTTTATTTTATTTTATTTTATTTATTTATTTTTTTTTTTTTTACAGCGATTCCTAATTTTACTTCCAAATAAAAATGATAGATGGCGCTACAAAGCAAGAGGCCAAAATTGAAATCACCCAGCATGGATGCAAAGGAGGGGGGGGGGGGGTTAAATGGATGGAGTAGGTCTCATTCGACAATACAATCTTGTTCTAGGGCCCCACTCCACATATTCAACTTCCTTCCTGTGCATCAGTGCTGTGTTATTTCGGTTTTCGCGTCGATTGACCGCCTATTGCTTGCAGCGCCATCTATCGCTGCGATTTGGAACAGGGAATTGCAGTTAAAAAGCTGTTGACATCTACTTAATCCTCCTGCAAGAATTTTTTTAATAGCTGTCATTATTTGCAAGTTATTGAATTTTAAAAACAGTCCATTTTAAGACATCCGGTACATAGATTATGAAACACTCTCTGACATATCCAGAATAGTGTTATGTAACTTCCTATTTAGATGCCGTGAAAGGACATGAATGAAAAGGTGTTATATGAGCTGAAAACACACTTTCAGTTATTACCGCCAGTAGTCGGTAGTGTATTCGAAATCTTTTACGATGGCTTGTTTTTGATGGCCTTGTAAGTGAATAGCAAATTCTAAGGGGTCTATAGGGTCTATATCAATTTCGCAAAGCTTGAGTTAGAGTAAATCATTAAAATATAGTTCGTAAATACTTTCGTAGGTTAAGAAACACATTTCTTTTGTTATAGTGTGAAGGTAGAAATAAATATATTTATAGGTTGTTTTCAGTAAAAAAGACAAAAATGAAAATGAGGATAAGCGCGCAAAAAAGCAGCGGTGATGTATCCTTTCTGTCTGCCTATTTTTACAAGCTGCATCACCAGAAGGACCTATTTAACTCTTTGTAGACCAGCAAAATGTAAGGAAATTCTCGACAATTCCGAAAACTAAATATATGACCATTATAAGAAACTTGTAAGTGATAAAACGATTGAGTAAGGTAGCCTTGAGCGCTTCTGTTTCAAAAACGTCTAAAATATAGAGATCCAATTGAGCAGATGAGTTTAATTATTATTATTATTATTATTGAAGCCCAGTGGCGTAGTGGTCAGAGCGACTGGCTTCCACGCAACAGGTTCAGAGTTCAGCTTCGGGCTGGGAAAAGTTCACTCAGCCTTTCTTCTCATCGGAGTCGATAAAATGGAAGCTAAATACTGAGAATCCTGGATTAAGCTGACCACCTGACTAGGACATATCGCTCACCAGCAAGAAAAGAGACACATCTCGCAAAAATTCATTTTGCGTTTTATTCCACTAAAAGGTTTGTCATAGGTGCGTCTTGCTACACAAACAGTTTCGTAAGTGTAGCTATGCGAAAAATCCCTTTATTGCGCTATAGGTCCGTTTATTCCCACAGAAAAGGTGTGGATTGTGTGGGGAGGTAAAATGACCCAACCCTCCAAACCTCATCTTACGTTTTCCTTTTCAAGGGTTTTATCCTTTTATGCACGTTTTCATTCCTGCACGCAGAGCTAAGTGCAGAAATTTCATCTTACAGTACAATCAAGCAAATTTTCTTTTGCCTCTCCTGTGAGATTTAGTTTTGTCGAGATGTGTCACTTCTCTTACGTGTGAGCGATATCTTGTATAGAATCTCAGGGCCCAGGGTCAAGAAAACAGGGTTGGGCACTGTAGATCCTGATCCTCAACGGATCGTAACACCTCAGGGCAGTTTAGTTTCATCATTATTAGGCGCGTTCGTAATTTTATAAATACGTAGCACCTATGCTCGTCCGTCCGTCCGCATACAACAGCGCAAAAACTACCCAATCGAATGGTTTGTAATTTAATACAGGGAATCGTTGCAGAGTTGTATGGAATCATTTCAAATTTTAGGAAAATCGAATCCAAACTTAAAAAGATATTCATAAAAGTTTTCTTCGTTCTATTCAATCCTATCCCACGTCCTGAATTCGATGCTATTCCATGATAGGTCATGATTCTGGGTTGTCGGGGTGATGACGTCCTATGGAAGAGGGAGTCCGAAAATTTCCCTATGAGTGAATATCCATAGAATCGTGATAAACTTTGCATTCGTGCATTTTTAAATAAGGGTACAACAACACCAGGATCTGACTATTTATAAAACTAGTTAGAGTACGAACGCACCTCATTTGTCACGTTCTACGTACAATTTCCAACTTATTATTATCATTATTATTATTATTAAACTCTGTTAATTAGATTTTGTTCAGCTGTTTTAACGTAGTTGCTGCTATTTTCTCTAATAAGCTAAAATATACTTGAATTACGATAATTCTCGCTTCAGAAATAGGATGCGAGGCCAAACTTTTTAGTAAAATGTGCAACTTATTTTAAAATGTTTAGAAACACTGACCCGAGGCAATTACATTGACAAAAAAAAAAAAAAAATAGATCTAAAGACTCAGTGTTCTGATTATTCAACTTTCTCTTCTTTCTCGACTTTTAACAACTCAATATAGAGAAGATCGTTTGGAATGTAACACAGCCTCACAGTTTTTTAAAAAGTTACTAAAGAATAATCACTTTAAATAAAACACTTTTCGGGTTTTGTGAAAAGAAGAACACGCAGTAACGAAAGAAACTTGTGAATCTCTTGGATACTGAAAAAGCGTTCAAAGCATCTCACTGAAATGTGGGGAATTTTAACACGAACAACACAGAAAAATTTTGCACGAAGCGAGTAAATGTATTACGTGGGAGAGAATAAACGAAGATTTTACTGCTTATAAATATTGTAACAATGAGTATGAGTAGCAATTGTTTTACAATTCACGCTAACATCGTAATAATTCAGAAACTATTACTGATAAATAATCTAATTTAAATGAGCAGAGAGTGACTTTTGTGTATTTTAAGTAAAGATTAGTCTAGAGGCGTTTTCAGTTCCTGCAATTTAGCGGTCGGCATAGCCCTTCTGGAAACAATCGGTCACCTTTGCCCTGAGAACATTTTCTTCGTACGTTTATTATGGTGTTGTCAAAATAAACTATACTTTTTTGAGGCACGATATCTGTGAAAAATATTTAGTAGCATGACCATAATGCTCCCATTTATAATAGATATTCTTAAGCCCATAGACTTTTAATTACCTTTAAGGAAGTAACGTAAAAACGAAAATACAGAGTGTTTCTAAATGAATATCGGTTTGTAGTATCTCTTTTATAAAACTTTAAATTATACTTAATACATAAAATGAAAAAGCAACTGAAACAGTTTGTTGGTACCTGTGCATGCGCATGCGCACGCAATGTTTCTTCCGTCATCCGTTAGAAAGCGCTAGTAGCAAAAAGGGCCACTAGTGTACAGAAAGCATTTTGTGTTCTGCAGTTTGCGAAGACCGAATCTGTAGTTACTGCGCATCGTGCGTTCCGGATTAAGTTCAGATGTGTTCCTCCAAGTGATAATGACATCCGTAGATAGTATCATCAGTTTGAAAATACCGGCTGCCTTTGAAACAATTACCCCACAAACACTCATCAACGTTTGGGAAGAACTGAGCTATCGACCTGATGTGTGCCGCGTGACGAAAGATGCTCACATTGATCACTTGTAAGCTTGTAGGTAAAACTGTTTGAGTTGCTCTTTCATTTTATGTATTAATTATAATTTTAAGTTTTATGTAATAAATACTACCAAGCGTTAAAACCCCGATATTCATTTAGAAACATCCTGTATAACTGCCAATCACTAGGCTTACCAGTCTAAAGTGGGGTTGCCAGTTACCAATTTTTAAAACAGCCAAATTTGAATTGAATCTATAATCAAAAGCAGAGCAGCGCAAACGTTTTAGTTTGTGAAAGCATTCTGGGAAAGGCACATCTAATCCTATCCTAAATTGTGTTCTCAGTTTATCCGCTACACTGCATTAGTTGGTTGTTATAAAAATTGTACGCATAGTATGCGATAGTGTATATTTTTTGTTTATTATTGATATCGAAAAATAATTTTGTTAATCTACGAAAATGGATTTCGGCGATTTTACCATTTGAGTATGATATACATGTCTATCGTTCCTTTCGCAATTATCGTTTTTATTGGTTTAGTTGAAGAATGCATCAGCTGCTTGTTTACGGTTTGGAAAAATGCATCTACAGGTGAACTTATTTTCGTTGTGCACACTTAGATTTCAGACTGGTGGTTTCAAAGATGGTTCAAAAATTTGTCTGCAAGTTTTCCGAGTCTAATATAACCTTGCGATACAACACACAGATATTTCAGATATTATATAACCGGTGATCAGTTTAAAAGAGTACGCGTTTGTTTTTCGTATTATTCACATCTATAATATATGCAGCAAGACTTTCAACATCATTACTTATTTAATATGTCTATATTCAATGTGCGGGTATCGTTTTTTTCACTTTCTAAATGCAAAAACTCGTTTTTTAAACATAAATTCGCGTGAACATCATTAGTTATTTTTAATCAGATTCTGCGCAAATGATTTGAGTAAATAGTCTGCTTCTCAAAGATAGGGATTTCCAGGGAAGTCCTGCAAACATCAATGAATTAAAACAAATCATAACTGAAGAAAATCTCGTCGATAACACCATCAATGTTACGAAGTGTGTTAAAAAACTTGGTTTGACGTGTAGATGTTTGCATTCAAAATGGTGGCGATCCTTTTTAACATTTCCTGTAAGGAACGATAATGCAAAAAAATTGAATTAAATTATGTTTTTCAAAAATAAAATTATCACAGGATTAAAGTAACATTGTGCATCTCTATTTCTGTTTTACCTCACAAATAAAGTTGTAACAGTTTAACAGTGTTGGAAATTGTCTCCCACATATTAAAAAGGTTCAAACAATTATACTTCAGTGTTAGAATAGTTGCCACATCCATCAGATTTTATGGTAATAAGAAAAACGAACGGGTACTCTTTCAAATTGATCACCCTGTATATTTACTTGAATTGAGTGAAAACCGAGTTGTGTGTAACTCTTACCAGTGCTTCTTCCCTCCCGAGAGAGAGTGTGGCGAGTTTGGTGTCGGATGCGTGCCTCCTGTGCCTACTCCGCCTGGCGGCCAGTCGACTTCCGCCTGTCAGGGGCAGGGTCGAGGCGGAAGAGGATCCCAGTTTCCGCAAGGGGTCGTAGCTAGAGGTGCTGTCGGAGGGCCACGTGGAATGCGAGAGCAGCCCAGAGAGGTCCGGATCCGTGATGCGGCGCCTAAGCACATACAAATAAACTCAATAATAAAATAAGGTAATTAACTATCAGAAAGCCAATTTAAGCATTCCATAAAACATTGCACACACAAGTAGACTTTCATAGATAGCCCATATGTCACTATTCATTAAAAATGTAATGATGAAGGCATTTAAAAGCTTACACTCGCCAGCAAACAACATTTGCAACATTTTATCCAGTGGAAATATTCTTTTTAAAATTGTCTCGTTTGCATTTCAATATTTTTAAATGATGACGCTGGTTGACACTAAAATCTTCACCGTGAAAATAATCGTTGATCCTTATAGATCCTTATAGCTCACTTAATTAAAGTATGGCAATAAAATTATTTCATCACGTATACTGTTGACAATGTGCAACAAACTGTTGAGTCATTCGACCGTTTTCAAATATAACGGTTATTTGATCGTATTATGAAGCGTATCTGACCCTATTATTGCCCATAATAAGGTCAGCATAAAGTTAACTTACAGTCATGTAACCGTGTTCCATAAAAACAGTCTAATGACTGGAGAGTTTCCTGCAAATTTTTAACAGCGTATTATTTTGCAGGCGAGGTGGGTTGTCTTTAAAATTAAGGTAATTTATGTCTTACTAAAACATAAGTGGAAACTGCGTAAACAAAAATATGTATAGCTTAATACATTAACAACCTATAAGTAAATATATAATAAAAAATAGCGAAGATACAGTGGCAAAATAAATTAATATATGTTAATGTTGGACACGAAAGAGGGGAAGACACACACGTAAAAAAAATCAACGAGACAAATATCAGCAAAATATATTTGTATGACACATTTTATTGATATCTTATGTAAGATACTGAAAATACCTTTTTCGTGTTTTCATTTTTATTTAGCATTCTAAGTTAATTTAACTATCCTGCATTATTTGTTATTATTAGAAAATTGCTTCTTGGAAAGATCGTACGTATTTGGATAATTTAGATGCCATATTTAGATTTAGGAATGTCAGATCTGGATAGATCGCATATTTCTTTTGCAGCGAAGCAATATTTTTATTTTTTTGCTGAGCAGTGTAATTGTTGCATAGTATATCGGAGGTAGATGCTTCTGCTTAATGTGGTATTTTTATACTTTTATTATTTCTGTTGCACTGTCATTCGACTGTTACACTTTTAATTTCGGAACAGATGAGGATCAGAGTGCATCTGTAGCAGAAATCCAAAAAGTAAAAAACTATAACATTAGCCTTCGACATCAGATATCCTATGCGAAAAGAATCTCACTATTCTAAAAAAAAAAAGTAACTAACGCTGTCACCGCCGCCGCCGGTTTTAAATTTTTTGTGACCGGAAGTCTTTCTTCGTTAATATTAAGAAAAATATTGCATACAAAAATATGAAAATCGGTGGTATTATAGAGAAATGTTGGATAAACACGCTGATGCAGACAGTTTTCGAATCGTAGAATTATTTTAAGAGATATTTAATGCTAAAGTTGGACAAAATCGTTCCATTGAAAACGTTTTATAGGAGAAAAAACTATACATGGAAATTTATAATCATTTTAAGACCATTTTAAACGTTAGGATTTCCCGGTGTGCAGACTGCATTTATCTTTTCAATTTGACTCATCTTTTGAGATTTTATTTCTATTTAAAATTCAAATTTTCAGCATTTCGAGAGATATTTTTTACATATTTAAGAAAATGGTATTCATTTAAACTGTTGCCAACTGTATAAACAGCGCAAACAATAATATTTGCTTCAAATTAAAAAAATTATTTACACGTGACTATTATAAACAGAAAAAACCACCCGTCAAATTAGAATTAAATAATTAAGTATAAAAAGCAGGAACTTATTGAAAATTACGTCATAAAAACTATATTTACACTTGGATTTTTAAAGAGAAAGGATATTGTAAAATATTAAATTCATTAACATGCGTTTGAAGTCTTAAATAGGAGAAATTACATCAGATTTACATCACATTACATTTATTACGCAAAATGAACACAAAATAATATTGCAAAACAGTTTAAATTTAAAAATTGCGCGACACATTTATTTGATATTTAGAGATGATTTCAACTATTTTTGTTAGGAGAGCGCAAATAATATTTCATTTCTAACAAAAATATTTTCACGTGAATATTAAAAAGAGAAAGAAAAGTTTGGTGAAAATTACGTCAGATTAAAAACGATACATTTAAAATGTCTTATTTAAAAGAACTTTTCGCTTTGTTAAAAAATAGCGGGAGACAAAGAGTCTGTTTACTTAATTAATTTTATATTAGTTTATTATGAAATGTGGCCTTAAAATTCCCCAATCAAAGAGAAATGAATAGAAACCCGTTTATAGGGAGATCGCCACTGTTTTTTGAATTATATTTAATTTTTCGAAATCTTTTAAAAGCCGATCAAATTAGCGTGCTTTTAGAGTCTGTGGTGTCTGAACGGGAGTTGGTGAGCGTAGCTTGTAGGGGGCAGAGCCCCCTACTTATTTTAAAATATTGAAATGCAAACAAACAAATTTTACAGAGCCCATTCATTGGTTCAACATTAGCTTGTAAAGATCGAGTGCGGAGGAGTGTAAGCCCTTGAGTACCTACTATTAGTTTAAAACATATGCGGAGATTATTTGGAAAACATTGCCTTTAGTCGAAAAACGCTTAATCTTGGAGTAAAGGCCATGAACCTTTATTTGAGCAAAAATCACCTTTTATTGCTTACAAACTTCAATTTAAAATTCGACTTCATTAAGATAATTACATTTGATATTTTTAACTTATTAAAAGGAAACATTTTTATGACAATCATATTGAATTAAAAAAAAAAAAATCTCTAAAATATTAGCTATTCGATGTATTAAAACATCTATACTCAGATTTGTTTGTAATAGAGTTTTAAGTGATTAAAACGCAAAATCGACGAAATATCTCAAAAATTAAGACGAATAGTGCATTTTAAAATATCGTTTTAAAATTTATTTATTTTTTTTAAAAATCTGAAAATTATAATAAGATTGGAAATTTCTTTTAAGGTGTTCAGTATATTTATAGTAAAATGTATATTTCCACAAAAGTTCATATCTCTATGATGAAAATAAAAAAAAAAATAAATGTTTAACGTTCACCGTCCCCTTAAAGAATAACTTATTCTTGCTAAATACTTATGAATTCATTGTCTATTCTCTTCTGTAAAGATGAAGTTAAGATTTTGAAGTTTGTGACCCGAACTAAATTCAGAGTAAACACTGTTCAGAGGATGGCCCATCTCCTTATCTAGTGGTTAAAGCACTGGACAGGGGCTGCTGGGTGCTCAAATCCCAAAGCACGCATAGTTATCTATAGTATGTCGGATTACGCTTTAAACTGAGGTCCCGTTCTGTTTAGTCCTCGTGCGAAAAAGACGACCGTAGCACTCCTAATCAGCCAACCAATGAACCAACAGGGTAGTATGTGAATAAAGCAGTAGTCAGTGAGAAATTTTGAAACGTGATGTAAGCTCATAAAATGAGAGATCAGCTTTGTTTTGTTTCCACAGTCTGGGGAAATTCTCTGTCAAGCAGATACGAATTATTTATTCGTGTGAAATAAATTGTCTCAGATACAACTATCGGGAAGCCCGTGCCCAAATCATCTGCATTATGACCTTGTTCGCGAAAAAGTGAACAGAAAGAACTGTTGAAGTTAAGACACAAGTGTTGTGTTATCGAGCTCTACGAGTACTTCGTGCGGTTGTATATGTGCCAACTGTAAATGTTACTCTGTTCAAATTTTTTTAATTAGAAGAATTTTAAAGCAAACCTAGCCTGAACGTCCTTTTCGATTGTGAATCAATTTGCAGTAGATATGTTTTTCTCACGTTAAGTTTTGTAGGATTATATCTTGCAGTTCAATTTGTATCAGAAATATCATTTTAATATTGCCTGCAGCTTTCAGTCTGTTTTTTGGGGGGTCATGGTACAATACATTTATCATAACTTGGTATTATTGTTTTCGAGAAATCGTCGTACATTTTTCCATTTCTGTTATTTTGAAAGTTAGAACTTTCTAGTAGATGACGAATAGAATATTTCTTTGTAATACACAATTTTATATCGATGGAAATCCACAAAAAGCAAAAATTTACAATATCTGCTACACACTATAACCTCATACAACCACAATCATCCTCCAGGTGTACTACAGTAATAATAAGCATCCTACAGTAATGACCATCCTATGAGAATTATCCGTTAGACAGACAGAGTATATGGCGATCGAAATATCCAGTTATATTCTGCTAAGAAAATCTATGGATTCCTTAATTGGAGGCACATGTTCATAAAAAGGATCTTACTTTATTTATTTACGTCCTTTTACATCCCACAATTGTCCAAAAAGTGTCACAAAAAGCCAATGGTCGGTAAGTGTGACATTTTGACATCCAGGCGATATCATCTGACAGTCTGCAGGAGATTTTCAAACATTAAGAGGATATCGGCAATCCTGAATATGATATCCTGCGGATGTTTTTTGAATTTTAGTCTGTTGTCAGAGACACAAACAATCACAGCATAATACAACAGAAATTTCAGGTAAAATATCACACACATGTGTTTACACATATTAATTTGTCTCACATAACCAGCTTCACAACCTCGTCTTATCTTATTAGAATAGGTTAGCTAAATTTCTCTGTATTTCGTAGTTAGGATTTAAACTAGATGCAGCATATCTGCTTCATATCCTGAGATTTTAAGAAAGCTCTCTTTCTAGAACCTTTCAGCAAAAGTCCATGGTCATTTTTAGATCCTTCGCATGAGCCACAACCATACATATTTGACCCTTCGCGTACAAGACGGGTCCAGTGGACCCGACAGGTACATTAAAAAAGATTTTTCTCATAAAAAAAGACTGAAAATTCTGTAAATATGTGACTTTTTCTGGAATGTTCTACTCTTTTTATCATTTAAGAAAAAGTCACATATTTACAGAATTTTCAGTGTTTTTTCATGACAAAATTATTTTAAATGTACCTATCGGGTCATTTGGACCCTTCTGGTAGGTGGAGGGTTAATCATATCACCTAGACTTTACTCCACCCTATAATGACAGAAAATCTCTATCCTTAAGTCATAATATTATCGTAATAAACTGAGAAGAATTCAAACATCAATTGGACTTCGCTTCAACCACAATAGATCAGATTCAATCACGTGATCACAATCCTCCAACTTGTATCCAACTAATCAAAATCGCCAATTTCTCAGCCTGTGTTACCAACCAACCAATCAAAATCGACAGAAACCGATGGACAAACAAAACATCCATCTGGTTGTTAAGGTGGTTGCTAGGGTGTGATGTCAGTTGAAATTGATCTATTACGAAAAACAAAATTCCGTCTTTGTAGAGGACTCTTACGAATAAAGGGTAGGAGCGTTCTATATCTTTATTAAACTGAACAAGTGTTTAACATGAAAAAGAATTAATCACAAGATAGTATTTTCAAATTCATTCCAAAATATCCGAGCACACAGGAAAAAGTTGAATCTCACCTGTTGTGGTCCGAGACCGATCTGAGTTCCTCCCGCAGTTGCTGCTTGAGGGACAGTAGGTAGGAAGGGAGCTTGGGCTCGGAGTCCAGGAGGTAGGAACCGGACGTCGAAGAGACGTCGCGGTACAGGGAGAGGCTGTGCGGAGCGCTTAGGTCGCGACGACCTAACAGGCTAGTCTGGTGTTCGAAGAGAGAGAAAAGAAACAAAGAATTATTTATATGGAAGTATTATGCTTAAATGACAAATATTTTTTTAACAAATGCAACAAAATTTGGGAAAAATGAAAATGAGCCTTAATTTGTCTTCAAACTCAGACGTTTAAGTTCTTGAAAATTAGCACAGCCTAAACTTGGATTTGACATCCGTCACTACGATTAAGCACCCAGTTTTGAAAACATCTGTTTTGTGTACTAACGTACCCTTTTTAGACAACGCCAGTTATTGATAGGGAGCCTAGATATGAGAGAGGCTACATACGGGGTACAATACATAATTGGTTGAGGCGGATCTGGACAAAAGCGAATCGCCAAGTAACTTGGCGAGACTGCCCTTATCGATAAGCTAATGTTTGTTAACTTGTCTCTCTTGTATAATCGAACTCGTTCAGGCGAGTATCGCCAAATTCTGGTATAGAAAATGCCTAGGAACAAACATGTTCGACAATGTTTGAACAAACGCGGGTGTCTAAGCACAGTCTACGCATTCTATGTCGCCACTCTCCTATCCAGGCACGGTAGTTATTAACATATATATCCCAATTATCACTGCCGAAACATGCGGTATAACGTAATTTCGGTAATTATATAATTGCCGAAACGTGTGATGCGATACAATAGGAATTGCTATACGAGAAATTCAAACAATCATTGTCATAAGTGACGGCATATTTGAATGTTTTATGCGTCCCTAAGTGTTTTATTGGATGATTCTTTTTTCTTAAAGTACTGATGTCTATTTCATAAATTTGCTCACATTTTTTACACATTCTAGTCATTTTAATATGGCATTAGAGTAATATGTTCAATCTCGAATGACTCACGTGATTTTAAATAAGTCCAAACTTTCAATAAAATCTCCAGTAACGGTTTGCTTTCATTACACAATCGATCGACTTCGACCTGCATGACATTTTAGCTACTACTTTCTTCTTTTAAAACACTGTGAACTCTTTTAAGACCAGATCTCTTATTCGAATAAACTAAAACTAATCTTCATGTCGTTACAACTAACGTATGATCATGGCTTGCAATGCTTCATGCCGCTTTCGTGACCATGGCCCTGGTGAGCTACATGCAATATGTTATGTAAAGTAGTTAGACTCACATGGCAAACATATTGTAGCAAGCTCGCTTTGTACTCCCTTATCGAACCCGAAGCGGTAAAGGATTGACTTCCTTGGGTATCCAAGTTACAAGCATTTAAATGTTCTTCCCATATAATCTTTAGATTCATTAGCGATAAATATACTAATTTATTGACGCACATAGTGCAAAGCTCCAAGGCAATTAGCTTAAAGATAAAAATTAACAAATTGGTAAACGCTTAGCTACCAAAAGACGGATTTGCAAATTAAATCACTTTTATATACAGGCTAGCTCAAAATAGGAATACAAATGTTTAGGGAAGGTAGAGAGAACACACCTAGACAAGCACAAACCGCCATAGAATGTATGGCCATAACTCAAGTGGTGGAGGGCGTTTTTTGATGGTGGGGAGAGGCCTAGTTATGACGCAATATGGAGTCAAT
Source organism: Maratus speciosus (assembly GCA_963932465.1). Taxonomy (NCBI): domain Eukaryota; kingdom Metazoa; phylum Arthropoda; class Arachnida; order Araneae; family Salticidae; genus Maratus; species Maratus speciosus. The sequence continues at coordinate 11,609,364 of OZ010793.1, read as the reverse complement.
ATTGCCGATTTTACTGAACATGCTCTGCCAATGGAGGGTATTCCATTTACGTTATGATCACGTGGTCAAGGCAAAAACGTCTACCGTAAAGAAGGGAAAGCTCCGTAGACGCAATGTAGATCCCTGCCAGCCAGCGAAACAGTTCATGGGAAAAGCAGTAGTAGCTTCCCTTCTTATCAGTTAGGAGTTCTTTGGGTAAATTACCGGTATCACGTGACTTTTTTCAGCCTCAAACCCAGATTTGGAATATAGTCCATTAGAATGTTAATGCAGATGGCTGTTGTAAGAACAAACCAAGAAATTACAAACTAAGGTCTATTTATTTCTCGAAAAACAAATGTTCTCAAGTGGGTGTTTTTTTGCTTCTTAAAGCTAGTTGATTCGTATTCTCTTAAAAGTAACTGCCCTAAAATTAGGCGACGCCTTCAGGAAAAACTTTTCGTAAAGAAGTATATAAGATTATATATATAATTAGTGTATAAGACTTTTAAAAAAAAAGACAGTGTTAGAGTCAATTCTTTGAGTGGCTGTTTTAATATGGTCCTAACTGAATCTTATCTTGTTTTCATTTACGTTTTCATGTATTTCATTTTTCAATTTAATGTTCTTTTTATTGATAGTATTGTTTAAATCCAATTACCTTTATCACCATTAGAAAGTGTTCTTCAGCGTTTAACTGCTTGTATGACGACCATGTAATTTAAGAGGATGTGTGCTTGTATAAGTATGTGTGTTCTACCTCCTCTAAACAAATACTTGTACAAATTCGTATGCACAAATTTATTTGTACAAATAACTTCTAGACATTCTGTAATTTTGTTTAACAGTCGCTTGTTTCTGAAACCTGCTAAAAATAGGGATGCTGGGAAAAAAAAAAAGCTTTTAAAACTGAGACAGAAAAAGGTAACTTTAGAAAGAGGGGATGAATCAACTCACGGAGAGTCCAATGGAAGAAGGAATGGAGTCGAGTATCGAGGTGGTGGTGGTTGTGGTTGTGGTTGTGGTGGAGGCAAGGATGCCCAGCAGTTTCAGATAGGTATCAGTGGAGGTGTGGGAGGCGAGACCCAAAGTGTCCAGGATGGAGCCCGTAGACGTCTTCATGGTCAAGGACATGCCATCGTCCAGCGAGGTCGTCCTGAAAGAAGATAAAAAGACAAGCAACTTGAAAAATATGGACCTATTTTGGTAACCTTACACAGCACTTTAAAATCTAAAATCACTCGACAGAATAAAAATACTGATCGCCAAAATTTTATATACCGCTTGAAAAACGTTTCACTTGTCGTTTAATGTTGCATTTAATTAATTATTTTTCTTTCCCATTTGTTTATTGCAGTTTATTCTTCAGTAATACTTATTAGATTTATAAAAAATTTAAAAACTAGTATCTATTAATAAAAATTATTAAAGCTGTATCCATGATTTGATAAAAATTTATGTAACTTTTAATGAAATGATGGATATATACATATTATACATGCAGATAAGTTTAATTACGCAATCAAGATGTAGGAAAAACTATTTTCTGTGTAAGTAAAAAAAGCGGGAATATGTGATCATCTATTTTTGGTAAGAGTAACTAAAATGTAGCGTCGAGATCCAAAAACGATCGCTAATCACAAACCTGCGATGGTTGTGTTGTTTAAATTTGATAATTGATTTTATGTATTTTTTAGCGCTGAATCCGAAAATGACCTTCATTTTTAACCATCGCTTCAGGATGTTTTGTAAATCGTAAATTTCAATGGTAAAAAGTCAAAAAATAGAGAACATCTGATACTAAAAGATACAGGAAATGGTTGTGTTTCTTAACTTTTGATAACTGATTTTTATATATTTTTAGCGCTGAATTCGAAAATGATCTTCGTTTTTAACCATCTAGTCCGGAGTTTTTTCAAATCGTAAATTTTAAAGTAAAAAAATACCAAAAATTCTGATACTATAAAATAGATGTGATGGTTGTGTTTTTTAAATTTTGATAATTGATTTTTATGTACTTTTTAGCACTAAATCTGAAAATAACCTCTATTTTTAAACATCACGTCAGAATTTTTCGCAAATCGTAAATTTCAAAGTTAAAAAGTAAAAAAAATTGTAAAAAATCCTGACCCGATGGAAAAAATGAAGGCCAATTTCGGATTCAGCGCTGCAAAATACTTAAGAATCAATTATCGAAAGCCAAGCAATATGACACAACACAAATTTTGCAGGCTTGTGAATAAACGTTGCCTTCTAATTGTTAGCGTTAAATCAAGGATTGCGAATAGCGACCTGGCGACCAGAAATTTCGCAACGCGCCTGAGAACTTCAGCTTAAAAGGGCTTAGATCGTTCAATATATGTTTTCATGTACCATATCTGTGGTCTTTAAGAAACGATAATCCTTTCTCCTACAGATGTCAAAGGCACACGCGAAGACAGAAAGAAAACGTTGGAACAGTACAGTACCCTGGGCATGCATCATTCATTAATGACACATGTACATTATAGTAGATGTGTGTGCTGGGATTCGCTACAAATAGGATAATGACTTGACATAGGGGAGACTGGGGACGGTTGACCATACGGGAGGCTTGACCCACCCATCAATTTTCATATTTAAAAGAATTTCAGAGTTTTATCAATAGTTGTCAACCGAAGCTACTGGAATGCTCCAACAACAGTCATCGTTTCATAGAGATAATCGAAAAAGGTGTGGAAAAAATCAATTGCGAGGCGTTTTCAACCTAAAAGTTGTGTTTTTTAGAAATATTTTGTAAGCTTTTTTCAGATAAAATATATCATAGAAATTTAAGTAAGTAGGTTTAAAGTAATGCAGAAATATCGAGCTTTCATTCCAGGCATAAAGACTGTACAGTAAGTTTGGCTTAACATAACAATGTGGCATTCTTTAGAAAAGGTCTATGTAGGGAGGCTTGATCCAGTCAAAGTGAGGGAGGGTTGACCAGATGCTGAAGGCTCCCTTAATTAAGTGGTTTTGGAAATCTTTTTATTATACACCGTGCATAATGAAAAGTTAATGGTATATGCATAAAAGAATGTAAATTTATTCTGTAAAGATTCAGTAAAATGGTGTGATGGAAAAGAAAATGCTTAAAACTGACTATAGAAAAATGTGAAAAATTGCTAGAAAATGGGAAAGTTGATAGGAACATTTTCCATTTAAACATTGCTTACAATAGGTAAATAGAAACAGTGGGAAATGCTAGACAAGACTAGAAAGGATGAAAGCTGCATTCTTAACCCTTTGAGGGGTAGTGGTATGTTTATAAAACCACTTAATTTTAATTCCGATACATCACAATGATACCAGAAGTTTGCTAAAATCTTTTCATTTAACATGTATGCGAAATATGACCTTCTTCTTATTTCCAAATAAATTTTATCATCATGAATTCCGGTGCCAGTCATTTATTTCAACATTTTAGTACTGAAATTACCTTGCACCTTAAAGGTTTAAATCATGTTAATGATAAGTTAAGTGCTCACGCGTTTGTAAAAGAACATCGCATCGATCGAAAAACTTCAGGAATGTATGTAGAAAAATTTCACCAGGGTGAATACAGTGAGATGAAGCCAAACTATGCGACAACTAGATTTCTCAGATCGAGAGTCACAAAAAATAGAATAAGGAGATAAAAAAAAAGCGGGACAGTGGCTTCTAAATCGGGACATAATAACATGAAACACGATGAAAACAGGAACTGTCTCTAACAGAATAATGCCTTAAATGTTAAAATTTCATTTTCCTTACTGTACAATTATACCTACTCAGACCAAATCCTGTTTGAAACAAAATTTTTCTCCTCTGACTTGCGATTCCGTCTTAACAGGTTTGTTTAAGCCTCATATTTAAAGAGTAAATAGAGCCTCATATTTATTTAATTAATCATTTTATTTTTAGGCATTTTTCGATTACCTCGCCACAGGTGATCAATCGCTAAATATTTTGTATGACGCCCACAGTTGTATGGGTGTTGAAACAACAAGGAATTCAATTATGTGCCAACAAATGCACGCCAAAATATCCCAACTGGTTGCCATAAACTGCAACAATAATGGGCTAAAAAGCAGAAAATAAATAATAAACAAAATATGAAGAGTACAATACTAATAAGTATAAAATCAAAAATAGTTTTTTTAAACGCTATTTTATAAGCATTCAATGTTCATCTTCAAAAGTACGTCTATTTGTTTGACTGCAATTCATGTTATTATTTTTTTTTTCAAAAATTTCTTTTACAATATATTCATTTGGCGTGGGCACGGAACTCGATTATGAAAAATTCGAGGATTTTTTTGCGCTTTCTAGAAAATGCAAGCAAATATTATAAAAATATTTTTTTTTAATAATAATTAAAGCATGTAGAATAAAGTTATTTTGTTCTTTTTTAAACTGATTTTATTTCTCTTCACCAATAGTGCAATATAAAACAAAGTGTGTCAAGCCTCATATGTAGCGGGTCAACCCTCCCTTATACGAGGAGCCTTGACCCATTATTTTCTCATGGTTAAAATAAATCATTTTTCAAATTTCTTATATGTTACACTTATATAGCAGTTTTATTTTGATAACTGATTGTATAACGAATAAAATGATTTATAAAACTTTATTCTACGTTCAATATTTAAAAAATAAAAAATCATTTTGTAAAAAGTGGGTCAACCCTCCCTAGTCTCCCCTATACCAAAAGCTGGTTGCTGTGTACGCTGGCACAGTCATGCCTGTACAGTTGACCAGAAAGGGGTGCAATACGTTCGCTTAAGTCAGAGTAAAGATTATTGAAGAAGTTTGATTTGATAGATCCTCAACTGATTCTACTCATGAGAAAATCGTAAGATCAGCGTTTTCGTATCAATGCTACATCACAGTGAATGTTGTAAGACCTGAATGCCTACTTTTTCGCGCAAGACTTTTATACTTTGGAATAAATGCCGCTATATCCCGATAATTTCCAAAAGTAATATATCTATTTAACCAAACAGAAATATTAAAACCTAGGCAAACCTTAACATTGAATTACTCACATATGCGTACTTGTCGAAAGATCATTAGAGGCCTAATGTGGAGACAAGATACGATTTTGATGCTTTGCTCTTTTTTCAAGTGATAATTCATGCAAAAAACATTCAATTAACTTATAAATAGGTAAAATAGGCTTCAGAGATACGTTTAGCATATAAACTTACTTCAGTAACTTTATAAAGCTAATTTACAAAATTCAAACTCTTTGCTCCTAATTTTTCTAGAAGGCAGTTGGAAGTACTTGATCATAAAAAAACTTCCCCGATATTTGAACTCTCTAGCGGCCTAACCACTCAATAAATCGAAAGTAAATTTAAGATATTTTTATTTGAAGGTATGCGTTGGAGATCTTGATGATTTAAAACAATAGAGTTCTCACGGTTATGCATACAGTGAAAACATTTCGTAATTTTCGAATGGTAATACCCACTTTTTTCCTGCGCAGATTCATCAGAGCAATGAAAAACCATAACTGGAGTTGGAACGATACACGTATAAAGGCAATTGCCAGCGTAAAATATTTGCGAAGAAGATCATCGTAAAGAACCAATGACAACACATAGAGGATGTGCATTGACGCATTTTTCATAAATCACAGCGATAGGCAGAAGAAGTACCAATCACAGAACACCACGATTAAAGCATTGCGTGTGAAAAACATTTAATAAGAATTTTGGGAAGATTGTTTCTTCAGTCAGGTGTTCGAACGTGCCAACAAGATGTCACAGGAAAACAATGAGGTGAACTCATAAATCTGTTTTATCTGAACGAGGAAAATACTGCCAAAGCAGTGCGAGTTTAACGGCGAATGCATAAGATAAGACGAAGTCCATGTTCCGTAAAAACTGTACGTGATTTGGTAAAAACAATTTAAGAGACTGGATGCACATGTGATAGACTACGATCCGGACGGCCATCTGTTCCTGTTGAATTTGCTGTCCTGTGTAATACAACTACTGCAGATCCATTGCATACTGGATAAGTATTGCCCGTAATTTGGGTGTACCGAAAACTACAGTCCTCAAGATCCTGCACTGTGTTCTGCGAATGTTTCCTTAACGATTCCAGTGCGTCCAGATTTTGTAACCTGAAGGCGAGCAGCAGCGTTTTGACTTAGCAAATCATTTTTTCATCAGATAGGATGAAGATAACAGGGGGCCGCTGCGGATATTATGGACGGAGGAGGCACATTTATCTTTAAGTGAAAACGTAAACTCCAAGAACTGCGTTCACTGCACTGACGAAAATCCTCAGGATGTGACACCAATGCCTTTACATGAAGTTAAAGTGACTGTGTGGTGCAGCGTCGCAAGCACTTCTTCGAACAGGTCTCTTCCAAAGGTATGAAGAGAAGACGTGCTCCATCACAAGTGTTCGGTATACAACAATGTAGAATTATGTAATTCCAGAATTGCAGCAGCGAAATGTCGTTAATGTCATTATATGGATGCAAGAGGGTGCTCCTCCACACGCCGCCATATGTGTTCGACAAGTGCTGTAACAGTATTGGTGATCGCAACTTTGCAGTTTCGTGATCACCGCGATTCCCGACCTTATTCCGATGGATTTCTGGTTCTGGGTTTATTTGAAATCGCAGGTATACTCATCAAATCCAAGAGATTTACCAGAATTGAATGATGCCATAAAACGGGAAGTTATACAGATTCCTCCTGCAATGTTACTTTCGTTATTGTTGTCAACAATCTCCCGCATTCAATGCGTTATTATCTGCGAAGGTGAGTACGTTGAAAACTGCTAATTCCAAAAAAAGTTCTTCCCCTCTTCCTTCTTGTGTTGTCATGGGTCGTTTACGATGCTCTTCTTTGCAAATTTATTACTCCGATAATTTTCGTGATACATGCATCGTTCCAACGCAATTTATGTGTTTTCAATACGCTGATGAATCTAAGCAGGAAAAAAGGTGTTGCCATACGAAAATTTGGAAATTATTTCATTATAACCGTAACCGTGAAAGCCCTATTGTTTTAAATAATCACGATTTAGAACTCACTCTTTAAATAACAATATCTGAAATCTCCTTTCGATTGGCTGAGCGTTTAGCCCACTAGGGTTTCATATACACGAGGGAACATTTTTTATGACCACCCTGCACTTCTACAGACCCGTCATCCGCTCATTTTGTGCTATCATTTTTTGATTAATCAAAGCGATCTGAAATGTTTTCCTTGAATATGTTAAAGAACGTCTAAGGGGTCTTGTACCTTTTAAACTCGTCGGAAATCAACAAAAACATTCAAAGTTTGAATGAGTGTATCTTTTAGTAATGTTTTATGTATAAACATGAAATTTTCACTTTTGATTAAACAGATTATGCTTTTTAATATAATACCAGTAGAAACTCACTAGTCTTCAGCAGAACTCGTGTATTCTTGAAATTAAAATAGTTCTTTTTTTTTCACTCTGTAAATCATTGCACGCATGACAACTTGAGAACGTATGTATGGATTGTTATGAATTCTAATGGTAGCATATTACAAAGCACAATCTGTTTAATCAATATTCAAAATTTTACTTTTATACATAAAAAGATTTTGAAGATAGACTCATTCAAACTTTGAATATATTCGTTAATTTTTACTGCGTTTAAAAGGTACAAGACACCAGAATTGAGGATGAAACAATATTTCCTATTAACTGAAACCGAATTAAGAAAAAATGGCCGACCTCTGCGGCATCCTCCGGGTATCCCATGCACCCCTGTCCGCCGAAGTGGAGAGCGGCATGGACAGGGTCCGGTTTCTATCTTTGATCCTTCTCAGGGGTACCGTGGTAGGTTCTTGGTCCAGGGGAACGGGCGGAAGGCGACGTCGGACTTTCTTGCCTCCTACGCCGTCTATTCCATCCAAAGATAGCGTCGTCGTCGTCTCGGATAGGTCCTTATTAGAAGGAAAAGGAAAGAATTTCGTTAAAAAAAGCAAAAGTAAAACAGAAATGTGCTGTGTATTCAGGATATGATCAAAATTTGAATTTAAGGGAAATACAGTGGGATTTTGTGGCCCTCTTTCCATTTGGGTACAAACTTCTAAACACACGATAACTCATCGTTGCTACAAATATGATTTCTGGGAGTGTTTTAGCAGAATTCAGACTTACCAGAAGGCTATTTCTGTGTTCCCCATACAAAAATACTATAAAGTACATTTGCAGCACGCATACTTGTCAAAGACAGTTTTCCTTCAGGACATTATTGAACGAGGATTGGTTAAGAGGGCTACTAGCTTCGGAAATCTCATCCGTAATGTTGAGTCTATTTACTTTTAATGCATTCGTCCGTTTAAAATATCTTCTCGGGAAATTCCTATTTTTAACATCTTTTTTCTGTGTACTCTTCTTAAAGGATGTCTCTTTTTAGGTGCGTTCGTAATTATATAAATACGTAGCACCTATAGTTGTCTTTCAGTCCGTCCGTCTGTCCGCATATAACAGAGCAAAAGGTACCCAACCGAATCGTTTGAAATTTAAAATATATAAATGTTGCATAATTTTGTCGAGTCATTTCAAATTTTATGAAAATCTGATGTACAGTTTAATTACAGGGACCGTCAAAATTTTCCCGTTATATTACGGCCAATGCGAAAAAATTATTTCAAGTGCAAATTAATGATGTTATAGCCTTTCGAACAGAATGAAATGGATAGGCACTTATGAAGTGCACTAAAATATACATTCAGTACAATATGCGGTGCAAAAAATATTTATAAAACTAGTTATAGTACGAACGCACGTCATTTGCCACGTTTGACGAGCAATTTCTAACTTGTTTTCTTAGTTTTCAAACTATTTCTAAAATCTAGGCTGAATTTAATGTTTTATGTGTCGAAAACGGGCGAACTGTGAGTCAGATTTTAACACTTCCTATAAAATTAAATCTATACTTTAGAAATATTTTGCGAACTCAGAAGAAAAGAGACCTCTTTTAGGAAGTGTGCACAAAAAATAGAAGTTAAAAATATTCATTTCCCGGGGAGATATTTTAAATATGCGAATGCATCCAATGCCCATAGACTTTACATGAGTGAGGGGAAATCGGAAGCTGAGTGACCAGCCCCCTTAACAGCTTGTTGACCCTGTTCCGATTTCCCGGGCACATAACAGAAGTTTCTTTAAGAAGTAGTGATGATTTTCTCTGGAATTACACTGTAAAAAATACAAATGGTTCTTAATGTATAAAAATATTACATAAACACGATTAAAAATAGACCGTAACATCTTCTGAGTGATCCACGATTTCAAAAAGCTTTCTCTATCATTAGAAACCTCAGAAACCCATACATTTTGAAGATTTAATAAAGCAGTTATAAAAACGCACTTTCATTAGTTGCCACGGATTTTCGGAAACGTTTCCGACTATTTTTATAGCGCATTAATAAGTTTTCTCAACCCTGAATGAACTCTCTAGCACAGGGTTTCTCAAACTATGGTACGCGAAACTCTGTTTAGCCGTACGCGAAAGACCGATACTGGTATGTGAAATGAAATAAAAATATATATACGAAAGAGGAAAGAAATGAGCTTATTTAGCTTTCCTGTTATGGATTACTGGAATCCACATTCAAAAAGATGGATGTAACAGAATTTTAGTTAGCGAGAAAAGAATGACACCTTCTGATATCTGTAAAAGCTCCCAAGTTGCTCCTTGTTTTTAGCACAACATATATTTGTGAATGTGCTTTCTCTTCATTTTTTTATATGAAAAAGAAATACAGGAATAAACTAAACATCGTATCTGACTTACGTCTAAAACCAACAAAGATGGAACCAGACATGAGGAATCAGTGTTTGATAAAGCATCTCATTAGCAATAGAAGAGAATTAATAGAGCACCCCTACTGTATATGTATCAATTTAAGCCAATATGTCATAATGTATTGTCGCTTTTTTTTTCTACCAAAACACTGTATTTTGATAATGTACATATTATTGAAAGGTAATGATGATACTGCCTTTTATACGAATGTTTTTATGAAGCTATGTACCATTTTAATAGTAATCATGCAATTAAATACAATAAAATCTGCTCTGACGGAAGGACAAAAGACTGGAACAATATTTCATTTTAGACATATTCCGTTTACACAGGTTTTTCTGCATTAGCTCTGAATTTGTCACCTGGTGGTACGCTGAAGTATGAACTTCTATTGAGTGGTACATCGGTCTAAAAGTTTGGGAAGCCTTGCTCTAGTGCATAAATTTTTTATCGCCCACCCCCTCATGCTAAACTTATTTTGTAATAACAGTACATTGAACAAGAAAAATATTAAAAAGTTACATATCAACTTTAACCAAATTTTATGAAAAAAATAAAGTGTGTCACATGTACTTTATACTCTGAACAACGTATAAAGTGAAATTTGAAGTGTTGCGAAATGATAACACTATGCATTGTAGGATCAAAATAATAAAACAACGTATAAAGTGAAATTTGAAGTGTTGCGAAATGGCAACACTATGCATTGTAGGATCAAAATAATAAAACAACGTATAAAGTGAAATTTGAAGTGTTGCGAAATGGCAACACTATGCATTGTAGGATCAAAATAATAAAACAACGTATAAAGTGAAATTTGAAGTGTTGCGAAATGGCAACACTATGCATTGTAGGATTAAATAATAAAACAACGTATAAAGTGAAATTTGAAGTGTTGCGAAATGGCAACACTATGCATTGTAGGATCAAAATAATAAAACAACGTATAAAGTGAAATTTGAAGTGTTGCGAAATGGCAACACTATGCATTGTTGGATCAAAATAATAAAACAACGTATAAAGTGAAATTTGAAGTGTTGCGAAATGGCAACACTATGCATTGTTGGATCAAAATAATAAAACAACGTATAAAGTGAAATTTGAAGTGTTGCGAAATGGCAACACTATGCATTGTAGGATCAAAATAATAAAACAACGTATAAAGTGAAATTTGAAGTGTTGCGAAATGGCAACACTATCCATTGTTGGATCAAAATAATAAAACAACGTATAAAGTGAAATTTGAAGTGCTGCGAAATGGCAACACTATGCATTGTTGGATCAAAATAATAAAACAACGTATAAAGTGAAATTTGAAATGTTGCGAAATGGCAACACTATGCATTGTTGGATCAAAATAATAAAACATTCTATAAATCAACATAAAATCAAAACAACACACAGGACGCGTTTCGAGATGAAAAATATAACAGCCCGTCATCAGCCAATGTAAACACGTGTTCGTAAGCGGACAAGGTGAAATGTGTTTACATTGGCTGATGATGGGCTGTTATATTCTTCAGCAGGAAACGCGTCCTGTGTGTTGTTTTCATTTTATGTTGATTTATACAATGTTTTATTATTTTAATTGTGTTTTATCGCCAGTTTTTTAGTACTGTTTCATCTAAATATAGGTGTTTAGGATGGCACCCATTCCCAAGAAAATATTTCTATATTCAACCTATATGTTTTACAGTCACAAATGAGCCTTATTTTAATCTGTTGAGACCTTAACATTAACCTCAAAATTAATATGTTGTTAGTCTTGCATGTATATATTCAGTTACGTGCATTCAATACATTACTATCCAATGTATATAATCAGTGTTGTGCAAATGTTTATTTGAGAATGAATAGTATACTAAAAAGCTATTAGCAGGTTTGAGAAAACTGATTCATGCATTATAAAAACTACTGGGAAACATTTCCTAAAATCACTGGCAGCGAAAGATACTATGTTTTGATAAACTATCCTTTAAATCTCGAAATTATTGTTCGTTTTCGAAAGCCGCGCCTCTCACGATTCTACTATCTAAAGGGGTGTTACGCTGCTATGAGCATTTTCCGCAGTTCTGCTTAGGCATTCTCATCTAAGATTGGTACTTTGTTATTTTTTACTTCTGATCAAAGTTTAAAATCTTATTAATATCTCGTTTTAATTCAAATTAAAACTTATGTATTTAGTGTTCAAATGAGTAGTTCGAGTAGAAATAAATCTTTCAGGAGTGGTAGTAAGAAATTTATATATAATGTCATTCAATTTTGTGATCAAGAAACAGAAAAAGGAGAATTAATTGTTCCGATAGCTCATTCTACAAAACGAGCCAGTCAAATTGCCGGGGTTTCTAGTAGTACTATTAAAGAGATTCGCTGAGAAGCAGGAGATGAGCGTAATCCTGTTTTTTGTTCGCTCAGAAAAAAAAGACTTAAAAAGAATGGGAAAAAAACAGGTGTAGACGAATTCGATTGCAGCGTTATTAGACAAACTGTACACGATTTTTATGTCAAGGAGAAAACAATCCCGCCTTTGAATAAATTGCTTCCTGTTTTAAAAGAAACTATCAATTTAAAAAATAAAAATTAATTTTGTTTCGCGAAATGCAAAAATAATGTATAACTTAAAAAAATTTTTAAGCGTTTTCGTTTTTTATAAATATTAACTACAATAACTTTTTTACATAAATGGATATTATTTCCTCAAAAGCGCATTCTTAAAAAATACAGCTAAACAAACTCCGCTCACCCCTATTTTGATAAAATCAAAGCAGGCCAGACGCATGCGCAATAGAGCGGAGGGTTTTGCTATCCAAAAACAAACAGTATATTGGTTTCTGAGGTTTGTAATTACAAAGAACGCTTTTTGAATCGTGATGTAACTCGGAAGAGGTGTCTATTTCTACGGTCTATTTTCCTCCCTGGTTATTTTATATTTTGATAAATTAATAAACATTTTCCTTTTGTTTATAGTATAAGCAAACTCTCCCAAAAATGATGCAAAAGATGTAAAAACAGATATGGTAAAAGCAGAAGTCGTTTTTTTTTTTTTCATTTTGAGGCCCTCTTAACTCTTTTCGGCGCGGAGTAATTCTGTTTGTAAAATGATTAAATGAAGGACTGACACTGGAATTTACAAACGAATTTATTAGAAAATAAAAACTTGCTTATTTTCCTGTACTTTATAAAAGGAAAATTTTAATTAAACTCTATGGGTGTCAATACTCTTGAAATGAGGTGTCCTTTTTTGTGAACTAAAGGATTAAAGGGTGTTTCCGCTAAAGGGTTAAGTTTTAGAGGGTAACCTCGTGCTCTCTTTGCCTTTTCAATAATCCAGGGCTTGCATGCATGAAAGACAATTTATTTCTTTAAAATCACGGCAATAATATTCACAGTTTGGTGAACATTTATAATAGATACACTATCTTAAATTTACGAAGTAGAAGTTTAGCAAATTTTATATTTTTGTGGACTTTAGATTGCCTTTCCTTTTATGAAATGGGGGTAAGGAAAACTGACCTCGTCTTTTAAAGTGAAAAGAAGCAATTCAACCAGCATATTAAAATAACCTCTTCAATTATCCATAGAATCAATGTATTTATTTTACCTTTCACGCAACCTCCTTCAACTTAAGTTTTAATTATTTCAGATTAAAACTTTTTTTCCGCTACTTAAACATGCTTCAGTAATGAATTGCAAAATTGAAATTTTATTAGTACAATTTACGCGGTGGTCTATAATTTAACCCAGTAAGATTTTTTCTTATTCGCTTTTAAACCAATATCTTTATATTTACAAAATTTGTATCAAAATGAAACTCAAAATCTGCAAATTATGTACAATTATATATATATATATATTTAGCTTATATGGGTGTTATGTATGCATACCGAAGACATGGATCTTTGTAAGGCATATTTGTAAATACATGCATTGACTCAAAAGTTATTATAAAATAATCTTATTGAGTTAATTGTAGACGACCCTGGAAATATTTTGTCTCTGTAAACATGTAAACTAACAATTACATTTTTGGGGAAAGAGTATGAGGTAATTGTTTACGTCCTAAAAGCAACGGAGAATTTCAAAGAATTATGGATTTTAGGTTTGCGAACATAAGAGAAACTAATGTAATCAGAGACTACACAGGTATTTTTAAACCCTTTTTCATTCAAGGGCACACTTGAATATATAGTAGTTAAAATTGACGGCACACCTGAGTTTATAATTAAATTTTATGCCACGCTTAAATTAAGGTGATATGAAACACATATGAGTTATTTATCAACAGGAATAAAATTCTTCATCACAGGGGAAAAAAGAAGAACAATTTATTATAGCTTATTGTAGAAGAATTTTAATAAATAATTTTCTTAAAACAATTTTTATAACTTTTATTTTAATTGGATTACATTTAAAAGCATACATTTTATTTAAAAAAGGATACATCTGTTAATTCATTAAATTTTGGTAGAACTTGAGGAAAAATATTCTCGGCATAAACATTTGCCACAGCAGAACGATGACTCATTTATCCCCAATGACTTTTATTTCCGTGCAATTCTTTAATCGACCTGACAAATGAGAATATTTTAGCTGAACCATTTTTCACAATTCTACAGTGCCTCACACTATTTTTAACCCTGATGATAGTAGATTATACCTACGGCTTCGTTTAGAAAGAAGTATGCCGAACTTCATTAAAATGAGCTACTTGTACAACTGGGAAGCATTTTTCAAGTGTAAAATTGTTAGAGAAATAGTTCTACTTAAAATTTTTAAAGCATCAGAAGATTAAAACTGATAATGTAAAAGAAAATTAAGTACAGTAATGAGTTCATTTTATGAAGTATTCTCTACAATTCGGAAACGAAAAAATAACAACACAGGATTAAAAATTTTAAACACGAATTTTTCAAATTGACTAATAGTAACATCGGCTCTATTAGAAATAAGATGACATACAGGATATTAGTTTAGCTAAATTTATATTTTTTATGGAAGTATCACAACGTGCTTTGACGCGACGTCTCAATTAATGTTTAAACATTTTTTGGAGATGACCTTGACGTTCTTGAAAAATATTAAACCTTTTGTAGACCTTTTCAAATTTGAAATAAAACGTTTCATCCGAAAGTAATTTTAACGTTCGTAAAATATTAATATAGTTGTCATTTGAAAGAAAAATAAAAAAACTGTTTAGCTATTTAGCCTTCTAATCCAATGGAAGTACCTGAAATTTAATAGCTAGTTCACATTATCTAATTTTTATCTAACTGCATCAAGCTAACTTACATTTAACTGCTCTGCCTCGATCTCTTCGCATCGAGCGTTGCGTTGCGTATATGTGACGTATAATCGTGCCCAAAATCTTTATTTTTCTTACCAATAAAAATGAATAGTAAATTTTGTTTTATTCAAATAGAAAAATTTTGTGATTAAATTAGAGTTTGATTTCAATTACTGGTGATAAAAAAACAAAAATTCTGTACAAAACGCTCTTTGGGAAGGGCTTAAATCAGACGATGTGTTTCCCCAATGACACAATGTCAGACGTTCGAGAAAATTACAGAATCTTTAAGGGTAATTAATCTATATTAATTTTTAAACATAAGTAGCGAGACATAGGCAACATCTTTCTTGAAATTTCATTTATTAACTGATGTGTCGGAAATAGAAGTGATATAAGACTTTGGAAACTAGACTTGAGAACTTTAGATTTCAAGACAAATGGCTGGGTTCACTGTTCCAGGATCCTATTAACATCTAGCCAAATCAGTTATAACCCCTGGAGGAGCGGTGGGATAAAATACATCCCACCTAAATTAAACAAGAATCTCACCAGAGAATTTTAACTAAATTTTTTATTTTTATCTTTGGAGGAAAATCGTTGAAAAATTGCTTTTCCTTATAAAAAAATTTTTTTTTTCGATTATTCCGGTGAGAATTCGATATTTAGAGACATTTTTGCTTGCCCCTCAAGGGATTAAAGTTATCGATGTAGATATCGAAGAAAATGTATCACTTCGTGCGTTCAGTTTTTTAGCTTTTTACTTCTTCTATCTTTGCAAGAAGAAAGTACTGGATTCGTGAAAATCTTCGACTTCCGATTTTCGAGGGATTGACACGTTTTAGGGGTCCGAGATCCCCAAAAAATGTTTTTGCAAAATATCTGTCTATGAGTCTGTCTGTATGTGACACACATTTTGTGGGTGTTCTATCTCAAGAACGAATGCACAGAATTTAATAAAAATTTATATTAAGTTAGTCCCTGATATAAATAGTTGCTGACTAGTTCTCGGTGTAAATCAACTGACAGGTGGCGCTGTCAGGCTGCATTTTTCACGATTTTCACTATAGGTCTCTCTCTCAAAAACTAATGCACGGAACAAAGCGATATAAATAAGCGTCCTATCTTAAATGGGAGAGGTAACTGCAAGATTAAAGGCGAGGTCACATCATCAAAGTCGCACGCCACGTAGCGGACGGGGTTGAACTACAGAAAGATGCCTAACTGTTTTCTTCTTTATGGATAATCTATTAATTGTACATCTATGAAATAACTGCGCTAGCGCAAACGTCGTGTTTTCATTTGTTTGTAGCATTTATATTCTGACAGTAATAGAATATTCTATTAATTTTTATTTGTGTTTTTTGATTTATCTACTATAGTTAATTGTTTAAATAAAAACAGTTCTTTTTAGAACTAATATTATTTGTTAAAATGGCAAAATGTTGGCCATCGAATAGCTGTAGTTTTCGAAATTGTAAGAAAATTATTTTTCTTAAAGAATCTGCCTTTTTCCAAAGGGTAAAACAAGTTAGTTGCGTATTTTTACTTTAATTTATAAAAAAAAGGATAAAATATTATTTAATATATATTATCAAATGTTGTTACAAAATACACCCGATTTTAATTATTTTCTTTTAATGAAATGAAAAATGACGCATAAAAAGAAGTAAGTAGTTAATGTGTAAAGATAGAATTTTGTAGTCTCATTTTTTACTCAATTCTTTATGTGCTAAAGTTGTAAAAAATTATATACGCGGTTGTATTCCCGATAAGAATAGAACGTTTATGAATGTTTAGAATATGTATAGAATTTAATTATAAATAAAATATTCAATTTTAAGTTCTTTTGTTCGTGTATCGAGCGCAAACGATAAATTTCCAATATTCTCTTAATCGCATTGCACTCATCTTATTTAACTTACAAATATTTCATTCATTTAATTTAAAACTCATTTCATTTTATATTCGGAATAACTTTCATTTAAAAGGCATGCCTTAAATGTTGTTCTATTAAACGAGCAAGTGTTGTTCATTTATTTGTTGAAATATTTTGCGAGTCTAGGCAATAACTTCAATAATTTTCCTAAAATCGCCAGAATTTTTTTTTAAGTAGACAAAGCCGTTCAGACAATCCCTGTTAAAAATTCAATTACGAATTTCAGATTGCTACTTACTCACAGAAGATGAATCTTGTTTTCCAGATTTATTGCAAAATATTTTTGTTACATCTTGTTTTGATAAAAATATGTGTATTTAAAAAAAAAGTCGCAATGTCATTTTAGTTTAAGGGCAAAAGGCAGTAATACTTTCGTAGCGTTAGTGCTTTTTTACCGAAATTAAAATGATTATGCGTCTATTTTTTTTTAAATGTACATAATTTTATCAAAACAAATTGTAATAAAAATGTTTTGCAATAAATCTGGTAAACAAGATTCATCTTCCATAAGTGAGTAAACATTCAAAAAATATGCGCAAGAGATGTACAGATAGTAGATATTCTGTCATATATGACGTCATACTGAAAACCCGCGTATTTGCATTAACAACCCCGTCCACCAGATGGCGCAGCTGTGTCATTATATTCCAGATTCCAGCATTGACATTGTACGTTTAATATATATGGGGCATTCTTACAATCTTTTGACTTTTGGGGAAAAAAATTCTGACAAAATTAAACTTGCTAAAATGACATTTTAATCTGATAGACGAATGCCTTAATGATTCAAAATAAAGAAAAAATGGTCAGCAGCGAAATTTTTTTTATTTAACTGAGGTTTAAGTTAAACTTGCGAGTTTAATTTTCCTTACCATTTTACCCCTATTACTTTTTATTTTCTCATCAAATTTTACTTATAATGAATTTGCATAGTACCCACAGGACATTCAAATAAGAAATAATAACAATGTAGTACTTTTAATACAGAATTTTTCTATATTGTCTTAAAGGGGTGTTAAAGAGGGGACGGTAAAGTAAAAAATGGTTTATGGTATTGGAAAAAAGGAACGAAATGGTAAAAAAAGGGACGGTAAGAATGGAACGGTAAGGAAAATTACCACCTATTTTTAGGAAAATCATGTTAAGACTAAGTGATAGCCACAATGTCCATTGATTTTTAGAAATAGTTGTTAACATTGGATTAAATTAGAATTTTTTTTAAAATTTACATCGAAAAGTGCAGGAATAAAACTTGGGGACGGTGAGACTACCCATAAAGCCACGATGCTTGAAATTGATATTTAAATTCTACAGTCAATTTCCTGCCAAAGAATCTTAGACATTCTTTCTCTAGCATACTTCTGCATGAGAAAAAACTTGAAGAAAATTCTGTGGCTGCATCTGAAATGATTTTCTGTATCATTTTAGAAGAGGGATGGTAAGGAATCTAAAAACCAGGGACAGAGTTTAAAAAATAATAACAACCCTAAAAATGTGTGCAAGTTAATTTTTAGCTACATGTTTATATAAAACAATAGTTCCAGTTTCAGAAAAAAATTACATCGAATTATGTTTATTGAAACAATTTTATCCAGACAGCTCCAAACTTAAAAATCATCATCAGGGACACGGGACGGTATAGGAGGTTTTCAGATGTTTGGACCCCCAACATCGACCAAAACTTGTTAATATTGTTGTGCAATCATGCAATGGGATGTTCTCCAGTATATGAAATAAAAAAAAACACAAAAAGTGTATTAAAATAAAAATTATTATTCAGGGGCATGAAAGTTAAATGATTGTGAGAATGCCCCATATGCAGTGCACGGAATTTAATCAAACGTCATATTATGTTACACTCTTACCTAACTATATCTTTTAGAATTCTCATGATGGGCATAGTTGATCATTTAACTTTGGCACTGTGATGACGAATTTTGAAGTACTTAACATGCATCCGATAGGAGAAAATTTTGGGATAGGCGCATTCGACTTGTTAATTTTTGCACTTTGAGAACATGTTTCAGAACTTGAATCCCTGTCATTTAATTGCAGCTTGATTTCAGGGATTTTTTTAACATCTTTATCAGTTTATTAAACGTACTAAAACTCGTAACCGTCAGTTCCGAAAAGTTTAATCTTAAACTTAAGGCTCAGCTAAAAATTTATAATATTGCTTATTTTCAAGTTATTGTGTGCCACCGAAAAGATTGGCTCTCCTTTCCCCTGTTTATTGCACATAACATGTGCACATGTGCATGTGCCTGCCTATTGCTGTGAACATTTTCATCAGCAGCAAAGATCTAGGACGTCAGGTCAAGAATGAACTTTTATTTCATGTCAACTTAATGTTTATAGGAAACTTTCTTTAATTTCTTACATAAAAGACGCCATTAAAAGTAATTCTTTCGTCACATAGACCTCGAGTGCTATTTTTTTTTTTTTTTTTTTTTTTTTTTTTTTTTGCATGTTATAAGGTCCTGATATTATTCTATAAAAATTATCTATACAGGATGATTCTAAATTCATTTTTCAAACTGTAAGGGTTGGTACAGGACACTGTATAGGAATGTATGGGCGCAAGTGACGCGTTGACGTACAAATACTACGGGGCCAATTCATACCAGAAAAGTCCTATACTATTCTTTTCTTTATTTAAGAGAGACATTTCATGTTTACATTGAAAAAAAAAGTCTTCTTTGAAAATTTCGGTGTGAAATTGAAACTTTTGAATTAAAAAAAAGTCCATTTGTAAAGTCCTTTTCATGTATTTCCTATGTTTGACAGATTTGCCAGTTTTGCGTTTTTTTTTTTTTTTTTTGTTTTTTTTTTTTATTCAAAACTTTCGATGTCATACCGGAAATTTTCAAAGAAGACTTTTTTCTTTATGTAATCATGAAATGTCTGTCTTAAATAAAGAAAAGAATAGTATAGGAATTTTCTGGTATGAATGAGAAATTTGGAAATAAATAGAGAGCGACATTGGCCCCCAAACAACCCTTGGGGTACAAACACATTTGGTGTTTGTACCCCAACGCGTCACTCGCGCCCATACATTCCTACAGTTCATATTCAAAATGTTAGAATAATTGAGTAAAAGTAATAAGAAAAATTATTTTTCATTTATTTATTTTTGATACTAAGCAAATGCGATTAAATTTCTTATAAATTAAATCTAGAATGTTTTGATAAGGTTTTAACATTTACAAAATATAAAATATAGTACAATAAATTAGATATACAGCTTTCTGAAACACATCAAAATATTAGAATAAAATTTAGATTTCTTCAAAATATTAGAATATTTTATTTTACGCAAAAATATTACTTTATGAATATGAAGTAAATGGTAGTTAATATTTTGTAGCATCCCCTTTAGCTTTCATAATCGATCTTGCATACTATATACAAGGTGTTTACAAACATTTGTATCAATATTAGCCCAAATACACTTTATACGTGCCACTAACTCAGTTTTACTTGAAGGAGGATTTTCTTGGAGTTTTTTCTTCGTTATGCACCATACATTTTCGATGGGATTAAGGTCTGGTGAATTTGGTGGCCAAGGAAGTACCTTAATGTTGCGTTGGCGGTAACAATTCTTAGTTGACACCGAGGTATGCGGTGACGCTAAAACTTGTTGAAAGACGAAATCATCTCCAAATAAATCTTCTAATAATGGAATCATGTAATGATCCAAAATTTCTTGATATATCTGAGAATTAACCTTTTCGTAGACGATGCATAACTTTCCAGGTCCTTCAGGTTTTGTCCATAACACTTGCAGCAAATTTTACGGAACGTTTAAGGCATTCTTTATCAAATGCTTCTTGCTTCATTCTCTAAACTCGAATACCTTGATTACCATATGAAACACAAAACATACTTTCATCACTAAATAATATATTTTCCCAATCTTCTTCGCTCCATAAACGCTTTGATTTACACCAATTCAATCTTATACGCTTTTGTTTTGCAGTCATGAAAGGTTTTGTTTTCGGTACACGAGATTCAAACTTAAATTTATGATGACGTCTGAATCTTGTCGATATAGAAACTTCAACTCCTTCTTCTTTCTATTTTCGGTGCAAGAATCGTACACTTTTAAAACGGTTTTTTTAACTATACGTCTCAGTTTCATGTCATCTCTAGAAGATGTTTTTGTTTTCCGCCACTATTTCGGCGATTATTTTGAAATTTTCCATTTTTTAAATATTGTGTTAGTATTTTGCTAACGCTTGATTGCGAACAATGTAAATAATTCGCTATATAACATTGATTTTTTCGTGCCGATACAAATGAACCATACGAAGTTTAATAGATTCAGGAATATCACTCACACGACCCATTTTAAGACGAAAAAGCAAAGAAACTGCAAAAAGAATACTGATTTTAAATAAAATCGTCTGAATTTAATGAATGATGCCACCAGTTATGAATTGGTGATAATCAAAGGAGAATTAATGGAAATATTCTAATATTTTGAACCACTTGAATAAATATTCAAATATTTTAGATTTTCAAAATAATTTTTTTTCAATTAATCTTTTCAAAAATGATATTAATTTTAAGATAATAAATAAGTTTAATCAACAATAAGTTCTTAATAAAAATATTA
Organism: Maratus speciosus; assembly: GCA_963932465.1. Taxonomy (NCBI): domain Eukaryota; kingdom Metazoa; phylum Arthropoda; class Arachnida; order Araneae; family Salticidae; genus Maratus; species Maratus speciosus. The sequence continues at coordinate 11,587,730 of OZ010793.1, read as the reverse complement.
TTTGCATATTTGCATTAAAAGACATTAAATTACCAAACGATATTTTCAATTTGTAAAAAAAGTAATTATTCTAATATTTTGAATATAAGCTGTATACAATAAATGATTGTTACAGTGTCCTGTACCAACCCTTAATGTTTGTAAAATGAATTTAGAATCACCCTGTATACTGAATAACATGCCGGGTCACCCGAGACACGCAGGACCCGATTGTAGACCTCTAACTTAGAGTCTTAACGGGGCCTGGGCAGACGGCGGGACGTTTTTTCAATGAAGAAGATTGTAACGCTCACTAAAGTTTGTGAGTTGGGAGAGAAGTTGTTCCGCGCGGATCGATCCGTCCATTGATTGGCCGCGGTCTCCGTGGAAACGTTCATTGAGGACGCTCCTCCCCCCAAAATAGCCGAGGAGAAAGAATCTCTACCACATTCAGATGGATAAGTGAAGCACACATCAAGTTGACAGCCAGCACTAACAGGGTCGTGACATTCGAGTGGGGGGGGCGGGGGGAAGCAAAATAAACGAATTTTATGGCAATCCGAGTGAAGTCCTCTCACTGCTTCTTCGGCGAAATAGAGCCCCGCTGAAAATAATCGGATCGTTTTCAAATGGGCAGAATTCTTTATTGTCATTTTTCTAGCTCGTAAATCTTCAGATTAGAAGCCTCAACCTATATTTTGCAAGACATTTTAATTTTCATCTCACTTCACACAATATCTAATGTTCTGAAATCCGCAATTTAATGATGTTGGATTATTTATGTACTTCTAAGCCTGTAAGATTTCACAAAGATTCTGAAAATCTAATTTTTAAGAATGTTCAAAAGAGCCTGATTCTATTTAATTCTCGCTTTCAAATTAAGTTGCTAGGCAACAGTTAAATGTAGACGTGAAAAACTATTCGGATGTGCCAATTCCAAAACTTTCTTCTGTCTCATACCCGTTAATACTTCAAAATTCGCTATCACAGTACCAAAATTAAATGGCAATCTATGCCCATCATAAGGATTCTAAAGATATGAAAGCCCATGCATTAGTTTTTGAGACACGCCTATCGCTAAAATCATCTAAATACTGCAAATGCAGATAGCAGAGCCACCTGTTGGGTGATTTACACGAAAATCTCACCAGCAACAACTTATGTCAACGTCTAACTGAATTTCAAGTTGGATGAAAATCCGTTCATTAGTTTTTGAGATAGAGCGCTATTGCGAAAATCGTGAAGAATGCAGCCTAGCAGCGCCCCCTATTGGGTGACTAACATCAACAACTTCTGTCAATGAGTAACTAAATCTGAAGTTGGATGAAAATCCGTGCATTCGTTCTTGAGATAGAGTTGTTGCTGAAATCGTGAAAAATTCATCCTAGCAGCGCCACCTGTTGGGCGATTCACACCACAAACTAATAAGCACCCATTTATACCAGCGACTCACTGAATATAGTTTTTTATTAAATTCCGTGCATTAGTTCTTGAGGGAGAACGCCCACAAAATGTGTGCCACACACAGACAGACCGAGTCACAGACTCACATACAGACATTTTCTAAAAGCAGCCCAATCGTGTTCAAAACCTTTTAAAAAAGTATAAATCCGTCGAAAATTTTCACCAATTCAATACTTTTCTTCTTGTAAAGATAAAGAAAGTAAAAAAAAAATTGTAATGATAGAGGAAAATGTTTCATATTTTTTGAACACAGCAAAAAATTCCATAAAAATTGATACAGGAATCTGCAAAAAAAGCGAGAAAATGAGTGACAAAATTTCAAACCGATTTGACTCATTTAAGACCTCCCTATCGAAAATCTAGTGTCCATAATTTTAGTTTAAACCAATTTTTCAAATGTTATATTTTCTCATCAGTGAATAAAGAAATTTTAACACTAGCATGACAGACTATGGTTTCACAACCCCACCCAATTTTATTTTGTCAGTTCCTAAAATGACCCCTAATTCTTATTGTATGAAGTAAAATGACCTAAAATCACTGATAGTCACTCACACCTTGAATATAAAGGTGCCCTCACTGTTCCAATGGATGGATGGACAGCTATTCGACACCAAACTTTCGGCTACTTGAATGCGGAGAGATGAATGCAGTGTTTACTTCGTGTTTTTTTTTTTCATTCTTTTCCTACCGTGTAGTCTGCTTAAAATTAACTCTTAAATGCCTGATTTTTCAAAAATCATTTTAATAATGTTTTTCGGCTTTCATTTTTAAAATAAATCATGGGAAAATACTTACAAAAATCATATTTTGTTTTAAGTATGGCTTACGGCTAAAAAACAGTTTGTTATTCATCGGCAGTACTGGTCTTTAATTGAAGAAATAATTTTCCTTGATAAAATTGTATAATATTAAACACACAAGAATTTCAGGAACTATGATAAGAAATAAATTTTACTGGCTCACTGCAGAGCAAAATAGAGTATTTCGCAAGCTTTCAAACAAAACAAATAGCACATGTAGCAACAATTGAAAAAATAAATCTATCTTTATTCTTAAATAGCACAAGTGTTGCCATCTACATGTTGAAAATCGATTTAATAATATTTTCAGAATATATTTTATTGGTCATTATAGTTTGAATATTATTCTAACGAGTTGGAACCCGTCGAAATTCGACGAACTAAAATGTTAGAAATGAACTGTCAGATCGAATTTATAATAAAGGTACAAAATAATTACAATAAAAAATTCATCTAACATTGGTTGTCTCACTCTTAAAACAAATAATATTTTTAACCTAAAATTACCAAAATATTATTTCCACAAACTTCAATTGCTTAAATTATTGAAAAATTAAACTCTATTAGAATACGTAATCAAGATGAGTAATTATGATGAATTTATCGATTGAGACTTTTATGTTTGTTTTTATGGGATGAAAAATCAGTAAAAATGATTTCGCTTTGTCACATCATAAAATTTTCCCCCATGAAATCTAAATTGTACGTTATTTTCACATTCCCATAATTTACATACGCACCACTCAAATTCACAATTTGAATGTATTTTAACGCGCAATAGATTATTAATGAATGTATTTCTAAACTTAAAGTCACGTTTGTCCGATACAACTTTTCATGTGAACATTCGCACAAACTTTAAGTTCTAATCTCATTACCCGCGAAAAAAAATTTCAGAAATTTGCCTTTAATTGTCATAGTATTGGCCATTTAGTATTGGTCAAATATTTAGTTTTATCAAAATAAATGATCGTTTTGTTTTAAATATGACATAATTTTTACTCACTGAATCATTTTGCCTAGCGTCTCAAACTCGGTATCAGCGTAATGTAATAATATTGAAATGTAACTGATTTATGAAGAAGAATGCGTGTTTTTTTAATGTCTGACATCATTTTCTGTTCAAAAATTATAAAAAAGTTACTTTTATTTGTATTGTAAAAATGGCATCAATAAGGATATAATCAATAAAAATAATAAACCATGACTATTTCCCCTTTACTTTCAATATAAATGGAGTACTTCAGTTGCCACAATTACAAAATTTGTATTAAAAACTACAAAAAAATTAATATCTCAAAAATAAATTGAGATACAGCTTTCAAACAAATTGCATTTAAAAGAGCATTTTTTTCCTTACACGACGGTGTTAAAATTTAAAATGTGCGATGTTTAGAAGTTTAAAAATTTGCCGTAGATATAATTGCAAAACCAAAATTTTAATTCAAATTTCAAAGTGTTGCCATTCGCAAAATGACGTATGCGTTACGCACAGATATGTTTGTCCTTTCCTTTATAATATAGATAGTATTTTAGAAGCCTAAATTAGGTATGTTGCCGAAAGGCAACACACGGCATTTAAGGGTTAAAACAATTACGTTTTAATCACAAAAAAAAAATAAATAAATAAAAAAAAATAAAAAAACTTTTGGGTTTTGTTATCCCAGTATGTCAGATTTGTTCGAAAAATATATGTGTATACACATTATATCTGTGTATACTAATACACATTTTTAAGTCAAATATAGTTTTTTGCCTGTTTGTGTTTTTTCATATTTTTTTCTATCGTTATATCTATATACTATTAACACAATTATATTTCTATCATAATAAATATAGCCAAAAAACGTTTTGGGCTTTTGTAGACCGCGATGTGTCAGATTCGTTCGAAAAATATAGGTGTGTATCCTATTCCTTTCGCTAAATCTATTATATCATATTAATTACATTATATATGCTTTATAATAATATAATAATATTTATATAATATAATTAATATTAATTGATAGAAACGTCTGAATTCTCTTAGGAAAGCATTATGACATGGAAGGAAATGTTCCCTATTTTTCGAACGAATGAACTCAATTGAACTAAAAACTATGCAGTGTGTTTCAAAATTACGTGTCAGAAATGTAAAGGCAGGTAGAAGGAACCTTAGTAAGCAGATTTCATATGGGAATGTCGGTGCGGAAATGCACCGTCGAGGCAGTAGAGGGCGCTATTGATTTCGACGGATGAAAGCATTTCGCTGACTTGAATCGCCATTCCCCTCACGAATTTCGGGCAACATGCATCGTTACACCCATGCGGAGCTTGCCGACATGCATTACATGTATGGGGATGCGCAAGGAAATAGCTCATACCCGACGCACATCTATCAGTTCTCGAGCTTTTCGAAGGACACTTCTCTACTGTGCATAATATTGCTTTTTCCACTGCATGAATTCTGCTATATCTTCCAGTGCCAGTATCACGTATCGAGGCATAAAACGATCCACTCGCGCACAATTCCCGTATTCCCGATGAAGACACCCAGGTTGTTCGGCGATCCGGAAAATTCACACTTGTAAATCGTTCTATGTACATCCTTTGCAGTGCCGCTTTATTTTCTTGTGCCGCCTCATACTTGAAATGCATGTAGGCAAGCTCCGCATCGGTGTAACGACGCATGCTGCTCGAAGTCCGTGCGGAAGATGACGATTCAAGCCAGCGAAATGCTTTTATCCACTGAAGCGCCTTCTACTGTTTCAACGCTGCATTTCCGCATCCACATTCTTATACGAAATCTAATAACTGAGTTCCCCTCTACCTACCTTTACATTTCTGACAGATAATTTTGAAACACCCTGTATAGATAATTCCTGTTAGTCGAATCTAGCATCCATAATTTTAAGTCAATTATTCAAATGTCCCATTTTCCCATTATAGGGTGGCCAAATTGTTAGTTACACTGCAATTTTTCCTTACTTTTTAAAATTCCATACTTTAAAAATTGGCATAAATTTGTAATTCTTTCTCCGTGTGTATTTGGATTTAAATGCTGTCAATGTTGGTTTAATGTTTTAGTACTGATGTCACTGACAGTTGACGTTTGACATGTGTCATTAATTGAATAAGTGTCTCTTAGTGCATAAAGTGCGTGGTGATTTGAAGATTTTCGATTGTTTATGGTGAATTATGTTCAATTTTGTACTAATTAGTGCTTTCTGGACCATAACTATTGTACATGGATAATAATTAAAGTAGTAATTTTTCCAAACTGGTCGAAAACGTGACCAGGCGAGGATTCGAACCAGAGACCTTTGGCTTAAGCTGCCAATTCTCTACCAACTGAGCTATCCCGGACAAACTAGGGAGACACATAATTCATCCAGAAATCGAATGCCTAACTCAGTTGGTAGAGCATTGCCGCTTCAACCAGTCTCTAGTTCGACTCCTCGCCTGGGCACTTTTTCGCCCACTTTGGAAAAATTACATGGCTGCCACAGGCAACTATCTTTTAAAAATAAAAATTTTCACATACACTGTGACAACATCTGCAAGATAAATATGCTACAACATTTATTTTCTTAAAATAGTGGTGCGAATAGAATATTAAAATAGTCGCATGTGGCAGCCCTGAAATTACAGCTTTAATTATTAGTAATGTGTAAATACGTATCCAGAGTTTTTACGGAGTTATATTACCTGCGTTTTATGAATATAATTATTGTAATTCTATATTTATTGTAATGTTAGACTTGTTAGACAACTGTTGTTAGAAATGGGGGAAAAGTAAAGATTTGTCTTCGGAAAAAAAATCAGAAATTGCTACATTTTTGAAGCCTCACCACCATTCACAAAGATTTTTACACATGTATCCGCTATGACTGCATGCAGAATAACATTTAAACTTGATAAAAACGCTGTCATAGCCAAGCAACATCCACACATTACCACTGAAAACTGGGAAAATGGGAGTAGCGTAGTTTTTCCTTTTTGCCTTCTGCGTACTATACATATTTCAATTCTTCACAATGCTCCTCTGAACGAAATGTGAAAATTTCCAGGTTTGTTTCTCCGACAAGTCTCTCAAGTCGAAATAAAGATGGACAAGTCTTCGTTCGTTGGGTGCAGAAAAGACGAAAAATATCAACCTGATTTTATTATAGAGACCATCAAGCATCCACTTAAGATAATTTGTCATCACTGAAAGGAGTACATGGATGGCATGATGAATCAGGTTCAGTATAAACTAGTATGTTGTGGCCATCACAAAACTTTCTTCTATATAAATCACGTCAATTGAATCATTTAAATAGTACAAGAAATAACATCAATTTAGCACCCATTCATATCAAAGTATATCTGAATTTGAAGTTGGATGAATTAGTTCTTGAGATACAGCTATAGTGGAAATTCTGAAAAATGCAGCACAGCACCTCCACCTGTTGAGCGATTTGCACCAAAATATAAACAGCACTCATTCACATCCAGGTATACCGAAATCTGAAATTCATTGAAAATCCAAGCATTAATTCTTGAGATTGTGGAAATAGCAAAAAATGCAGCATAGCAGCGCCACCTGTTGAGTGATTTACACCAAAAACTAATCAGGTCCAGTTTATATCAAGGTCTAACTGAATCCGAAGTTTTGTGAAATTCCGTGCATTCGTTCTTGAGATAGAGCGCCCACAAAATTTTTGTCACATACAGACTCACAGAGTGACTCACAGACAGACATTTTCTAAAAACCATCAAATCGTATTCAGGACATTCTAAAACGATAAATCCGTCAAAAACCGAAAGTCGAAAATTTTCACGAATCCAATACTTTCTTCTTGTAAAGATAGAAGAAAGTAAAAGAGTAGGAACGATGGTTGATCCCTCAACTAAATGGAATTGTTTCCTGATACCTCGAAATGTATTTTTATGCATGGCTTAGAGCTTTGTCATAAAGCGAAGAAAATCCACAAAATTCTTAACTAAAGATAAACAATGTTTTGCAATGGCTGGGCAATTCTCCGGATTTAAACCCGATCGAGAATGCCTGGGAGATTCTAAAGCGAAAAGTATCAAACTAAAGCAAGACCAGCAGAAGAAATTTATTAAAAGCTTTGATTAAGGTCTGGTACCATGACGAGGAAAGGAAAGAAAATGTAAAAAATGTATGCAGAGGATGTCAAAAACAGTATAACCCGTGCTCGACGCCAAGGAAGGTTCGACGAAATATTCAGGAATTTGCCTTGGAACTCTTGTGCTAAGTTTTTTCACAATAAATTTCTAATTTTTGTGCAAAAGTTTGTTTTTATTTTGAATCATAAGTGTTCTACACAAATATACCTAAAATAGCTTGATAAAACATCAGTATGCAAAAATATATAGCTTTGTCCATCACAATGTAAATTTTAGGCATGTAACTAATAATTTGACCACCCACTGTACCAAATTACAAGCTAATCGGGTGCATTTTGCGGCAGTTATCGCTGGACATACAGACAAAGAAGCAGACAGATTTTTTTTCTGATTTCCGCTTGTAAGCCTCAACCGACGTTTTGGCAATTTTCTCCAGATGGGTTTTCTTATGCTTAAACTTTTGTCCACGGACATTCTGATAGCCCATGCCCTTGAAGGATAGAATTATGTTTATTTTAAGTTAGTTTCAGTTTAACCAGAGTATTCAACTTCCCGGCTTAACACAACAATTCCGGTGCACGAAACATAAGTGAAAACCTTTTTTTTACCATTTGGAAATGGTTGTTGTTTTCGGTCGACGATGGGATCAAATGATGCTCGCATTTTATTTTTTTTAACGAAATTCAACGATGTTCTTTACTTATAGAAGAATTTTTATTTGAATAGGCAACAGAAAGGCATAAAATCGTTAAAAATTGTTTGAACAGGTAATCGCAAGGCATAAAATCGTTAAAAATTGAAAAAGTTGCAAAATGGGTAGGCGAAAATTATCAGATATGGAAAAATCCAAAGCCAAAGAGCGACGCCGAAATGAAAATCGTCTTGCAAAGCAGAAATCGAGGTCTTCAACTCATTATGTAGGCCATGAAAATCGAGGTCTTCAACTGATTATGTCGCCCATGAAAATCGATTACACAATAAAAGACGAACGCGGAAAAGGAAACAATCTAATATTTAATCGATTGATAGTAAAAGGCCATGTCTCTAAATTTCATATTTATGTTTTTGGCTATGGCCAACAGGCCCTTCTTGAATTTCTAGATATTACACTGGAAGGGGGCGCTGTAATAGCGATTTTTGTATGATTTTCTGAATTTTTCGTAGTTGTACGGTACATTGGCGGCTCGTGCAACGACGGGAGCTTCACATCCTGCTAAACCGGCTATTCGCAAACAGCTGATGTACAACCGAATAACGAAAAACTATGGATTTTAATAAATATCATGATCTAGATTAGCTCGTTTTGACTGCGATTCTTTGAATGAAGCAGGAACTTAAGATGAAAATTAAAGTCAGTATAGTATTGAAGTAATAATATTGAAGTATTAACATGTGTACCTACTTTTTAGGGTTTCGTTCATCTGACGAAACCATATTTGCCACACTCCTCTGTCTGTCTGTCACAGAGTCCGTTCTCAGAAACTACAGTGGCGATCAAAAGTTTCCGGCCAGCATAAAATTTTTGGCTAATTTGTAAGTATACCCATATGAAGAGGAACCTCAAAGTGATACTTATACACTTTATTGACATAACAGTTAAGAACATATTTATGGAATAACAATTAAATATTAATAAATTTAATTGACAAAATTAATTGCAAAAGAAAACGCATGTTCTCAAAAGTTTCCGACCACCTTGGCAAGTTTAGGAAAAAATGGTGTTATAACAAAAAATAACTGTGAACAACAACATATACAATTAGTATTTTGTATTCATACATTTAGCAATAAGTACTGCGGCGCGGCAATGTGGCATCGATTCAGTGAACAGTTGTAGATCATCAATGTTAAGTTTTGCCCACGGTTCTTGCAATTTTTGTGAAAATGCTGCTAAATTGGAATATTTATAATTCCACACACGTTTTCAAGTTAGTTTAAAAGATTTCCTATTATATTCAGATCGGATGATTTGGCTGTCCATTTCAAGAGCGAAGTTTTTTGTGCGAGAACCACTGCTTGACGAGCATGCTTGTATGCTTTTTGTCGTTATCATGATGAAACAAATAGTTGCAACCACAATTTTTCCCCCAATAAGGCAGCAAATGATCTTGCAAGATAGTCTTATGCATTGCACTATTCATCTTGCCGTGGATTTCAAATAACGGACAGGCGCATTTTCCAGAAAATGCTCCCCACAGCATGACGTGTCCTCCGACTTGCTTCATTGTATGAATAATATATCTCGCATCTTATCTTTTGTTTTTAGGTCGTCGTTTGTAAAGTTCTTTATCACTCACAATAATATTGAACGTCGATTCATCTGAAAATAGTACTTTTTCCAGTTTTCACTTGACCAGTCTTTGTATTCCTTGGCAAACGCCAGTCGGACCCTCTGAATTTTTTTACTTGTAAAAGGTTTTTTAACGCCGACTATTCCATAAATTTCTACGTCACATAAGCGTCTTGACACTGTAGATGTTTCAGCAATAACCATAATACCATAAATCGCTTTTAACACCATAAATGGCGTGGAATTGCAGCGGCATTTTTACGCGGGTCATCAACTGCTTTTCTTCTAATAATTCTGTTCACAAGAATAGTCATTTTTCGGGGTCCCCCGGACCGTGGCAAGTTCCGAAGGCCGTGACCATCTTTATATATATTTTTTAATATCGTTTACAGCAAATTGTCCGATAGACAACTTTGCCGCAATCTCACGAGAGGATTGTCCTTTTAGCGACAAACAAATCACTCATTTAGGAACAATAAATTGTTAAACTTTTTATTTTTGAATTTCAAATACATTATTCACCTTGATTAATTAACAAATATGGCCAAAAAAACACTTTAGCGATAGCAAAAACTAATGAATGACGAATGGCCGGAAACTTTTGCACGCGCGAATTTTGAATTCCTCCCATTTGCATCAAGTATCTTAAGTAACCAATCAAAATGATCACGTGGTCAGAGGTAATTTGCTTATTCCTAACTTTTGGAGCAATTGAACTTCTTTTTCGCTAAAACGTTCTGTCAAAAGAATAAAAAAATCTAATTGGCCGGAAATTTTTGACCGCCACTGTATATGTGATGGAGACTTGAAAATTTGGAATCTTATAGCTGAACACCTCACATCGAACGACGAATCATAAAATTTTGAAAAAGTCTTATATTTGCCCCTCTGGGCTCCAACTTGTGTATTTTAAGCAATCTTTCTAACTCAGCCCCTAACTAAGTTGGAGACTTGAAATTTTGCATACTTATAACAGAACACTTATGATCACACGAAAAATCGTAAAATTTTCAAAAAGTCTTACATTATTTACTCCTCCGGGCTCTAACTTCTGTATTTTTAGCAATTTTTCTAACCTCCACCGTTTTCACCCGGGGTGCACTTTTCTAACTTTTGCCGATAGTCCTTTGACCACTCGTTCATATTATGCCCCATAGCCGTACATATTTTTATTCCAATTTTCACCGCCAGGGGCGCCTACCTATCTCGGATGCTATGGGCCCGATCCCCTCGACTCATATATCTACGGATAGTTCGTAAAACGGAGTTTCGTTCGGATAGAGGTTTGCTTGGAATAGAGTGCGCCCCCTGATTGCGAAATGTGGAACTAACAGATTTTGAAAAAGGATAAAATGTTTTGAAAGGAATATTAAAGGAAACCCTCTGCGCAATCTGTACCAACGAACCAACGTACAACGTGGATCATACGCAACAACGTGTTGAAATATTAAGATGTATGAGATAGAAGAAAGTTTTGGGATTAACACATCAAACAAGTTTATTCTACGACCCGTATTGGGTTTGTTTTAGGGTACCTTTAAGGGTATTCTTAAATTCAAAAGAATCCCTTTCTGACACATTTTAGGTAGATTTTGTAAGAAATACTACGTATTACATTTTCCCCTATGTTGGAATTTTTGAAAATCTTTTGCAGATCTACATAACCTTTAGAACCCCAAAACAGCCCCATTTCAAAACTTTATCTATCTTTCTCTCTCTCTCTCTATACATTATCCGCGAGCGGATGATCCGAGGTGCGGTTTATCCGCGAAGCGAAATATATATGTATTTAATTTAAGCCAAATTTTTAAATTTAAGCAAGGAAAATACAGTAAGCCCTACTAATAAATATAAACAGAAAAATTCATGTATTCGAAAGTAATAGAAGAATATTTCTAGACTCGGTTGCCATGTTTAAAATATCAGTTATAAAGTCTTGATGTCTTTTCTTAATTTTATTAACTAAACGTAAGCACAACAATTACAATATTTAACAATTAGCTAAGAATAATATGATAAATTCCAGGGGATCATATCAAGAATAGCTTCATTTTTGAGATAGAAAAGGTGTTTCCAAAGCAAGAAGCAAAAACAAGTGACTGATTTTTAAAAAAAGGTGTAACTCAATACTTTTTGTACAGTATGTAAGGCATTATTCTTTGTTTACTGTTCTTTATTTTAGTGATCTAGACGTAAAGCAAAGGTTTCGGCTGTACTGCGCATATGTATGTATTTTAAACATTTTATTATGTTTTTTGTACATTAAAACATATTTTTCATGTTGAATTTTCTTTTTTTCGAGCTTGCACCCCCATTTTCTTTTTCGGGTTATCCGCGGTGCCCTTGCCATCCAATTCCACGGATAATCGGGGCTGCACTGTATATATATCACTTTTTTATGGACAATAATTCTGCACAAATCCAAGCTGATAGACAAAACCAAGGGGCATAAAATCTCGGTCAAGCTCGTCATGGGCGAAATCGGACGAAGGGGGTGGAAATGGGGAGAGTTTTTGTTAAAACAGATAAAATCCCATAACTTCTTAATTATGATACATATCGAATCAGTTTAAAGCTATTATAACTTTTAGTAAAAGGACCAAAAAATTATGTTTGACAGATTTTCGATATCATTAAAAATGCCTCAAGGGGGGCTCTCAAAATAGTGTTTTAAGAAGAAACGAATTCATAATTTGGTCCATTCTCAAGGTATCAAATCCACTTAAATTTTTATAAATCTTCTTAACATTATCTACAACTTTTATATTGACACGTTTTTGATCTGATCAAGTCTTAGAAAAAAAACAAGAGAGAGGGGGGTGTTGCAAAAGAAAAACAAAACATTAATATGATTCTGATAAAACCAACTCTTACAGAAAAATGAAATTAAAAACTCGTCGAAAGCGGCCAGATAAAATTGTTAAACTGGGTTTATCTCTCATCTTGATTTAGTTTTTGTTGGTGAAATGAGTACTTAACTTCGAAATCTACCTCCGCCTGTAGGCCGAGCCGGCAGGGATTTTTTTAATTCATTTTTTTGTTCGGAAAGGCAGGAAATAATCGGGAATTTTTATTCGCAAAACAATGTCATCGATAGACGTTCTCCATTCTTTGGTAAAATATAACTTTGGTCTTCAGAAAATACTGTCAAAGTGAGCGTTTTGAACCGAATTCCCGGACGCAATACCGCAAGAGAGGATAAAAACTGGTGTCCAATATTGTTTATGACTTGATAAGTAATTTTTATTTTTATCGAAAAATGGAAACCTCATTTCTATTCCAAAGCGCCTGCCCAGTTTATGCCTTTATGCTTAACTAGTCGGAAATTGTACGTCGAACGTGGCAAATGAGGTGCGTTCTTACTATGTTTTATACATAATTCAGAATTTGATGCCATAGCTATGGAAAGCTCCTATGCAAATTTATTACGATTTTATATATTTAAATTCAGTAATACGGAAATAATAAGACTCCCTTTTAAATAAGACGCCCTCACCCTGGTTACCTACACTCTTAGAAATAAAACTCTCACTTCTGACGATTCAGCAATCCTTGAGCTGTATTTCGTCGATCATTTCCTATCATCATCACGAGACTTTTAACGAAACGTTAACTCTCAAATATTTGACGGAGGTTTTGCCTCAATCACGATCAGACTCAATGCATTTTAAGGAAACAGTTGCTATACCTCCTCAAATCCTGCGATTTTAGCAAGCAGATATTTGCTTGTTTATGCTAGTCCTGTAATAATTTATTTTAAAACAGCACTAGTGCTTTTCAGAAAATACTGAAATATAGGTAGTTATTGTTTCTTCATTAGTTATTTTTTTATCTTTTAAAATTTTTAGGAATGCTTATTATTATTTTTATTTATTTATTTTTATGTTGCTGTTCGTTATGTTTTAATTCGAAAAGAATAAATTTCCTGTGTTCTTCAAAACCATTCAAAAAGAAAATTTGGTCAATGAAATTTCAAACTTCCAGGATATCTTTATTTAAAATTTATTTAAGAAGTATATTCTGTTTTCAATCAAATTAAAAATAAACATAACTGATCCCTCTCCCCTTTATAAACAGTAAAGTGTTAAAATCTTATCCAGCTACTCAAGTGATAAAATCTCACGAAATACCCACTTCACAATTCGCTATTTGTGAGCAACAAATTAACCAGACCATATTCTAACCATTCAGTGAGCAAAGAAAATTTCACTAATAAATTATTTAAGCCATATTATAATTATTAAGCCATATTATAATTATAATTATAATGCCATATTATAATTATACATTGACCATGAGAAAACCATAATAATAAATTAGCCTCACTTAAAACTTTCAGAAATTATAGCAGCACCGATAAATTTACAATCCACCTTATAAAAATATAAACACGCAGCAGAATTCATTACATCAATCTAAAAGCACATCTATACAAATCCCCAATAGTGAGGTCGCAAGAGCAACGGTCTCCCACGCCTACTTAAGGTCGCGGGTTCGAATCACCCCGAGGAAAACGAGAAGTGAATTTTTTCTTCCCCCTGTCCATAAATACTGGAGCTTCCGAACTGTTCGATAGATGGTACCACCAGCCCTCTTTTGACGAAATTTATATTGTGAAGCAAGTGAAGAAAGTAATTTCATCAATTTAGCGAAATATTCGCTTGGAGCATTTCCCAGGAAACGGTTTCGTCAAAAACAAAGAAAATTTCGTGAAATCTGAGTATTCATTTCTGAGTGTGTAGAATCATTGCTTATCATGAGATATCATTGAATTCATGACGTACGATAGGATTGAATAGAATGGAGAAAACTTTTGTGAATCGCTTTTTAAGTTTAGATTCAATTTTCATAAAATTTGAAAGGGCGCGACACCATTCTGCAACGATTCTATACATTAAATTGCAAACCAATCAGTTGGGTCCTTTTTGCGCTGTTATAGATGGACGGACAGACGGGCGGATCAAAAATTGTCTGTAGGTGCTACGTATTTATGTAATTACGAACGCACCTAAGAATGAGTCCGTAAATGTGTCAGAAAATTTTGCGCTGTTGAGAAAGGGGTTTGAAAACTGTCTTAAGACTATTTCATATGCAGTATGTGCATGTACCGGGTGTCCCAAAAATGACTGATGGATTTTAAAATTCAGTAACTTGCAAACGGTGACAGATATTTAAAAAATTCTTGCAGGAGTGTTATGTTAGATGGCAGGAGTTTTTATGCTGAGATTCTCAGTTTTAGTTACAAATAGCATCGATAGAGGGCGCTGCACGCAATAACCGCTCCATCCAGGCTCGATGTTTCGGCCTCTCTCTTCTTCTATGCGGAAAAAGAAGCTTAAAATGTATTGAATGGATCCCAAAGTACCAAAAATCGGGTCTGGACTGAGCACTTAACGCTGTCAGCGCCATCTATTGTTTGAAATTCCAACTAAAATCAAGAATCACAGTAAAAAAACTCCTGACATCCTACATAACCCTCCTGCAAGATTTTTTTCATATCTGTCACCGTTTGCAAGTTATTGGATTTTTGGGACACGCGGTAAGAGAGGAGAGATATAAATGTACTAGGCTTCACAATCTATATCAAGTGCATCACCTTTTAGGTCGAAAAGAATTACGGCTGTCTTTTATTTCATTTTTTTTAAGTTAAAGTACATTCTGGTATGCATAATAGTTGAATGACAAAAACTCTACTTCGCTTTTCTTCGAAAGCTTTTCGTCCATTTTTCTATTTCTTTTTCATATTTTCGTCAAACATAAGACAAATGCGGAAAAGACATAAGAATGTACGTACTTTCGGTTGCGAATTAAATTAAAATTTAAAGAATTGAATTACCATTTAATTGAGTTTTAAATGGCCACCCAACAGCGCTGCAGGCGTGCTACAAGAATCAATAAATAATCGATAACGTTCCTGCCGTTGACGGAATGGAATTCAGAAGGCGGGAGATCCAAATAATGCGATCGCAACAGCGTTAGACAGATGCCACGCTTTTGCAAGGCACCTGGATGACTTTGAGAGGGAAAAATTGCTCTTTACCTTCCTGGGCGTCGGGCTGACGGCGGAGGAGAGATGCTGTGCTGTGGCGACTCCGAGCGAGGCGGCGGATGTGGAGGTGGTGCCAGCGATGATGACGGGTGAGACGGGTCTGTGGAATCCTCCGATGCTCGGTTGCATGCCTCGGTTCGATGACTGGGACTTGCTCCTGGGCGTCTGCGCAGCGAGGGCGACCGCCGCCTGCATTTGGTCCACCGTGGGCTGGGGCAGACGCCTGTGAACCTGGGAGAAAGATTAAGGAAAGTGTGATTTTTAATTATAAGAATCAAATGCTCAAATATCACAGCCACCAAAAAGAGACAGACCGCTGCACTCAATTGATATCGGCTGCCTGCCTTGACCACGTGGCAGTTCGACAGCGGGTAAAACCCAGCCTATCTTGACCACTTGGCAGTTCGACAATGGGTTGGTACCAGCCTATCTTGACTACATCATAGCCAAGAGGCGTGCAAGTATCGCGGTCAGTCTCTTTCGTTGGCTAATCAGCTAGTCAATGTCACGTCCTTGTGATGTCAACAGGGCCAGAATTTGGGCACAGCCAGGACGATGAATTAAATGTGGCTTCTTTATTAACCTTTAACTCATGTCACGCGGTCTCCCAGACCCTTTGACTCCCAGATTTAAACACTTTTACAGCTTTTTACTTTTCTGTACTCAAGTTAAATAATATGAATAAAATACTTTTTTCATGCAATTTAATTCACATGCTCCTAAGAGAAGTAGAACGATATTCTTAGGACAAAATTTAAGTAAATTCAACCATTTGAGTTATTTTTCTTTTATTCATTTTATTCGAGGGGTCTGAGAGACCGGATCACATTAGTTGTGTGACAAATTTTAGTCACATCAGTTAAAGGTTAAATCATATTTTTAATCTCCGGTAACCGTCATTTCGTGACTGCCCTGTGATGTCCCCGTGACCTTTTTTTGAATCATGTGCACCTTGCATGGGACATACGTGGAAACCACTCATTTTCCTCGCCCTTTGACGTCAACATGGACAGTTAGAGGTAAATTTGGGTCACGGTGTTTCACATTTTTATCATATTGAGAGCATTGCACTAGTAGATTAGAAACATAGATCTACAGTATCGGGTCTAAGTTATTTCCTTTTACAAGCAACATACCGGGTACCAGCTTACTCTTACTTTCTTTGACTTTCTTTCTTTATTCTTACTTTCTTTACAATATTTTATTATGTGGCGTATTTAAATTGCTATTGGATAGTTTGTAAAAGATAATCTCCCTTTATTATCAAACAGTATTTGCCTCAATCTTTCTAATGCCTTTCAAAAAGAAAAATTAATGGCTCTGTTTTCACGAACGCACAAACAAATTGCATAAACCATATTATGAGCGATCCAAACAAGTGACTTTTTTGACTCCGAGAGTAATATTTTTCTATCGGCAACTTTTATACTGAATGGTACTTTTTTCACGGAACTGATCTAGTCATGGCTTCAAAATTCGTAGTATAAAAATTTGGTCACTTTCCGTTCATTACTTTTAGCTACAAATGCCTCCAAACAGGGATTTTATGGCTACCCTATATCTTTAGAAATCTCTAACTATAGGGCGGTTTACCCTATATTTTGTCGTATAAGTCAATGAACAGATAAGGCGTGGTGGTCAAAGCTCATGTGCATCTGTCCTAGTAGACTGACTTATATGGACCTAATATAGTCTGTGCCATAAAACGATTACCAAATTATCAAGTACATGAGTAAGATTTTAGTTTTGTGAGTGTCATTAAGAAAACAATATACGTATATGTAAGAATGAGGCTTTATTTATGCAATTTTAGTATTATACGCCGAAAATATTGCTCAACCGGAAGAAAAGTGAGAAAAATTCATTTTGAGTTTTATTCCACTAATAGGTCTGTCATAGGTACGCCTTGCTACACAAACAGTTTCATAAGTGTAGTTATACGGAAAATCCCTTTATTATCCCATTTATATTCGCATTTGTGACCACAGAAGAGGGCTGGATTGTGAAAGGAGGTAAAATTAACCAAACCTCCAAACCCCAACCTACGTCTTCATTCTTAAGGGTTTTAAGCTTTTATGACTGTTTTTACTCCTGCATGCAGAGCTAAGTGCTATAATTTCAGGTTACAGTAAAATCCTCCAAATTTTCTTTTCCCTCTCCTTTGAAATTTACTTTTGTTGGTTGGTTGGTTGTGTTTATGACGGCCAATTATTAGCACGAGGGATATAGGCCCAAAGGGGGGGGGGGGCTATATCCCTGGCTATAATAACAAAGTTTACAATATCTCGGGTTATAATTGTCGTATGGGTAAAATTGGGGTGTCAAAATATTCACAATTAATCAGGCTTTTATTTAATATAAAAAATCGATTTTTTGACCAATTTTGATGTAAACTGCCCCCTTAAACTCTAGAAACTTACTGTAAAAAGTATTGGGAAATTTTGTATCAGATTTGATGTAAAAAAAGCCGAGGAAGTTAAGGCGAATAGACTGTATAACACTAGAGCGCCCGGAAGCAGCGTTGCCAGTGGGCTACTTTTTTTAAATTCAGATTTCTTGACTGCCACCACTTTTTTGAAACGGTAAAATTACCGTTGTTTTCGCCTTAATTGATATGTCATTATATAAGGGACATTTTACCATTTCAAAAAAGTGGTGCCAAACAAGAATCAGGATTTAAAAAAGTAGCCCATCTGGAAAATACTGCCGGAAAGGAGTCGATTCGACTCCGACCACATGATTAAATGTCCATTGGATCCAGAATTTTTTTTCATAAAATAAGTTAAATTTAAGTGACGCAGAATTACGTTAAATAAATCAGTTAAATAATTTTAAATAAAAATTCTGGAGTGAAATATTTTTATGAAACTTGAGTAATATTTCCAAGCGTTCTAGTGTTAAATTGCAGCCGATGAAAGTGACAAGCGATGGATTTCTACCCATCTCGGCTGCTTTTCATTCAGACATCTTTGATCACATGGCAGTTCGACGATGGATGGAAACCAGCCTATCACGTGACAGCCGACAAAGGTGGCCTGTCTCTTTCATTGGCTGCTATTTAAAGTAATGTTTTCTGATCTACTTTAGTTGGATGGAGCCATACAATGGAAACCTCACTTTATATAAAAACAGGTTTTATCTACCTTCCTCTGGGACGGGGCTTGTTGCTGTTGCATCGGAGTTCCGGCTACGACCATCCCCGGCTGCTGCTGCTGCTGTTGCGGCACGAGGCTGGTCGTCATCGTCTGTTGCGGTTGCTGCATTTGTATCGAGTGTTGCTGTTGGGCCATGTCATGTTGCATCATCGCCTGCTGTTGTTGTTGCTGCTGCTGCGTCTGGTACTGTTGCGTCTGAATCTGCTGTTGCTGCATCTGCTGCTGGAGTTGCGCCTGCTGTTGCTGGATGACCTGCTGCTGCTGTTGGATCATGAGTTGCTGCTGTTGGAGCTGGAACTGGTGTTGCTGCACGAGATTCTGGTTCTGGTCCATCTCCGTGCCACCTAGGAGAGAAATATTAAGTCGCGATGAAACCATAATTTTTGACTTGCTATTAAAATTTTAAACTGAAACTAAACTCTGCAGCAGTACAATCCATAAAGTATCGTGACATACAAGGCCAGTTCATGACTTTTAAAACGTCACACAGAGTGTATCATCTTTACTTGGCGATTGGTTAATAACGATGCGCGCGTCATTTTGTACCAATCCCCGTACAAAGAGGATCCACTCCGTGAGAAGTTTTAAACGTCATGAATTGGCCTTGTGTGTCTTTGGTCGCGATTGGGACCGTTGGTGTTGGTACCACTTTTCAAAAGAAGGAATAATGGGAAAGCGCACACTACCCCTATCTCTTCTCTATGGGTAAAACAATCCCTTGAGAGATTTCAAAAATATATTCCAAAGTTTATGCTAAGAGGTATTTTTACTAATCAACGTGACAGATTATTTTCGTAATCCAAAATATAAAAAGTTTTGATAACATTGTATTACATTGCATTACATTTGCATAGCAGTTGCATAACATTTATAGCATATATAGTGATAGAAAATGCATGTGGACGTGATTCCGTTCTCAACACAACTAATCCTATTAAAAATTTTTGATTAGTCGGGAGGATTTTGTCAATTTTGTCTGTCATTATTGCGTTTAAACTATTAGACCGCGACCAACGACATACTCGTACAAGGCCAGATCATATTTACGCGGCGATTGGCGCAAAACGATAGGCGCGCCACTTTGTACCAATCACCGTGTAAAGAGGATCCACTCCGTGTGACGTTTTAAACGTCATGAACTGTCCTTGCATGTCGTTGGTCTAGATTGGACTAATAAAGTGGCGTGCAGTTGCCAAGCATGATTGGTCTTTAACTATGATTAATATTTGCAAAATGTTCCCATGCTCAGTTTATTAGCATATGATTTAAAAATCAACACAATAACGTATGCGCGAACTAGATGAATTAAGATGCTTCTGCAAGAGAGTGGCGACATATGCACAGAGCGCATGCTCAGAGTGAAGCTTTCGTCTGAACTATGGCAAATCATAATCCACAACTTGGCAATTCTTCCAAATGAATTAGATTACAGATGTGAGAAGAGTCCACAAATAACAGCTTGGTGATAACTGAAAGTTCGTTAAGAGGCTTGTCAATTTTCTCTTGTTACAGCATCTAGAATACCGAGTGTGGAAATATGCTACCCAAATAGTACTAATAATTTGTATCCCTTATATGTGCGACGATACTGCTAAAATCCCAAGTGTCGCTCTCAGCGACATCTGCGAAATTTTCGTATTACATTGTATAGACTAGCAATATCTTGCAGTTGTAGAAAATATCCTGCAGATGTCGCTGCGATCTGTATATTTAAGCAGCATCGTTGCACATTTAAAGGGATACAATATTTTAGCACTTTTTTAAGCATTACAGGGATAGCCGATTTCCACACTATGTATTCTAGGAGCTATACTTTTGTCCAAAATCGCCTCAATCCATAAAAATGTATCGCTTGCATGTCACCACCCTGTTATAGAGGCACCCTAGCTAGCTTGGAGGAGTGGAGAGAAGGTCACTCACCTGTCGATAACGCAGTCTTCTGCTGCGAAGCGGTCATGGAGGTAGTGCCGACCGGTTGCTGCTGCTGCATTTGTACTTGTTGGTGTGTCTGTTGTTGTGTCTGTTGCTGTGGCTGTTGCATGATGGTCAGGCTCCTCGAACCGTCGTCGATGGTGGGCGTGGTCTGCCCCACGGACTTGTTGAAGTCTGCCAGCAGGCTGGAGATAGTGCCCGACTGTGCCCTCGGGATGCCGCCGGGTCTCAGCTGCTGGTCCTGCTGAATATTACATTTCCAAAATTTAAAAAATATATATATACACCATAATTATTACCCTATACAATGCTCACTCGTGAATAATCCGAATCCCGTTTGTGATAGGAAAATTAAAAAAATAAAACAACCTTATATTTCGTTTATAATGTGCACCCGTTTTTTGATCTAATAAAAAAAAATTCTTTTATATTTCACCTGCGCACCCTGGTTTTGAAAGAAAAAAATTAAAAAAACCTTTATAGGCCGGGATCCAGATAGATTTTACGCTGTTAGCGAAACGAGATTGACATTTTTTTTTACGTTTTATTAACATACATCTGACCTGTGTGCTTGGGGTCAAGCGCCCGCTTATAAATCATCGCCAATATATACAAGGACGAGATAGCTCACAGAAGGAAATTTACAACACAGAGAAATACAGCCAGGAGTTCCACAAAGCGTATGCAACGGAGCCAGCGGGATTCGAACCCGCACCCACCTACACTCGCAAGCGATTAGCAGTGTGATGCGTTGACCACTCAGCCACGGTGGGCACATCCGAGATTGATCAATCAGAAAATTTGCTTACTTAAAACAGTGAAAAGTTCTGATGGGTCAATCTCGTTTCGTTAACAGTGCAAAATCTATCTGAATCCCGGCCTATAATTCGTGTACAATGCGCAATCTGTTCCTGATCCGAAAAAATATGAAAAAATGCTAATATTTTGAGTATAATGCACACCGCATTTTTGATAGGAGGAAATAAAACTCCTCTAATATTTCGTATATAATCAACGCTCACTAAATAATGGGGGAAAACCTTGACACGTGTCACGGAAACGTCACATAAAACAAGCAAAAAAAAAAGGGAAAAA
Organism: Maratus speciosus; assembly: GCA_963932465.1. NCBI lineage: Eukaryota > Metazoa > Arthropoda > Arachnida > Araneae > Salticidae > Maratus > Maratus speciosus. Next base: position 11,565,848 of record OZ010793.1, on the reverse strand, counting down.
ATGTCTAAATAGCCAGCGCCAGAATCTACAGATTTTATTGCCTGGAAATGAATTCCAAATCGTTATAATTCTACAAGCGGCATTTTTGTTTATAATACTTTTAAATTTTTCTTTTGCGTTAATCTCCTAATTCTCTCTTACTCTAAAAATTTTGTGAGCCAATATTGAGGTAGATTGGGATACATTAAGTTATATTTCAGATTCTTCAATCTGTATGAGAACGACAACCAACCGATCTAATCGAATTCAGATAAACAGAGACAACAGCTATATTATTAATGTAGTTTGTGAAATTCTACTATATTTGGATCTAGGACCTGAATCTATGCCGTGCCAAAAATAATCTGCAGCGTGCCACTTATCGCACGCGTGTCACAGGTTCGCCGTCTCTGTTTTAGGATGTCAGTTGTTGTCTGGGATTCATATCAGAACAATAAGTAGAGTATTAAAAATCTGTACCATTTGCTGCATCGTCACTCCACCGCTTTTATAGAAAAAGGTTACTTCACTGTATGATGGAGCATTCTCATTGGTCAGAATAGAGATATACTATAAAAGCGGTGGAGTGACGATGCAGCAAATGGTAGAGATTTTTAACAGTGTAAGCTTATCTGATGGTGTCCATTTACCTGTACGCACTTCTCCATCAGCTCTTGTTCCGCAGCCTCCAGTGACGGGGACACGTCCAGGATGGGGGAGAGGTCCGTCACCGGGGACCAGTCGGAGGACGAAGACTGCTCACCCTTCTTCATCATCAGTCCGCTGCCCACCTGTTGCTTCTGCTGCTGTTGCTGTTGCGGCGTCATCATGTCCACGGCCTTCGGTTGCAGCTGCTGAGTCATGACCATCGTCTGCTGAGTGCCGCCGCCGCCCTGCATCATCGGTTGCTGCTGCTGCTGCATCGTCTGCAGGGTGAAAGTTAAATTAAACTTTTAAGGTCAGGAACCAAAGCATAGTATAGATCGAGAGCAAGACTAATTTAACAAATACTTAAATAATTTTCGTACAAGCTCTCCGCCAAATAAGTATTGGCAACAAAATGGGAGACGCGGTCACGAAAATACGGGAGAAGGTCAAATCACACGACTGGAGCGCAGAATTACGTTGAATTTTCTAAATTTCCAATGTTTCTATTTTTAAATAATAAATTTAGTAATCATTATTGTAGTAATTTTCCACTATTAACCTCTTAATCGTCGCGCCCGATACGTTCACGGGCAGACATTTGTGAGAAAATTTTGTCGCGCCCGTGGCTCTCACGGGATGAAATCCCCATAACTTAAGTTAATATATTATAGTTTCTTCTTTGATTTTGTTGCCTCCGGTATTATTTTAAATGCTTAAGTGCTCAATAAATGGCAACACTGATTCTAATATAGAAAGTTTAAGATCGAAATGCTTAATTTTAAGAATTTGTAGGCGGTTAAAGATGTGTGTGAAACAAAATTTGCGACCGGTCTTAGTGTGTGTCAGCGCTTATTATATTATCGGATTTACCAGGAATTTTTTAATTAAAATGTGTTACTGGGTGTATATCTCGATTAACAAAAATATCCCCTCTCCTCACCACTGAAGAAGAAATGTTTACAGATTCATGCATGAAAAAACAGTAAAAACTTCGAAGATGAAATCGCAAGGGACAGATGCCGTTTTAGATAAGTTTTTCTCTTAGCAGGTATATTTTCGAGATATTGACTATGAAAGTTTAAGACAGGATTCTGTTATAGACCGGTTCTGTTTCCACAGGTATCCTCTAAGACATCCTCAAAACACCTACCTTATAGTACTTAATGCTGTCCTGAACAGCATTAAGTAACCTTCTGAAAGTTAGCGTCAATAAATACGTTTCTTAACGCGTTCACGCCGGCGTTGTGGGTCACACTCGACTGTCTCAGAGTTGTCAGATCTCCGGTTTTTTGCACACCACTGTTATTTTAGAGAAAATGTTGTTCCTTTAAATCGCCCAATTGTTCTAATTAAATAAAACAACATTTTCTGTATTAAAATACTGGTATTTAAAAAGCCGGAGACTTGGCAGCTCTGAGACAGTCGAGTGTGACCCACAGTCCGAAGTGAGCGTGTTAAACAGAGCTTTTCTCCAAACTTGCGAATGGCATATCTTCTTAAACTGGCGAATCCTTTATGAGTAATTTAAAACTAATCAGATGTCTTATAAAGAGATCTGCAACATAGAGCAACTCCACAGTCAATAATGCAACTGACTGTCTAGATGAATGAATGAAGTTTTTGCAACTCAATTTTTTGGGTGAAAGAGCTACTTTCTCTGATTATGTTTCATAGGATAATGTCTCTGGCTACGTATCCTGTGAAACATAACTTTCAGATGTCATTAGTATTTCCTTTTCTAGAACTTTTTTTGTAAATTTATATTTACGTTTATCATCTCTGTTTTCGTCGGAATACTCGCAGATGAGGCACGTCGAATGATGTGGAGAACTTTTCTATGGAACTATGTGGAAATATTCGTTCCAAAGTATTAAATACATATTTAAAACATAAGGCGGATATTTTTGACAGTCCGTGAAAGAAAACTATTGCATCAATTGACTTCATTTGGGTCTTAAAGGAAATGTTTTAACATACAGATGTGCCAAATTTAGTTTTCGTAACCATAATTATTATTAATTAAAGCTAATTCATATTTAAAAATTACTTTCCGCGCATGCGTAGTGATTGACTTTTAGTGTAGACAGTAAAATTATAATATAAAGATATATATAAAGATAGTAAAATTGACTTTTAGTGTAGACTCTTAGCGCATGCGCATAGAGCAGGATTCTTTTCAAACTAAGCCAGATGATTTTTTTTATTCCAAGTCTTATTTGGAGACTATAGCATAGCCTATATTTTTTTTTATAATTACTAGGGGGCTCTGCCCCCTACGAGCTACGCTCGCCAACCCGCGTTCAGACACACCAAAATCCAAAAAGCACGCTAATTTGATCGACTTTAAAAATATTGAATTAAAATTAAAAAAAAAAATAGCGATCTCTCTGTAAACGGGTTTCCATTCGTTTTCCTTGGATTGGGGATTTTTAAGACCAAATCTGCTGCTGTTACGAGATACAATGGCTGTTTTCGTATTTAATTAAAAAATTAGTTAAACATTTGAAAATAAGCTAATGTAAAATGAATTAAGTAAACAGTGTCATTGTCTCCCGGTATTTTTTAACAGCGCTATAAGATAATTCTTTTAAATAATTCATTTTAAATGTATCGTTTTAAATCTGACGTAATTTACACGAAAGTTTTATTTCTCTTATTAATATTCAGGTGAAAATACTTTTGTTGTTAGAAGGAAATATTATTTGCGCTGTCTTCGAATTCACGATAATAGTTGAAAAGATTATCTCAAAATATCTCGCGCAAATATATTTTTTAATTTAAATTGTTTTGCCATATTTTTGTCCATTTTAAATATCACGTAATTTCCTCCATTTACAAGTTTTAACGCATAATAATTTTTTTATTTTAACCTTTTGTTTATCTTTTAAAATTCAAGTGTAAATATGGTTCTTATGACGTAAATTTTCCTGCTTTTAACATGTAATCATTTAATTCTAATTTTAAAGTTTTTTTTTCTGTTTATAATAGTCACGAGTAAATAAATTTTTAATTTGAAGTAAACATTATTGTTTGCGCTGTTTATACAATTGGCAACAGTTTAAATTAATAACATTTTCTAAAATTTATAAAAAATATTTCTCGAAATGCTGAAAATTTGAATTTAAAATAGAAATAAAACCTCAAACAATTAGTCAAATAAAAAAAATAAACGCAATCTGCACAACGGGAAGTTATAACGTATATAAAATGATCTAAAAATGATTAAATTCTCATGTATAGTTTTTGCTCCAATAAAATTTTTTTAATGGAACGATTTTGTCCAACGTTAGCATTAAATATCTCTTTAAATAATTCTTCGATTTGAAAACTGTCTGCATCAGCGTGTTTATCAAACATTTCTCTATAGTACCACCGATTTTCATATTTTTGTATGCAACAGTTTTTTTAATATTAACGATGAACGGCCATGCTTAAGCATTCAAATTGGATTTGGATGCCGATCTACTCGGAATATCTATGCAGATTTTCATTGGTCCATTTCCAAATCAAGACTTTTTTTTATATATAGAAGGATTATTTGTTAGATGGAAAATAGTATTATAAAGTAGTATTGAATCAAAAGAGAGGAAAATTGTTTTTTCTTATTGTATTTATAATACATAAGATAGGCATCTCGAATTCGGACTAGAAACTGCTGCTACTGTGAATCATTGTGAGCTTTATAAGGATATTGCCCTGGGCCTGTCTTACAGATTAATAAATTGTACAGACAATTTTTTTTTAAACAGATCAAGCATTAAGTTTCACCAGTAACAACTAGTATTGATATAAAAACGGGGGAAAAAAGATATTTGATACCGAAGCGAAGTTATTTCCTTTTGCGAATTCCTTTATTCTGAGACTGCAAACAACAACGGGTTATACTTTCGTCTTCAAAATGGCCAGGGATTTATCCCCCTGCCGCATAATTATACAAACAATAAGGGACTCATACCATGTGACATTTTTCCAACTGGCTGAAAAAATATCCAGACCGGGAGCCGAACCCAAGACTTGTGGCTTAAATTGCCCACACTCTGCCCATTGATCTACTTGGACAGACAACCGGGACACTTCACTCTGACAACTTTTTTTGGCCATAGCATTTGGTCTGTCGTGTAACAGCTAAACAAATTGCATCGCAGTATTGTGTCAGCCGATTTTCGGTCCAGTTAGCTCAATAAGCAAAGCGTTGGGCAATTTAAGCTACAAGTCTTGGGTTCAACTCCCAGCTTGATTACTTTTCCACTCAGTTGGGAAAATGTAAAATTGTATGATATCGTTACTAATCACTATGATTGGGTTAAAAATAATAAAGAATAAGAGGCACTTACCGTTTGCATGTTGGGCCACTGTTGTTGTTGCGTATTCTGGGGCCACTGTTGCTGGGACACGGCCGTAAGGGGCACGGTCCTAGGGAGGGTCCCCCTTCCGCCCACCGCGCTGCTCGGAATCAGAGACCCGGACATCAGGGATCCGCCGCCCGAAGTTCCAGTCCCCAGCAGAGACACAGACGGTTGCTGTTGCACCTGCGCACCCGGCAGCTGTTGCTGACCGCCCGGCTGCTGTTGCTGCTGCTGTAGGTTCTGGAAAGGCTGGCCCATACCTGAAAACGCCAACACGATTCAGTGTGCCTTTTTTTATCCATCCATTCGAGTGTTTTTGATTGGAATCGCTTCTCCACTCATATTTCTATCATATTACCCTTAGAAACACAAATCTAAAGCGAGTTTCAACTTTATTTTCGTAGTTTTAAATCAATTTGAAGTGTTTAATCACGCTATTCGAAACTTGATCGAACGTTTAAATATAATAGTGCATAAATTAACAGGTCGGACATCACTTCTGTGAAGAATGTCTGTTGTTTTTGAGGCACTGCGGTCACCTTTTTTAACGAAGTCTAAATAGATCGACCTTTAAAGTTTAAAATGAACCCCTACAAAAACTTAAGTTTTAATAAAAATCCGAACACTGCTTAATGACTAAGCAACTTTCGAACAATTAGGTTATAAAGCGGGCATCTATATATTCACGGGATATACTAGAATGGGATAACCTAATTCTTACATTGAAAGAAAAAATTCACCGCCTTCGTCTAGAACAAATAAGTAGTCATTTTCTAAATTCCTAAACTAGAAATATAGGTTTCCGAGCTATGCGAATAAGAGAACTAATAAACTGAATAGACGGCATGATCGAGAATTTCTAGTCTACAGTTTTCTAGATGATGAAAAGATGCGTTATAGTATGAATAGTTTGAATTGCGAGAAATCACGTGATTTCTAGAATTAATTCATAAACTAGAATTATAGTAACTAAAAGTCACTTCTTGTGTTCGCAATTCTTTGCGGAGATTTTTAAATAAGTTTGACTACGATACTATAGGAAAACGTTCTTGAATTTTAATAGGGATAACTATAACTCTCTAGCAAAGGAAACTAGAATCTAATCTTTACTTTCAAGCAATGGCCCCTAGAAGGAAAGGACGTGTTTACAAAGAAACACTTCCATCAACCAATCAACCATCAACATTTTCTCTTTAGCGATCATTGCAGGAATCATCATGGCGACGTTGACCAATCGTACCACAGAGCTGTTAATCGTAGACTAATCAGATCACCTGAATTCTTGTGTACAGTAGGAGTCGTAATATAATCATCGTATTTTTGGGGTACAGATGTTATTCCAATAACGTGTAAGTGCAGAGAATATTCACCTTTCTGGGATCAGGTTCTGTTACTGAAGGCAGAAAATTATTTCAGAGAGAAATTGCTAATAGAAGAGAGAGTTGCTAATAGAAAGCCAGTGTGCTTACGACAGAATGAGTTGGTCCTTTAAGGCGTTACATCTAAAGACTTGGATCTAAGTACCGAAGTGCCTAAGTACATAACAGCTGGGGGATCCTTTAGAAATAAAGGAGAAAGGCGGAATTTCGAAGGAATTTAGAAGGTGGCCAAAGTGCCCGCATTTGGGTAAAGTGGCCATTTTGTAATTTTTCTTTTGAAGTAACGGGTACTTTTTCAAATAATTTTTTTTCTTTTTAAATTAAAATAGCAATTGAAACTAAAGTTATTATAGTTACTATTGGTACTTGTTTCTAGAACTTTACTGATTAAAAATGTATCATAAAAAGTCATAAAACCTTAGAGTGTCCCCTTTATCCTTCCTTCCTTTTTCTATATATAAACTTTACAAAATTGTCCACAATTAAACTGATGGACTGTTTTTATGAGTTATATATATAAATATACTAAAACCTATATAAGTTAAAATCTGGTTTAAAAATCTCAGATGGCAAAGAGAGTTCGACAGATTTAAATTGCCTACGGGCCCCTAGATTCAGCGTCGTTCATATTTAGCGCTGCCTCAGAGTAGAAAATTCATTAAACTGAAAACCGATTGGTGGAGGAAGATCCAATCAAAAACTCTCGTACATTATTTAATTCACTTTTATATATATAAAAAAAAGATAAAACATATTTACAAATAGATATACATCCAACAGCATGCTGTAACACTGAAATATTTATACAATCAGGCACCACAACATCAATGTGTGTGTATATGAACAATGACGCAATTTTTGAATCTTTTTTTTTCATGAAGAGCTAAGTTCTCACTGAAACACCCCAGTCAATGTTGCACCTTAATGACATATGCTTCAGTTGCACAAAAAGAAAATTTCGAAGTTTATTAATTGAGAAAGATGAAATTAAATTAAACAAAACAAAGATAGGTCAACTAAAATTATTTAAGAAAATTAAATAAATCTTCGAGGTAGTATTAGGAATGCGAGAGAAGATTTAGTTTAAAGAAATGTTTTACTAAATTTTCGTGTTTATTATGTTCAAAATTTATATTTTTATGGTTGTTATAATTGTAATCATGCTAAAAACGGTAGTTCAATCTTAAAAAGTTTATATTCTGCGAGTAAATAATTGAAAAATAAAGATGGATACAAACAAATTTCAAATTAACTCCACCAATGATTTATGAAAGTTCACTTAAAAATGCCACAGTAAAATAAAGATAGGAAACGATCTATTTTTCAAGGTACTTATATTCGTACTTTTGTTACCATTGCACGCTGAGTAACTTGTGAAGTTTGAGTACGCAAGTAGTGATACGTCATTCTAATTGACAACTATCAATAAATAAAATCAAAATTTACCTTTTATCGTATTATTTTTATCGCAAAAAAAAATTTCGTCGTTGTGTGATTGCTTTTAAAGACTAATCATTCCCCATACCTTTTAGCCGCACGACTGCAGAAATTAATAACTACTCCAAAAATAAAAGAAACGAAAATGCAAGGATTGAACATTGTTTCAATTGTTTGAATGTTGAAATTTGTTAGCAAATGTTTAATTGACTTTCTCTGTTTTATTTTAAATAGATAACTGTATCGTTTAGAAAGGACTCTATTGCCACATATTGTTGACGGTTACTATCACAACATACTCGAGGTAGAGAATACATTTCTAGCTTATGTAAATAAACGGTTTGAATTCAACAATGCACCTTTTACATGCGTCATATATCGTTTTTTTTTATTACTTGATATGGAAAGAAATAATTTCAATCACCTATACATTCTCAAAAAAAAAAAAAAAAAAAAAAAAAAATCCACGAATTGAACGAATTTTATAGTTAATTATGTTATGTTAAATCATGAATCTTTCCGCTTTGATTTGCCATTTCCCACCAAAATACAGATAATTCACCCATATTACGTAAAAAGCATCTGAAAATGATCCAATCATCCAAAGCACAGAGATGTTCTGACAACTGTTCTGCCTACTACTTTTTCGTATTAGAATTTTTTTTATGTATGTCTTTTTACCATCAAAGCACGATGCATTCGTGAACCTAAGGCTCAAAATTTCTCGAAATTATCCAGTAAAAAGACGGGAATCTCTTCAAATGACAGAAAAGTCTCTTCCAATCACAGGAGTTTCCCGGCGACTTTTCTGCTTGTACTTTTTTATGTACTACAAAGAATTTCTTTTTAGAGCGTAGTTATGAAATTTAGAAATAAGAAAAAATAATAGACAAACCTCAGAACTTTTTTTTTTACTGATTTTCACCGTTAAAAAAAGAAAAAAACTGTTTTAAAAAATTTACACAAAAGAACAATTTAAACATGAATGTAAAATTTAAAGTCGAAAATCTTTTAGTTTTTTCAGACAAGTGAGACTTCTTAATATCTTTAAAAATGTTTTATTGAAATCTAAGAGATGATAATAAATAAGGGACTACAGCCAAAATATTTTTGTAGTACGTTGAAAAGTTATCCGGTTTAACTGAGAATAACTGAAAGCCCTTTTCTGTACGTATTGCCACTTGAAATACTCGATTCCTGTTTAAATTCTACTAAAACTTTAGCAGTTATCAATGCTCCATGATTCCTATTTTCATTCTAACGCCATTATCCCATTCAACATGCTTTCTGAAATCTTTTAAGCAGACTTTTAGCAGAAAAAGTTGGCTGAAACCGAAGTGTGCTCTCCTGCATGAAGTGAGATAACTAATCCTGTATGGTTAAGGAAAAATAGTGTTCCTGAAGATGACTGTTCGCCACTTTTTTGTTGATTAATCAATGACACTGAGGACTTGACAAAGAAGAGGACAAACTTGAAGTGTCATTTCAAAAACGTGTTTCAAAAAGTGTCATTTCAAATATTCAAATTAATTTTGAGAAACAATGTTAGAAATGGAATTATCCAAAGCGATTAGTAAACGACGAATCGTATTATTTGAGCTCACGCCGTGAATAAAAATTTAAGGCAAACGTCGAAATGGCAAAAACGCGTCATGGATAAATCCGGAACACAGTTAACCCATTCGGAACCTTGGGTTCGTATATGCATCTTAAAAAGGTGCGCACTGAATTTGTTTTTGGAACCATGAATAAAGTAAAGCCAAACTCACACACCCACTAGAGTACCCTTATTATAGAGTAGACATTGACAGAAAAAAAGCTATTTTGTTTTGAATTGCTAGTAAAATTGTTAACTATTTGTATATTTATATATAGTAACTATATATATATAGTATTGAGATAATTCATCTTTTTGGAACAACGATATTTTGTAATGTTTTAGGAAAATGGCCGATTTTTGTTATTTATCTGAGTCCTTTTTTATAAATGTTTCAAAATACTTTTTAGTCGAATAATATTTTTTAAAATAAAAATTGTGAAATTTTCACCCGATACGTGCATAATACCTTATATTTTCTAAATTAAACTAAAACTGAATTAAAGTGCTTTATTAATATGTGGCCACAATTTTACGAAATAAAAGTTATAGATTCATTATGATATTTTATAAATTAAAATAAATTTTGAAATATATACTTCAAGAGCTTCTTTATAAAAAATGTAAAGGCAGCAAACTGTGATTGGTTGAGAGAATTTTAAACAAAATACAGTTATTATGACGATATGAGGCCTTCCATTATCGTCAGGACGGAGGTAGTTTTTACACCATTTCTTTATTCGACTTTCAACTATTTAGAGCTACGGTGCGATTTCAACGAATTATCAGTTAATCATCGAATTATTAGAGATTGTTTATTCTTTTGTTTAAAATGGGATAATGGTTCATTTAAAATGCGGAATGGTTGAAAAAAAAAGAAGTTATCTTAGTTTGGTTTGGTTTGTGTTTATGACGGCCGATTATCAACACGTGGGATATAGGCCCTGGGGGGGAGTGCCCTTCGTGGGGGTCTTTCTAAGGGAACCTAACCCGTATTTACGTATGGAAACCCACGGTTTCGAAGAAAACCACGAAAACTCCGAAACGGTTAGGCCGACGGGCACGATTAGGTTCGAACCCAGCACCTCCCGTCTACCAGCTTCGAGAGCAGAAAATCTCAGCCACTGGTGGGGCAGAAGTTATCTTAGGGTACTAATTTGAATTTGTCAGTTTTTGGTTTTTAAAATATTACATCGAAAAAAGAAATGTAACATTTTATGTATACATACTTACGTAATACGTTCCAGGGGAGCCAACATGCAATATTTTATTTAGATATGTTATTCCTTCTTAAAACAACTTCAAATAAAGCGCAATAATCTTTTTTTCAGAGATCGTTTTTTCCTAGAGAAATTTAATAACATCATAACAATATACCATGAACACAAAATGAGTAGCAACGCCTTTCGAAGGAAAACATTCATCTTCGTCAAGCAAGAGAAAGACGAACTATGCTGCTAGGGCAAAAAATAGAAATCGAACTTGAAAAGTGCAAGATAACGGTAAATAGCTAATAGAGAGATTATGTGTAGAAAGCTGTCGATTAGCTTACCCGCTTTGTTTGGAATGGTACCGTTAACCCTTTCGGCGCGGAGTTTTTTTTTTTCAGTTTGGAGTAAAAATCCCTTTTACGCTTTTTTATAAAATTAAACGTTTAAATTTTAAAACGTTTAAATTAACGTAAAATTAAACGTTTAAATTAACGTAAAAACGTTTAAATTAAATTTACGTTTTTTTATAAAATTAAAAGTAACTAACAAAATCACAGAAGTCAGGTTTTACTGAAATTTAACGAATATGTTAGTTTCTGAAACTTAACGAATGTAGTTATTTCTCGTTCTTTGCATATGACAGCGACGGCGAACCTGTGGTACGCATGCCACTTTTGGCACGCGAAAGAATAATTTTGGCACTGCATTGCTTGTGGCACTAAATCAAAATAAAGGGAAATTTCACAAAATCGTAACTGATTTGTTCTAAATTCGATTAAATTGAAATTGAAAAATTTTGATTGCGACATATTATATTCTAATCAAATTAATCATGGTCTCAAATTTTTTCAAACAAAACAATATTTGAAAACTATCAGCAAGAATTGGTTATTAGACATTAATAAGTTTCGAAGGTAAAGTTATAGTTGTTTCCATAATTATTATAGTGCTGCACCTACATGTAAGTTTCTAACATTTTTTTTAATCGTAATAGAAATTTTAAATAATTTTAATCCATTATTTTTCAATCTACTAAACTTGTTTTTTATTTGGCACGCCATAGTCACTTAAAATAATTTTTAACCAAATTTGGCACGCGGCAACAAAAAGGTTCGCCAACTCTGGCATATGACAATAGTCGAAGGAAGAATTTTTGAAGACGTTTGGAAAATGTCGTATTCACTGAGAAAAAAAAAAAAAAAAAATACCGCCTTCACCTAGAATGAATATGTAGTCATTTTCTGAATTCCTGAACTAGAAATATAGATTTCCGAGCTATGCGAATAGGGTAAACAACTAAGCCAAATAGACGAAAAGATCTAGAATTTCTAGTCTCTTGTTTTTTAGGTGGCGAAACAATAACGAATCGTTTCAGAAGCGAGAAATTATCGCTTGATTTCTGGAATGGTTTCATAAACAAGAGTTATAGTTACTAAAACTAACCTCTTGTGTTCGCATCTATTTGCAGAGATTTTAAAATAAGTTTGACCACGAGAATATAGGAAAACGCTCTTGAATTCTAGTAGGAGACTCTAGAACTCTCTAGCAAAGAAAACTAGAATTTATAGGGATGGCATGGAACTATTTTTCCTAGAGCCACAATTTAGATTCTATATGCCATATTTTTAAAACAGGATTTAAAAGACATAAAAACATACGCGTATTTTTATTGTTTATCACAAATTATTCATTCGAAAAGTAGTCCCTAATTTAAGTTAAAACCCGTTCGGCCCTGACTTCTTTCTTAAAGCCTTTGTTAACTTTTTTGTTTTTTTACTATTTCAAAACTAGATGCCGCTACTTGTCCACAAAAAAGTCAAAATATAGAATGCACATATGTGATCATGAGGTTTTTACGTATCTGCAAGGAGTTATTTATAGTTTAAAGCATTTTAAAAGCAAGGAACGCATATGTGACCACCAGTGTCGAAAGAGTTAAATTAAAATGATATCCATAAACAAAAGCTCTACTGCGGATACAAACACTTTATAATTATTCTCAAAGTTTAAGGTCCACTTAAGATTTTTGGGATTTTTCGAACTGAAAACTGAAGACGTTTAAAAATGCTATTTAAAATTTCGAAAACAAAATTATAGTGTTAAATATTAAGATGATATAAAAGTTTAATTTTATCGTATGAACAATGTCGTGGAACATTTGTAAGAGCGCTATGCCTATATAACGTTATAATTTTAGGGGGGAGGAGGGGGTTGTTCTGGCACATGATATTGTAAGATATCTGTAGGGGGAGGGGGGTTGTCTTTTGATATCGTTATCATTTTTGATCCAGCCAAACTTTTTTCTTTTTATTTGTAACCAGGTCTTTACATCAAAATAGCATATCGTTTTATAGTATGTTATCTATTTTTATGAAAATACAAAGTTATTATTCCAAAATATGGAATACTCCAAAGTTAGGCATTCCTATTCTTCTGTAATACATGTATATGCATATACATGTATGCGCTGTTCTACAAACCATATACGAAATATATTTGAAATGATACCTGTGTACTACTAGTAAATAAAAGAGAAAGAATGTTGTCACCTGTTTTGTTGATAAAAAGTTCTGTCTGCCCCAACCCGTGCGGAGGCAAGTGCAAAAAGACATTATTACTGTTGAATGCATTATGTAACGAAACGTTATTACAAAATACTTTTAAATAGTAACTATTTCTTTTAAATATTATTTGATATACAGTTATTTCTTATATAAACTGATATTTTACTGACTTCTCTTCATTTGAATCGATAAAGTATGCGAAAAGTAAGTGTAACCCTATTTGTATATAAATCTAAACAAAAGAAAAAAAATCCAAAAATCTAAAGAATTTTTATACATTGACTAGCAGCCTTCACCCGCTATGCTGGTCATTTTTTCTGAACAAACCTTGAATCAAACGAAATATATCTATGAATTTTATCATGCGTTTCAAAGCAGTATGGACATTTACCTGGAATGCCCATCCGATTTGCTACAAATGATATTGACGTCATTATGCTAATATATCTTCTATTGAGTCACACAAAATTTGAGCTGTTAAGTACCAACTTCTTTAGTTGATCCTTTACTGTAGGATTTGGTAAAGTACGATAGAATAATATGTAATATACTAAAACCCTTCCTCTGAAAATTTATCAATGTAATTCTCATCAGAATTCGTCCAATAGAACCTATTAAAAAGGCTAATCTTTCATAATTGGGTTGACGTGATTCTAGAACTTTCAGCCAAATTTCTGTAACTAATCCTTTGAAACTTTTTTTTAAATCGTACAAACATTGCTTTCATATTTACCTAAATATTTTCGTTTTATAATGTTAATTTCTCAGTGAATCTTTTTCTTGCATTTTAAATAAAATCAATTGCTTTTTTCCTTTCTTTTAAGGCGTTTGTATATATTTTTTTTTCAATCTCATATAGCCGTTTTAATTCTTTAACCAACAGAATTAACAAAAACATTTAATTTGAATTTCTTCCATTGCTACAGTAACGGATGTACTATATGAATGAATATGGATGAATTATCACTTGTAATGTTAGATATTTCGAGTTTTTGGCGCCAAAGACATCGCCAAATTAGAAAAGTATGAAATATCTCACGAACTATTGCACTTAAAAGAACTTGGTTTGTACCATTCGATTCAGCATACAAAAATACACTAAAATATGTTATCAGTTGAAAAATAACTACAAAATCAGATTTTTAAGGACTTGTTTTATAGTTCGTTCTTTTTTTTTTTTACCATCATAAGAAGTATTTTTTCCCCAATTTTCAAGACTTTAGGCTGCGTGTTGATTAATACAAAATCCAGACTTTCTTTTATATATATAGATAACGATATCATTACGGGGGGGGGGGGTGTCGAGGTATGATGTATGATAAAGAAGGGGGTCCAAAATTACCAAAAAGTTGATAACGTTATACATGCACATCCCCTAAGCTCCGCTCATTTCCATCTGTTCTTTGTCTCTTTCTCTAATTTGAAACATCACAGAACAAAACAAAAATAGATAAAAATAAAAAAGGCGAAGTCAAAGTAAAAAGGACATATTTTACTTATTTGCTTCTTTTGTAACAACCCTTATTGTTTGGGAAATACAATTAAGTAGAATAACTGTCGCTTTAAATTCATTGCCTTAAAAATATTGCAAAGAGAATGAGCTTCAAAACAGCTAAATGAAAAAAAAAAAAAAAAAAAAAAAAAAAAACATGAAAGAAGGAAAACCGCTGGGAGTTGATGAAAATGTAGGAGAAGAAATGTTTAATTTCACGAGACAAAAATTTGTTACTTTAAGGGAGTCCGGGACACAAAAATCTTCAAATTTTGTAGAAATATTTTATTTCATTAAAAATTTCTCTGTTTTTTCCGGCTTAAAATGACTTTTAAATCATGTTTCTATCTTAATTAAAACAAGAACTATTAATTTTTTCGTTTTGGTTTGTTTTCAAAATCTAGCTTTCAAGCAATGGCTGTCATGGAAACGACTTCTTGTAAAAATGCGTTTTTCTTCAGGATATGTTTCTTCAACATTTCTCGTATTTAAATCCTTATAAGTCAAGAATCGTTAAAGATAAATGGTTGAAACTTGGAATATGTCCTTTTCAATTGTTTTACTTTAATTTTGATTAAGCATGTTTGAAAAAAATATTTACTTTTGAAACCATGATTTTTTTTTTTTTTTAAGTTGCACCATTTTTTATATATATTTTTTAATTAATATTTTTTAAAATGCTGAATCCAAATTAAAACTTATATATTACTGTTTATTTAAATGAAAAAAAAATGAAATTCTATTAATAATATTTCAAGTTATAACAGTTTTAAACTACCCCACTTTTTTAATAAATTTTAAATTTTAAATTAAAAAAAATATGAGAAGTTTTGTCATGTGATTTTTTTACGAATGATATGGTTAACCATCACAAAAAATTCAGAATTTTAACTCAATAAATAAAAATTATTTGAAAATGTGTCCCGGACCCCCTTAAAATAGCGAAATAAAATTTTCTGAACTTCCTGAACCTCCTGTACCGCCAGAAGTAGACTTTTGTGAATTCTACTTTTCGCCTTCTAGAGGGTTTTTTCAAAATTCTGCATAATTAACGTTTCACTAATCATTTTGTGATCAAATCGATGGTCTGATGGGTCTAGGTGTCTCGAGATGCATAAGATTTTATGCAGTTTAAGCAAGTATCATTGTTCGAAATTTATTTATCGTCTGCCAAGGCTCATTGCGAGCATTTTTGTGTAAGTTTAATTTCTTAAAAATGGCAACGTTCTTTTTTGTTGACATGTAATTTATTCTATTCTAAGAGGGTGTAAAAACCAAGAGGGTTTATAATTAAAAGCGTGATACAGTTCACTTTGTTATTTATTAAGTGTTGTGAGTTATTGACGAGTCCGTGTTTTAATTACTTAAATTCAACCAGCGCGCTATCATAATTGTTTCGCTGTTGTTATTTGCATAAGATGTTTTTGAAACCTACAGTAAACTTCTTTATTAAATGCTTGCCATTTCATTTTCCAGAAACACATTATCGACCGCATGATAGCGTCAATTTCTATCGCTTAGCTGGACAATATATATATATATATATTTTTTGCATTAATGTGTATTTTAATAACGGAAGCACATATTATTATTAGGATGAGCGAAGCGAATCCTCTACTAGGCTACACAAATTACATTTTGTCGTACACTTTACAAAAAAAAAAATAAACTATTCAATATTTTGACTTGAAATGAAACATAAAAATAAATTAGAATCTGTAGATTTGCACACTATTATTATTTTTTTACAGAATAACCTTAAATTTTTTATTGTTTTAATTTAGTTTACATGTTTTTCCATTACGGACGCATTTCTGCAAATAAAAAATTAAACGCGTCTATTTTCAGAAGAAAAAATAAATCATGGAGTTAGTCATTATAGATAGAATCATGATTCATTAAATAGTTTCACGAATCTTTTATAAAATTTTTAAAATACCTTTTTTAAGAAAATTATAGCCTATTTTTAATGAATTAAAATTTGTGAAAATTCAATTATTTACATTCAATTATAAAAGTATTTTTCAGTGTTAAGAATGCAAATACACAATCTATTCTTATTATGTGAAATCATTTACGCAGACGATACTTACGCATTTCAAAAGAATTAAATTATGATTTTTTTTTGTAAAGTGGCAACAAAAGAATTGGTAAACAAATAAAATTAATTGTTAAATTCGCTACATCATAAATAAAAAATTCCGAGGAAATTCTTAGTTATTTAGCTGAATTACATTTCTAAAATTAAAATACGACAAAACATAAAATAACGTTTTTGCTTAATACAGATGCAAAAATGATATAAAAAGATATTGTTACTTTCAGCTATTTATCTTATTAAATAATGCTTTGCGAATCCAAACAAAGCATGGCTTTTGCTAGTGGGTAATATAATCAATCATACTTTTTCAAAGCTTGTGAATTACTGATGGGTTCTAAAGCACATGGGCTAAATGAATATTTCACTGCTTAGGTGTTAAAATAGAGCTTTATTGACTCTTTAAACGGTTATCTTTACATGTATGTGTAGATTACTATTAAATAACGCAGCTTTTAGATAAGACTGTTTGAGAAGGAATTCCTTCGGAGGAAGTCTTTCGAAGAATCCCGTTGAAAAAAAAAAACCCGAAAACGTTATGCAACCATTCCGCTCGAATTCGAATTTGAAACGCCAGAAGAGAAGTTATTTGGCCTAGGGTTCTTGCTGACTTTTGACCAACATTAGCGATTTGGCAAATAAGAAACAATAAACAGTAGCCAAATGAAAAGAAATATTAGCAAAATACAGATGTTTTAGCGTGAAACACTGAAAAATGAATCTTTAACTCCTTATTGTATCCCTTTTTTCCAAATGTTCTAAAATAACCTAATTTTTTGTAATTGCTTATAAAATAGAAATACGATTATCCGCTACAGAAACTATTAAAAAGAAGTACATTCTCCTAATTGTGAAAATATTTCAGACATTCTTTTAGCAGGCTAAATAAAAATTATAAACAGCTATCTTATCTTTGATTTACCGTTGTGAAAATAAACACTAAAAATTGCTATGAGATTTCCACTCTTAACTGATAGAAAAAATTTGACCGGCCAATAATACTTTGCATACAACTAACATATAATACAGTAAATGTCTAATTTCAACACCGCATTGTACCAAAAATTTTCTCTATTCTGCGTTTGATGAGATAAATTTAGTTTGTGTTTTTGCCGGCGCGACACCGCCGGTGCCTAGATAGTGATTTACTGACAATAGAGAAATACCTATAACATAATCCTTTCTGTCTCTGGCTGTTGTTAAATTGGTGTTGAGTCAGTATATCTATAAATAGAGCAATGTAAACGGCACGGTGCGATTGAACATGTTATCCCTTTAAGTACTGAATTATGAATTCATGAAAATTTTGTTTTCTAAAACATTTTTCGTGAATTTTTGAAACTACATTAGAAGATTTACATAATAATTTAATAAATTTTAGAAGGACTGAAGGATTTGGAAGGATTAATTAAATATGAATGTATTGGGATTTTGTGCACTATTGATAACCCCTACTCAAATCTTTTATTTTATATATTTTTCTTAGTATTTTGTAGAATTAGGAAATGTACAAATAGAATGTTCTTACAATAGAAATATAGAAATATTTCCGAATTAAAAAAATCGATGCAAAGGCAAAAGAAATCCCCCTTTTAAAAATATCTTTGTTTTGTGTAACCCATCATGTTTTTTTAACAAGATTAAGTAATGCATCTGTAACTCATTCTAAACTGTATTACTACTAATCGATGTATTAAATCAATTTTATAACAAGCTATTTTAATGATACTTATAAGTACCGTCAGTAGATAAAGGGTTAAAGTGATATAAATCGTTCAGCAACGCGGATAAGAACCTCGACTGTTTGGCACACATACACAAAAAGAGCAGAAATTGAGCACTCGAAATTTGGCGAGTCTGATGGTTCTTTTACTCGCCGAATGGAGCATTTTGTCGCAGTGGCGAGCGGCAGCGAGAACCCTGACAACAACCCCAGATGAATGGGCCGTGCATTGGTACTATAAATAAATCCTTGCCTGGATTACAGCTTAGAGTAGTAATCCTCCAGTCTTTCGTTAAATTTCATAAAATGTCAATGCATGTCGAGGCACTTAAACAAGTTTATTCTCCAGTGTAAAAGCACTTTTAATAGCACAAGTTGATTTCACTCTACTTCTAAAGAAGCTACTGATAATACTAAGAAAAAACTTCTAAAAAATCTAGTGATAAAACTATAAGATGCTGTAAAGGAAGCTGGTGTTAATACTAAGATATTCTAAAGAAGTCGGTGATAATACTAAGAAATTACGTCTAAGGAAGCTAGTATTTTATTTTTTTTACTTCTCTACTTAAATGTGATCTTTTAGAGTGAATCTATCTGTACGTGCTATTTCTATGGACACAACAGAACATACCAACGACAGAACATTCCAGAAGGGAATTGGGGCCTCAGGCAGAGGATGCAGTAGAAAACACTGTCGATCGACCTATATCTCAGCTTCCGAAAAACAAATAGGATTATTCAGGAGTGCAGATTATTTGAAAAAATACACAATTAAAATTACCTTCCACACCCACCGGAAAAAGATACGGATTAATTTAAGATTTCTATGGTGTATCGGATCGTCTTTTTCGTGTCAGCCTATCGCGTTTTAACTTGCGACTTCACTGATTCACATCTGTTAAATAGATTCTGCGTGTCATTAATATAATTTGACCAATCATCAATAAGAGCTGTCATCACACACCGTAGAATGTTTAAATTGAATCCCACAGCCTCATTTTATCCAGTTTTGCTTATTGTCTAATGATACCTAAATCATATATTTTGCAAGCCTCTGTAAAAGATCTTTCATCTGAATCCGTCTCGGTTTGATTAAAAAAAAAAATTCATCTGATATATTTATATTGATTATCTACCAGTATATTTTAGACGTTGGTTGCGGTGCAGGTTCTCCTGCAGATATTCTTGCCGAGAAAGGACATACGGTAATAACTTATTGAGCGCGGTTGTTGCTTGTTTTCAAATAAAGACAACCCATTTACTAGTGCCGAAGAATAATTAAAGTCAGGATAAGCCAGTCATTTGTTTTTAGGAGTATAGATCACCGAAGCGCTAAGAAAAATCATCGCACCAGAAGTTAGTTGCAAATTCAATGCGCCATCAGGATTTACTGAAGGACGTATTCCTTGCATTTTTAATATCCTAATTAACATACAATATCTTTACCCTGAAAGACAGGTTGAGAATAAGTAAACTCACAAGAAAAAAGAAATTTTATTTTGTTTTAAAACGTATGTAAAATAGGATTTAATATACTCCCTAGCTCCCGTATCTCTTTGCTAAAGAGCATTAAAGAAGTAACTTTACGATCTATTTTTAGGTGCGTTCATAATTATAAATACGTAGCACCAAGGGTCGTCGTCTGGTCCGACCGTCTGTCTCTCTGTCCGTCTGTGCGCCTATAACAGCGCAAAAACTACCGAACTGAATGGTTTGAAATTTTATATAGTAGGAGGCTCTGCCCTCTACGAGCTATGTTCGCCAACCCCCGTTCAGACACCGCAGACTCTAAAAGCATGCTAATTTGACCGGCATTAAAAAGATTTTGGAATATTGAATTATAATTTAAAATACAGTGGCTATCCCCTATAAACGGGTTTCTATTCATTTCTCTTTGATTGAGGAATTTTAAGGCGAAATAGCTGCTATTAAAAGATGCAATGGCTGTTTCCGTCTTTGATTAAATAAAATCAGTTAAACATTTCAAAATAAGCTAATATAAAATGAATTAAGTAAACAGAGTATTTGTCTCCCGGTATTTTTTAATAAAGCGAAAAAAAAAGTTTTTTTTAAATAAGTCATTTTAAATGTATCGTTTTCAATCTGACGTCATTTTCACCAAACTTTTTTTCTCTTTTTAATATTCACGTGAAAATACTTTTGTTAGAAATGAAATATTATTTGCGATGTCCTAACAAAAACAGTCAAAAAGATCATCTTAAAATATCAAATAAATGTCTCACGCAATTTTTAAATTTAAACTGTTTTGTAATATTATGTTTTGTTCATTTTACGTAATAAGTGTCATGTGACGTAAATGTGGCATAATTTCTCCTATTTAAGACTTCTAATGCATGTTAATGAATTTATTATTTTACAATATTTTTTCTCTTTTAAAATTCATGTGTAAATATAGTTTTTATGACGTAATTTTCAATGAGTTCCTGCTTTTTATATTTTCTGTTTATAATAGTCACGTGTAAATAAATTTTTAATTCGAAGCAAACATTATTGTTTGCGCTGTTTATACAGTTGGAAACAGTTTAAATTAATACCGTTTTCTAAAATATGTAAACAATATCTCTCGAAATGCTCAAAATTTGAATTTAAAATAGAAATAAAACCTCAAAAAATGAGTCAAATTAAAGAAATAAATGCAGTCTGCACACCGGGAAATTCTAATGCATAATACGATCTAAAAATGATTAAATTCCCATGTATAGTTTTTGCTCCTATAAAACTTTTTTTAATGGAACGATTTTGTGCAACTTTAGCATTAAATATCTCTTAAAATAATTCTTCGATTTGAAAACTGCCTGCATCAGCGTGTTTATTCAACATTTCTCTATAATACCACCTATTTTCATATTTTTGTATGCACTATTTTTCTTAATATTAACGAAGAAAGACTTCCGGTCACAAAAAATTCAAAACCGGCGGTGGCGGTGACAGCGTTAGTTACTTTTTTTTAGAATAGAGAGATACAATCGTTACAGAATTTTGCCGAGTTATTTCAAATTTTATGAAAATCGAATTGAAACTTAAAAAGATAAAAGTAATAATAATAAATAAAAGTAATAAAACAATAATAGATAAAAGTAATAATAATTAATAAATGTTTTCTTCATTCTATCCAATCCTATTATACGCCATGAATTCAACGATATCCCATGATAAGTCATGATACCTGGTTGCCATAGAGATGACGTCCTATTGAAGAATGACTGAATTGAATCTACAGGATCGTAAACGATTTTGCATTCATGCCTTTTTGCATAACAGTGCAACAGCTAGGGGCGACCGGGGAAATGGTACCACTCGGGGTTATGCCACCACCCCGCCTAGTTTAAAAATTAACGGCAGTTTGAGATAATGAATGCACCTGTACTATAGCGACCAACAATAGAAACAGTGCATAGAGTGAGAGTGATTTTGTTGTACGTCGTTCGCTTGCTCTAGTGAAAAATTTCGTTTTCATCTAGTTCAGTGGTTCCCAACTTTTTACTGACCACTTCTCACCAAATCATGTGTAAAGTCATTATGCACCCCCCCCCCCCCTCGTCTAATGTGTAAAATCTCTCTTATACTATTTAAAAAGTTAACTCTAATCTCACGGCGGAAACGTAATAGAACCTTAATAATAGCTATTCATTACCCATTTTTTAGTTGATAAAAGAAATGAATTTTCTGTCACAAATGTGTTTTTAACATAATTTTATAAACGCAATTAGGTTATATATCTTCGCCTTTGAGCCAAAGAAGTATTTTGTTGTACTTTACCAACTTATCTCAATGTTAAAGAAAAGTGTTACACCGTCTGCATTTTTATCTTCACAAAATATCTTAAAGAGAGACCTACATTTAAAGTTAAAATTGATAAATTCATGCATTTTATAATGCATTTTTGTAACGTATTAGAAGTTAGTGGAAAAGTTTTGGACACTAAGTTTTCTTTCTATGGATACAAACGCAATACACAAGAAGCATTTTAAGATTCTCATCTTTGTCAAATTTAAGTAGCCATTCTTCTCCATCACAACATATTTTCTCTGTTCTCCTTTAAAAATATCATTAATTGTCTGCCACATATTATCTGATTTTAAAATTTAAAATGTACATGCGATCATGCAAATTTATTTACTGTGTAGAATGCCTGCACTTATAGCCATAGATATTTACTATCTACCCATTTCCTTTTCTAATGATATTTAAGATTTATAATTTTTATAAAGTTTGTAGTGCCTAACATTCAAATTTATATATACTTTTAACTAATTTCACGTTTAAAAGATTTTTCGTGGGACATATAGCAGAGCGAATAAAACTATAAAACTCGTAAATGAAAAAAGAAAAATATTACGAAAATTGTAAACTTTTGCACCAGAAATATTATAGCAAATTTTAATACTAGAAAAATAATGTTAAAATATTTTTAAAAATTATTCGTATAATTATTCTGGTTTCAATATCTATTTTCAACTTCTGATAGAGAACATTTTAAAAATTCAATAAGAAAAACTGACTTTTTAAAATTTTGCTTGTATACCATTTATTTTTAGTCTTCAACTTTACTTAAAAAAATATAAGAAACTGATAGAGAAAGAGTGGGTAACAAATATGAAATTGCCCCCCTAGAGGAGGCGATTTGACCTCTACTTCACTTTACCTCTACTTTTTATTAACTCTTCTTCAAAGGAATAGAGGTAAACACCTTTTATTGTAACATTAGGTACCTAAGATAATATTACCGGTAATCTACATGCATTCGCCGACATTTTGATGCAATGTGTTGAACAAGTTCGGTACTTCTTTCGGCCTTGCTGGGGGATTTCCGCTATAGTGTCCTCTCGGATCATACCGTCACCATGGCAAAGGGTGACTTTTGCAATTTGAGTTAAATTGTAAATTTAGCACATTAATAAATCTAGCTTAAGGAACATTGTAATGATTAATTTTTCTGCTAAATTACATTGCTTTCTAAGTATTTTCCTTAGGTTATGTGTTTCCTAGTATCCATTTTATGTATTTACTAGGTCATTAAAGAGTGGCGTTATGACCCCGATACAGTGGCGGAATGACCGTATCCTGAGTAATCCCGCCACTGTACAGAGGTTGAAAGAAACTTTTTTATGTGTGCTTACTTTACAGTTGTGATTACGGTTCAATTTATACAGATACTAAAGATCATGATTCAACTTTAGAATTTTTACTATTAAAAAATCATTTTTTTGAGGTGAAAAAATTTAAATTCCCTTAAGGTGTCGCCATTCCCCCGGTCTCCCCTATTGCACCAAATCTGAATATTTATAAAACTAGTTATAGTCGAACACTACATTTGCCACGTTTGACGCGCAATTTCCGACTTTTTTTCTTTTGTGTGTATGTGTGTTCGTGTTTTGAGAAGTGTGATTTAATGAATAATTCTTTTATTTTTCAAACATATGTGTTCGAGCTGTTGGGTAGCTTAAAACATGCATCACAGCCTTTTCAACTACATTTAAAGATTAAAAGGCCGTATTTAATAGCATATAATTCATTTTATTTTCAGATTAAATAAGATTGCAAATGTCATACATAGCTACCGAAAAGTTACTTCACAAAGAAAAACGCATTCCATTTGAAATTCTATTTTGAATTAATATTAAACCTGTGAAATGAAAATGAAATCTCGTTAAGTGAAGTTTAATTGTTATTAAGTGAAGTTATAAAACCAGCGATCCGTTAAATTCGTTAATAAAATGTGGAAAGCGGTTTTCCTTCTCCCACATTTAACCCGCTCTCGGTATTTAGAGAGTGTAGAAATGCAAAGTTTGTTTTGATTTGACTTTGGGATTAGGTGCTAAAACTTGGCACTAATCTGCGATTTTGTTTTCGAAGTAAAATCTTTGCGCGCATTAAGTCTTCCACTAATTAGGAAATGTAGAGTCGGGTGGATCCTTTAACGATAATAAATAAATAAGCGAAAAGTTATCATGATAGAGATGCGGTTTTTCCTTTAAAAATCTTGAATTATTTTAAGTGTAAGCTTTCGACAAGAAAGAAAAATCATTAATATTTAAATAAACAATCTGCAAAGAAGGTGATTTTAGTTTAAGGGTCTCAGGACTCTTAAAAGAAAAAAAAAGACCATTTTCAACATTTAATATCTTAAGAGCCATTATTTTGAAAATCAGACAAAGTGCGATAGTTGTATTTTTTGTTTTGCTTGATTTTTTTTTTTCATGTTCAAAAGCTCAGAAAAAATTTCCTGTATCCTGTAGAAAATGTCAAAGTTCAAGACCATGAATCCCATTTTTCAGGAAAATTGAAATGCCAGTATGTTTAGATTGCTATATCTCTTTAAAGCAACAACATCCCAAAATTTTTTTGTCATAAACTATTAGTATAATACTACATGCTTAGTAAAATTTACTTGGTTCCATGGGGCATTGTTAATTTTCATTGTTACGTTGCCACAAAATGCAATCAAATGACGTTTTTGTCCATTTTCTGCACTTAATATCTTGGTTAAGCAATAGTACACCCAAAATTTTCCTTATAGAATATGAAAGTTACTATTCTGACAAGCTATGTAATATAGAACTTTATTGGGATATCGATGCTGTTAGCAGATATAATCTGTTAAATATTCAAAAGTTTCAAAATCTGCAACTTTTGAATTAGTCCTATCTCAAAACAGCATCACAGTTGATATCAGGTAGTAGTCAGGCATAATATATCAGGTAGTAGTTGAACACATGTACAAAAAAATGGAAACGAAAAGTAAGTGGGGTCTCATGCTATTTTCAGAAGAAAAAAAAATGACAAACGTTACAAAAAGGGAGTGCAATAATCAAGCTTTTCCCCTAGAAGGAGAAAGAGAAAAGGGATGTTCCATTTCCTCATAGGGGAGAAACATAGGAAAGGGAAAGTGAAGCGGTAAAAATAATTTTCTTATAGGGAAAAAGCCTGATATTGACACTGCCTTTTTGTAACGTTTGTCATTTTTTTCTTCTGAAAATAGCATGAGACCCCACTTACTTTTCGTTTCCATGTTTTTGTACATATGTTCAACTACTACCTGATATATTTTGTTTTATTCAACTGTGGTGCTGTTTTGAGATAGGACTAATTCAAAAGTTGCAGATTTTGAAACTTTTGAATGTTTAACAGATTATATCTGCTAACAGCATCGATATCCCGGTAAAGTTCTATATTACTTAGCTTGTTCTAATAGTAAACTTTCATATTCTATAAGAAAAATTTGGGGGTACTATTGCTTAACTAAGATAATAAGAACAGAAAACGGACATAAACGTCATTTTGTGGCAACATAACAATGAAAATTAACAATGCCTCACGGAACCAAGTAAATTTTACTAAGCGTGTAGTGTTATACTAGCAGTTTATGACAAAAGAATTTTGGGATATTATTGCTTTCCAGAGATATAGAAATCCAAAAATACTGGCACTTCAATTTTCATGAAAAAAGGGATTCATGATCTTGAACTTTGACATTCTCAACAGGAAACAGGAAATTTTTTCAGGGCTTGAAAACTGCACAATATTCATTAAATACGATCTACTTGAACATGAAAAAAAAAATCAAACCAATTCAAAAATACAACTATCAAAATATCACTTTTTCGTCTGAATTTCAAAATAATGGTTCTTAAAATGCATATGATTTTAAAATATAATTTATATTTGGATGAAAGATATAAGTATGTTTTTTTCATTTCATGTATTTAAAAAATTGCAAGATGCAGAATTAGCATTTAGAAGGACTTCAAACTGCCAGACATTTGACGAGCAGAAAATTGGTTAACAGCTTACGCGAAGGGTTACAAAATAAATTTTGCATACTATATATATATATTATATACAGTATGGACCTTCGGATTGTAATAATGACCCTGAACCTCAATAAATTTGTATTTAAGGCATTTTTATATTTTTGATACAAAGTTGTATTGAGCTAATACAACATTTTGAAAATTTCAACAGTATAATCACCTAAAAACATATTTGTTATGAACAATAAAAAGGGAATTTTAGGTTCATATATACAGACTAGCATTAAATATGTGTTTTGAAAATTTCATGAAAAAATAGTCAGAAGTTTTTAAGATATCTTGCGCGTTATGCCCAAAAACGCCATTTGGAGAAAAATGACTTCAAAGTTTCGGAAACGCTGCTTCAGCTATTGAACGGGTATCATTCTAAAAGCCATAACTTCTGTTCTAATAGGAATTTCAAGGGAACAATTATATCAAAATTTTCAGGAAAGATAGTTTAACATCTAAAAGAATAAAAATTTTGAAAATTTTGAAGCTTTAAGAGTCATGAGACACCTTAAAGGGGCACAGCAGCTGTAAACTTTCAAAAAATCAGTTTTCGGTTTTTGATTTATTCTCATTTTTTAAAAATTTCTCATCAATATGCCGAAAATTCCCTTCAAAAATCTGCATTCTTTTTGAATTATAATCATTTATAAACGGTGAGTAAAACTGAATGTCTGTAGATATTGAAACTTTAAAACGCGTTTTCTCAAATTAGTCAATTTGTAGTTTGTACGCATTGTCACTTTCAAACTATGTAAGCTACAGTTTTAAAAAATTAACCAAATATGCGTTTCTTTATAGTCTAGATGCTAAAAAAATATAATAATAATAATATATTTTTGTTATTTATTTTATTTTATTTTTTTTTTTTTGCATTAGAAAAACTTGAAAACATTTTTTAAATTTCTAATTTTTATTTTTTTGTGCTAAAATTAAATTTTAAACAAACTTTTTGTGTATATTTTGATTTTAATTTAGAAGTAGATGTGTGATTCTATTTTGTTCAAAAATTGTTTTCTGCCTAATTGAGAGTTTTATCATGCGCGCAGTACGTAATGATTTTAATTCACGCTTTATTGAGATGAATTTTTAAATTTTAAATTTAAGTATTAATTTTGTATGTACAACATTTATTTTTCAGGATAAAATAGTTAAGAATATACACTTTAGGCAGAAAGGGGGAAAAAAGATCTTTATTGCATATTATTTGTGTTTTGGTACTTGTTTTGGTATTTGGCGATGTCTTGATTATTTCGACAAACTCAAATGTCTTGTGCCCCCTTAAATGTTTCAAAAGGATAATTAATTTTAAACAAACCATAGAAATGAAGCAGGTAACAAATGAAAACTTTGTAGTGTGAAAAACATGCACAAAAAGGGGAAACATTGTCACATTTTTTACCTCATTTTTTCCCAACTCCATTTTATGCTGCTCTGACAACGAATGCATAGCTGAAGCAAAAAGGTTATAAAAATTAGACTTTAATTTTGAATAGTCTAACAGTATGGAATAGTTTGGCATTTGAAAAGTTTTCTGAAAAAAAAGTTTACATTAAATTATTTGAGTTTAGCAATGACCCAATATTAAAAATAAATTAAAAATAGTCGATAATAGTGATTACAATAATAAAAAAATCTGAAGTACTGAAATTACTTAAATGGTCAATATTTTACGCCCTCATAAATTTGCCCATGACTCTTGTGTTCTTGATAATATGTGCCACACCATTATATGGAGAACCTAGTTGACTCCTTCCCAGCTCTACCCAACATGGTCTCGAGCATCGAAGCAATGTTACAAGTAAGTTTTATGATAGATTTACATTTTTTACAGAAGGAATTGTGTGCTACTGGTGCTATTATGTTTAAAAATACCTATTTATAAAAATAAACATTTTTTTAAATGACATTTTTTGACTTAAAAATCAAGCAGAGATGAAACGAAAGCAATCCGCTCTTTTTTTTACATCAAAATTTTGATATGAGCAGAATATTTTTCTAGTTTTTATTTATCCTTTTTTTTCTTACTCAGATCTTCTCATTATCTTAAATTCTTAGCTGAGGATTCATCGCCCTTTTCTGAAATACATGGTTTTTCTCCTTGCTATGATGTTAACAAAAAATGCGTATTTAACTATTTACACAAGAAAACTGAGACAGAACTACTACAAATAATCCGCTATAGGAATTCGTTTTTAAATGCATAATGTCATCAACACCGTTCATTTAATTTTGAGAAGGGCGGAGGGTACGAGCTATTCGAGAGTCAAACACTTATTGGTTATTACATGGTATTAGACGTGCAGTCTCAGGCAGTTTTCGTCTCAGCAAAATGTAGGCAGATTGATTTAAGTGTACAGTTGCATGAACAACAACAGAATATTATAATGACGCTCAAATTTCAAATGAAATTTCGGCATTAAACATGTTTTTTTCAGTGACATTCTGGATTTGCATTAAAACTTTTGTCGTAGATATTAAATAATTTAAGGGCAACAATACATTGCATCTCGCGACCGTTCGTGGAAAACTAAATCGCTTTGTTCTATTTCTGATTTTCTGAATCTGTCTCTTTAGCCGGAGCTTCCTGTGCCTAACACGGTTTTTTAACCCCTTAAAAGGCGGTGGGATATGATATATCCCACTTAATTTTAATTTCCAAACATCACAATGGCCCCGGTATTCTGGAATAAAAATTTGCTTTTATAATCATACGTGATGAAAATATTTAACTTTTTCTCAAATAAATTTGTTCTTAAATCACGGTGTAATTCAGCGATTTCAAAATTTAATTAACATAAGTACTGTGCCCCTGAAAGGGTTAAACAAAATTAAAAATAATCATTAAAATCAATATAATTTTTCGGTTTTTAAGGGGGCTCAACAACTGATTATACCATGAAAATATTACACAGGGTTGATTGCATCGCAGTAGAGCCTTTGGATAACAGGAGCGCCCACAACCACTTTGGAAGAATTACCCCTGAACTAGGGTTGAATCTGGCAGCGACATTGAAGACAATTCGGTAAGATAGTTTTCGGATCGGCTGAGAAAAATCGACAGCATTTTCTTCTCGAGAATCAACAAAAAAAAAAAAAAAGAAAAGAAAAAGGATAGCAACAACGTCAAGGAAGTTTTAGAGGAACAAATGAAATAAACGAAAGGCAAAAGGAAAAATAAAAGAAATAATAATAATAAGGATTAAAGCAAAAGAAACATCAAATAAGGATGAATCAAGCAACATCGATGCAAACAACAACATTCCCTCCCGATGGTGTGTGTAGTTATGCTATATGCATAAATAAAAGGGTTGATCAATAAACAAACCAGCCCGTATGAGTTTATTTTAAAAAAAGAAACCTGTTTTATCTACCCTTCGGTTTTCCTACAGGTGGTGTGTGTATTTGACTGTAAGGCCGGGGTTTTTCGTCACTGGCGTATTCCTAAAAATGTATTAAAGCTTGATTATTTCCATATCTTTCATTCTGTAGCCTAAACCTGTGCTATTGACCAGCCTCGAAGTCTAGTTTTATTTGGGCTGAAGATGCCATACCCAATTTGAAAAAAATGCTTTTCATTTTAACACTTTAAAACCCTGCCTGTGACGCCCGAACTCAGTTCGGGCAACGAAAATGCGCCAATTTTGGAATACCCGGCCTGAGTTCGGGCAAGAGAAAAATCGGTGTTTTAATTCCTTGAAGCCCGAAGTCAGTTCGTCCAATGCATAATATGTAACTTACCATTTTCCCAATAAATGGCGATACTTTCCCGCGAAAAATTCGGCAGCTTCGAGCCATTTGTCGGATTTTTGTAATTTTGCAGTTCTTTCCAAATTTCATTCAAACCATTGAGAAATTTTTTTTCCATTTTTCTCAAATATATTCCACAGGAAAGAGGTTAATAATGGACCTCCCCAACGAATGCTTCCTCAGAGCCTGGTTGCAGCAGAGGCAAAATACCATCACTATTACCGAATAATAATTTTTGCCTTATTTTTGAGAGAAATTTTGTTTTTAAATAAGGTGAAAACTATTCAAAGATAATGGTGGGAATTTGCCCCAGCAGTCATCAGGCTCTGTGCCTCGCTCATACTTTTTTACTGTAAAAAAAAAATTATTTCGTGTTTTAATTTATAAAGTTACTGTTACCAACAAAACCAGAAAAATCTTTTGCGATCACAGGTGAAAATTTCTGCTTAAGTTGCATTTTTTTCTGAAATTTACTATTTATTTCTAAAAAACTACCATTTAATATTGTATAAAGTAGGATTTGCTTTCCCAACGAAACATTAATGTATCCCAAACAAATAAAAAATGTTGAATTTTGTGTGGGAGGGAAGAGAAGGGAGAGATAATATAATGAAGACGTCAAAATGACGTCAAAGTAACGTGCATGAACAGTGCTTCTAAGTGCCTAAAACAGTATTATAAAGTGCTTAAAATATGTTTAAAAGTGCTTAAAAGATTTAACCCAAAACCAGCAGGCTGATAATTTATTGGTCCACCCTTTTCTAAAAAATGTAAAGAAACGACGGAAGACAAACATTTTCATTCGGCGGCTTTGGAGTGATAATTGGCAACAATGGGTGGAAGAAGAGAAAGAGAGAGATAGAGAGATAGAGAGAGAGATAGTAAGAGAGAAAACAGATGGATGCACACAGAAGAGGAGGTACAGCCCCAAGACAACAGAGTCAGAAAAACATCCAGGCATTCCGGGGATGGTGGTGGTTGGAGGTGGTTGTGACGTGTTCTTTGTTGTTGGTGGGTGTACCTCTCCATCGGATGAGGGATGATGCCGTGTCCGGGTTGAGCAGCTCTCCATCCCAGGCAGTAGACGATGAGGACACTACCTGGACAGAGTCCTCCTCCTCCTCTTCCTGAATGGTGTACACCTCCCCGGGGCTGCGGTCGTAAAAAGGGAGGCTACCTCCTCCTCCTCCTTCCCCCTCGTCGCTCCCGTAAGGGTCCTCGTCCTCGTCCTCATCCTCTTCCTCGAGCATCCTCCTGATGCTGGAGGTCCGATCGCTGAACCCGTCCGAATCTCCCGAGGATGATCCTCCTCCAAATCCCCCCCATCCGTCATCTTCGTCCTCGAAGCGGCGGTACTCCTGTGAGACTGAAACTACGTCACCTACGGCGTCTGAGCGGTACTCACGTGACATGGTCTCGTCCTTCCTGCTCGGGTCGCCAGCAACCTGAAAGAAACAAAGACATCAGACCACTTGTTAATTCTTCTTAAATTAGCAACATCCTCTTCCATAGATTGCACATGGAAGAGGGTAATTCTGCACATGGGCAATCCATGCAAATACAATTAAGAAAGAAATGCAAAAAATAATTTACATAACAGTCATACTTACCAACTATTTCAGAAATGCTTTCAATGAAAAGAAATACATGAAAATAAATAAGCTACATTCTGAATATTATTTCTTTGCAATCAACTTTATAAAATATTTCATCAATATTCTCTTAGATATGAAAGAATCGAAGTAAAATAAAGAAACTTACAAAATGCAAGTTTTGAGATTTTTTTATATGAAATTTTTAAAATCTAGAACCAAACATATTATGATTGTTTCTTATTAAACAACTAATTGGATTCATGGAATCTTAAGAGCCTACGCTTGTCACTCAAAAAGACCCGGATAATAATGTTGTTAATCCTAATCTCGCTTGAATTTTCATATTTTGGAATGATTTTTTTTCCATAGGATAGCTGAGGACGATCTACAACCGGGCTAGTTTGTACTTTTTTTTTTATTTTGGTTATAGTTTTTTTTTTATATGAGGATAGTTTCAATTTCAGAACCGGTTCAAACCGGTTCCGAAAGTAAAAGTGATTTTTTTTTTATATTAAACGAAAATCGAAAAAATAAAAACTAGTCCGGTTGTAGATCGTCCTCAGCTAACCTATGCAAAAAAAAACACTCGAAAATATCAAAATTCAAGCGAGATATTTGGAAATAACTTCCCCATAGGATTAACATTATCATCCGGGTCTTTTTGAGTGGCTAGTTTAGGCTTTTAATAACAAAACTCGTTGCACTTAGATAAAATTTATCTTTAACCTTTCCAGTGAGCACCGGGCCATTTTGACCCGTAGACTTTCATTCGCCTTCCCTCCTCATTGAGAAAACGTTAGTATGACGAATGTATACAAATGAAATTCGATCTCCATTCTACAAGCAGTATAGCTTATATAGCAGTATAGTATAGTACCCAGTATAGCACGCATGTCGGAAGTGACGTTGCTGTAACTTCACGCCAAGTTACGTACGTCACGTTACGTCTGTGACTAATGTGCCACCACACGGTTACCGAAATGTGTACTCTTGAAAGTCTTCAGAAAAATGACACGAAATATTTGAAACATCTTATGCATCAAGAAATTTACATTTTGACA
Source organism: Maratus speciosus (assembly GCA_963932465.1). Taxonomy (NCBI): domain Eukaryota; kingdom Metazoa; phylum Arthropoda; class Arachnida; order Araneae; family Salticidae; genus Maratus; species Maratus speciosus. Next base: position 11,533,145 of record OZ010793.1, on the reverse strand, counting down.
TTTTTTTTAAATCCTCAAAATCTGAAACTCTTTATTAAGTTTGGTTTGGTTTTTTCGGGTGCAGGGTTCGTTGATATATATCATGGTATATATCTTGATATCGGATTTCGGATTTTTGATATATATCCGATATTTATTTTTAAAATATCAAGATTTTTGGTATTTTCATATAATTGATATTTATTTTCAAAATATCAAGATTTTTAGGTTCTGTATATTTGATACTTATTTCCAAAATATCACTGTGCAAGATAATTTTGATATTTTCGGTCAAAACAAGTGTCAATGAAATTTTCAATTTTTATTGACTATGTCCATTCTGCAGATAAAGAATTTTTGTCTCTAGCAATGACTTTTTTAGCCAAAGAAAATAACTTTCTTTTCCAAACTTTTATTTTAAAATTTAGAACTAATAATTATGTGAGACAATTAATTCAGAACAGCCATGGAAAGATAAACTGTGTAATTTAAATAACCTGTTATATCCAGCTTTATTAGAAAAGAATCTTTTCTTATTTTGGTTTAGTTGTGTCTAAACTGTACAATATGTTAGGTGTTAGGAAAATAAAAACTAAGACAAGCTTACATTTATGTTAAAATTCTTCAGTTAAAAAAACTATTTTGTATTTAAAATTTTGTTTTATAAATTTATGACTTTTTATATTTCATACTGAATCCTATAGGTTTTTTTTATGTAAGAGTATAAAACAAAATGTATCCGTTTTCAATTAGCTGATCTTTAATTTTGTTCTAAGTGGGAAAAAAAAGGGGGGGGGGAGAGAAATGCATTTTTAGATTATTGCTTGAATAAGTTTTGATGTTAAATGCAATATGCAATAGTTTCTAACTTATGCTTTCTCTACTTTCTTGCTTAAAAAATTTTATTGTCAGCAGAGAGTTGACTAGTTTGAAAATATCGGATACATATCGAAAATATCGGATATATTTGATATTTTTGAAAATATCATGATATTTACAAACCCTGATCAAGTAGCACTGCGGTCATAGTTTGCACACGAGGGTTAATACAAAGAGACCTCCGTTGAATGTGAAATCCGACCCTCTCCCTACCTGAGCTGAAATTCGAGCTCCCAGCACCTCTTGTCCAGTAGCCACTAGACAAGGAGATGGTTATCCTATCCAGTGAACAGTTTTCTTATTGGACTACTGTGTAATATGCAGGTTCACTCCGAATTTAGTTCGTGTCAGAAACTTCCAAGCCTTAAATGCCTCTTTACAGAAGAGAATAGACAATTAATTCCTGAGTAATTAGCATGGATAAGACCTTCTTGTAGCCATATTGTGACTAAAGACAATATTTCCAAATGGTTGCCGCATATGTTTTAAACTAACAGAAGCTACTTAGTAGCGCACACTAGTCACACGGACAAAACTCGAACGCTTATTCTCTAAGTCTATGGGAGAATATTTTAATTTTTTTTTGCATAGGATACCTGAGGTCGATACCCATTGTTGTGCGTTTGTACTTTTTCGGATTTAGTTAATTTTTTTTATATAAGGAGGGTTTCATTTTCGGAACCGATTCAAACCAGTTCCAAAAGTAAACGTCTCTCGAATCTCAATCGAATACGCTGTTACGTAAAAGAAGACAACCCATATTATTTTTGGAAAAAATAATTAAGATAGAACATGTTGTTGTTACTATGTTACTATGCCGTGAGGATTTACAAACATTATTATCTAAAACACGTAATTTTCCAGAACTAATTCTTGTGCAATGCACGTGCTCTACCAAATGAAGCCTTCTCCGCTTATCAGTATAGACGAACTCGAGCAATAAGTAGAGTTACTAGCTGTCGAAGATTTCTATAGATAACGTATTCGACGAGGATAATAGATAGACAATCGATTATCCCCGTCGATTATCCGTGGTATACTATCGGCTCTCGATAACCTATTGTATATAGAGAATCAATTTCGTTGAAGTTGGGTTTTTTTTTTTTAATTGAATTTTACCATTTTACCTTTAAGTAGCGATATCTTTTCTTTTCTTTTTTCTTCTTTTCCTAACTATTAATTTGTCGTAAAGAAGTGTTCAGTAATAGACCCAGAGATTTCTTAATTTTCAGTTGTCTGTATAGCTACAAGTAATAAAATAAGAATTTGAGATTATAGTTTTAATCTATCTAAATTTTCCTATTCTGATAACTACAGAATACATAGAGAAATCAATAATTCACAGGGTTATAAAGCATATTTAACATGTTTAAAATATTTAACCCCTGATGATATAAAATGTTGTTTTAACAAAGTTCTCGTAATGGATTTGAATATTGTCAAACACGTGTTCTGCAATTAATGGACTACGATGTGTTGCATCTAATTTTTGTTTTGCACATTTTGCAATTATACAGATCATATTAATTTTTTTTCAGACGTTTAGAAATGATGTTAAGATGGAGTACAACATTTTGATTTTGGAATTTAAATTGAGCCATGCTAAAATACAGATTGTCATACACTATATATATATATAAACTTTCTGTACAATAATACCATTGAAAGATAATGAAAATGACCAAAAATATGAAATCACAAACACTACATTATAGTCCCATGTACTACCTTATGAGGATTAAAATGGAAGAAAAAAGAAAAATAAACAATCACGATTATGGATACATGAAAAAAATAAAAATGTATAAATGAAATGCTTATGTAGTGAATTACTTTATCAAGGGCATAGAATTCACATATATAAGCAAGACAGTCGTTTTCTGTAGAGAATAAAGCTAAAAGCTGAATAATTTACTCTCTCTGCGCCCTAACGACTGCATGAATGTTTTTTGTGTGTGCGTATGTGTTGGTGTTGTTGGAATAATACGTTTGATACGTCTTCTAACATAATGACGTAATGATAAAGGAAAGAAACCCTAACATGATTATAAAACATACGGGGCTGTGCAAATATAACGTTATCACTTTAGGGGGGAGGGGGTTTGGCACATGATATCTTAAGATATCGTTAACTATTTTTACTTAACAAAATTTTCTCTTTTTATTAGGTAGATTTCGTATGAAATACTACCTATTGGGATCGTTCCTATGTTGGAATTTCTGAAAAATTTTTGCAGATCTACACCGATCATGACCCCTAGAACCCAAAACCACCCTCAGTAAAAAACTTTATCTATCTATCTATCTATCTATCTATCTATCTATCTATCTATCTATCTATATATATCACTTTCTTCTGGACACGATAACTTTCGTAATTCTGCACCAATCTCTTCCAAACTGATACATAAAATCAATGGGCATAAAATCTCGGTCAAGTTCGTTAATGGGCAAAATCGGACCAAGGGGAGGGAAATAGGGAGGGGTTTTGTGAAAACAGAAAACCCCCCATAACTTCTTAATTTTTGTACATATCAAATCAGTTTAAAGTTTTTATTACTTCTAAAAATAGGGTCAAAAATTTATGTATCACAGATTTTTGATAAAGTTAAAAATGGGCTCAAGGGGCGCAAAAAATAGGGTTTTTGGGACAAAAAAATTCATAACTTCGTCAATTCTCAAGATATGAAATTCAATTAATTTTATTATAAATCTCCTTAACATTATCTAAAACTTTTATATTCACAAGTTTTTGATAGGAACAATTCGTACCGCAAAAAAAAATTAAAAACGAAAACAAAAAGGGCGTTTGAAGAAGAAAAAAATCCATAACTTCGTCAATTCTCAAGATATCAAATCCAATTAATTTTATCATGAATCTCCTTAATATTATCTACAACTTTTATATTCACAAGTTTTTGATAGGACCAATTCGTACCGCAAAAAAAATTAAAAACGAAAACAAAAAGGTGGTTTGAAGAAGAAAAAAATCCATAACTCCGTCAATTCAAAAGATATAAAATCCCCATGAATTTATCATATATCTTCTTAATATTGTCTACAACATCTATATAGACGAGTTTTGGATAGGACCAATTCTTAGAGCAAAAACAAATTAAAAATACATACCGGTTGAAGTAAAAAATGATCTTAGTAAGGGTGTTTTCAAATCCAAACTGCTTATTTTCTGACTCATTTTACAATTCATTTTTGCTCTCAAAGGCTTCCAATTGGTACGTTTTCTTACTCAGAAACTATATAATGTACCGTAATGGTCGATTTTCTGATAGGGGCAGAATATATTCTTTTAAATGCTGTTAAAAAGGGCATTTTGAACCGAATTTACCGAAGCGGATTGTGTTGGAAAAATCATTGTATTAAGGATGCGCTTAAATCCAAACTGCTTATTTTCTGACTGGTTTTTAAATTCATTTTTGCTCTCAAACGCATTTAATTGGTAGATTCGCTTATTCAGAAACTATATAATGTACCGTAATAATAGATTTTTAGATAGAGGCAGAATATATTTCAAAACATTATGTCAAAGTGGGCATTTTGAACGGAATTTCCCGAAGCGATTATGTTAGAAACGAAAAATATTGTCCTTCTGAGAAAATAATTGTTTATATATCAAGTTTTAATTAATTGAACAAAAAATAGAAACACAGGTCGCTTATAAATCTTTTCAAAAATCACGTCAGCAAGTTTCATATTTTTTTTTAATTAAAAATGAATCTGGAATTATGCCAGAAAATTTCGAGTTATTGAGCATGGAAAAGTATTTTTTTGAATACCGCCCTAACATGATTCTGATAAAACCAGCTATTATATGAAAATGAAATAAAAACTCGTCAAGAGCGGCCAGATAAAATTGTTAAAGTGGATTTATCTATAATCATGATTTAGTTTTTGTTTGTGAAATTAGTATATTTGACTTCGAAATCTACCTCTGCCTGTAGGCCGGGCCGGCAGGGATTTTTGTAACTTGGTCTTTACATCAAAAGAGTGTGTTATCTTTTCTTAGTCTGTTATCTAATTTTATGAAAAAACAAAGTTATTAAAATCATAAAATGATTATAAAAGTATTTAATTTCAAAATAGGAATCCAACTTTTGGCATTATTATTCTTCTGGCATGCGTGTATGCATATTTAATCCGGTGTTCGACAAACCATATGCGAAGTATATTTTAAATGTTACTTGTGTTTATTAGTAAATAAAAGAGAAAGATTTTTTTTTTAATAAGAAGCTCTTTCTGGCACGCCCCGTGCGGGGACCAAAACACAACAGTGCAAAATGACATTATTATTACTGTTGAATGCATTATGTAACATGAAGCTATTACTAAATACTTTTAAACAGTAATTATTTCTTTAAAGAGATATTTTATTTTAAATTATTTAATATATAAAGTGATAGTTTATTGACTTCATTTCGTTTGAATCAATAAAGTATGCGAAAAAACGGAAACCATATATGTATATCACTCCAAACAACAGAAAAAATTCCAAAAATCCAAAAAAGAATTAGACATTGATAACGATATCATTATGGGGAGGGGGTGTTCGACAGATGATATCGTAAGGTGGGGGCAATCCAAAATTATCAAAATGTTGATAACATTATATATGTACAGCCCCCTAATTACTACGATACCATTTCCAGTTTCAAATAGCTTGTGTAAAAAATGTGGAAAAAAATGGAGCTGGTTATTTATAGTTTCCAAAACTACGCTCTGATAGCATTAACATTATAAATGACTGCAACGTTAGTAATATAGACACTATAAAAACCGATTATTAACTACCCCAAAATAAAATATACAGCATGAAATCGTTGCCAAATAAACTTAAATGAAATTCAGAATTCATTCAAGCATCATCATCCTCTTTTTAACACGTTCCAACAAAGCTGAAAAGTGTTTATGACTTCGGTTTGTCTGTCCGTCTGGCTGTGCTCTAACTCCCATAAATAGACTCAGATTGCCCTGAAATTTTTGGATGTTATTGACGTTTACCATAGCACGTTCCCTATTTCAAACGAGTTCATTTATAGGGACAGTCAAAAGTTTTCCGTTACATTAGGGCATACGGAAAAAAATCGTTTAAAATTATTTTTAATGGTGTTACACTCTTTCAAACATAATAAAATTGATATGCATTAATGAAGTGCACTAAAGCGTGCATTTTGCAGAATATGCGGTGTAAAGAATAGTTATTATTTATTTACAGGGACATGCAAAAGAAATCCGTTACATAATGATATAGGGGTGGAGGGAATTATTTGCGGCGTATTTTAATTATGTTAAATTATTTCATGTATAATGAGATTGTTATACGTCGCTGAAGTTTACTATAAGTTATTTCATGTATAATACGGGGTGCATAGCATTTACACACAGAATATTTCAGATACTGTATTGTATCCGAGGTACTGTACATTAGCGATGATTGCTGAAAAAGCATTTTTAAGTATATGTAGGTAAGTTCATATAAAGGGTTACACAAAAGAATTTGTAATGGTTACTGGGTATGAGCCCAAATTGCTTAAAGGTGGTTTTTATATGAGTTATGCATTTTTACGCTGAACTGCATTTATTTTACTAAGAAATGTTTGTAGAATATAGATAAAATGATATACACGGTCACGCAAAGAATTGGATACATAAATGATAATTTCTGGAAATGTGTTTCAGTAGTTTTAAGAGTGTTTTAGTTTGAATTAAATTTTAACTAAATAGTGGTGTGTAATAAATGTACTAGGTTAACTACAGGGTTGTACAAAAGTATTCAAGTATGTTTCCATCTATTACTATAAATTGCTGAAAGAGAAATTTCAACCTGTTATGCGTTTTTTTACTAAACTAAATTTTCCCATTATATAGTAAATGTATCAACCTGCAGATCCAATACAGGGCTGTTCAAAAGAGTTGAAATACATATTTGGCTATGGACGGTAACTGCTGAAATCAGTTTTTCAAATGTTTTATACGTTTTCTAAAATCTTTACTTAGTTATCTTATATACCTTATTTTCCTAAATAACGAAGTTTTGTTAAAGCCTTCAGGAAGTGTTGGAAAGTGTTTCATAATGTATGGTTAACGCGTGATTTTTCTTTCTTGTTTAACTCATTCTATTTTTATTATTTTGTCCAGTCGGCAAAAATGTCAAAGTTGCCATCTCCATTACTTGTATGATTATACATTATAAAATATTAAACTGAAATTTGAACCTTAAAATATGAAATTTATATAAAATAATTTTTTTAATGTATTTAGCATAAAGTAAAACAGTATTTGATGCAGGATAAAATCCTCTCTTTTTAAGAAATACCATTTTGAACACTTCCCAACAAAGTTGAAAAGTGTTTAAGAATTCGGTTTGTTTGTCCGCGCTCTAACTCGCGTAAATACATTAGGAATTGCCATGTAACTGATATATGTTATTGAGGTTTACCATGGCATGTTCGGTATTGAAAATTAAATGTGTAGCATTAATATTTCATTCACAGGGGCACTCAAAAGGATTTCATTACAGGAGGGTGAATGGGGAAAAATCGTTTGCAGTGTATTTTAATTATGTTAGACTATTCCAAATATACTCCTGTTTATGAAAAATGAAACATCATGATGGAATGACACGATTCAGATGAAACTTTTAGAAAATGCAAAGTATAGTGTGTTATGCAAATGATTCAAATTTCAGAGTCACCACGCATGCGTGGGCTTAGCAGCGCCCTCTGGACAGCTGCTGAAACATTAGAAATAGAATGCTGTAGCTGGATATTGAAAAGAGTCTATGGTTATCTGCTAGTGGTACACGTTAGGTGAGACATAACTGTGCCTCTTTGACGAAAGAGGGTGACATTTCAACAACTGGCGGAGTTTGAACGGGGGAGAATCATCGGCCTTCGTGAAGGAGGGTTTTCCTATCGTGCAATAGCAGCTCGTGTGCAGCTTAACAGCATCACAGTGATGCAAGTTTGGAAGTAGTGGACCGAAGATAATCTAAAAACTAGGACATCTGGTAGTGGACCCTGAAAGGTGACGTCAACACTCGATGATAGACACCTGGTCCGCATGGCACTGACAGGTCGTGTGACAGGCTTTATCTAGACAGTTGACACGGCAGCACATTGACCAACTGTTGCAGATGCATCTCTGTCTGCTTCGTCAATTCGTCGCGTCTGCTGCACCGGGGACTGCGTGCAAGAAATCCTTTATACAGAATCTCCCTCACGCAAAACCATCGACGCCTGCTGCTGCAATGGGCGCATGAACATAGAGATTGGCATGCAGATTGACAACAAGTATTTTTTCTGACGAATATCGCTTTAATTTGTGGTGCCATGATGACAGCATTCGCGTTACACGCTATGCCGGTGAAAGCTATCTTCCGGAGTGTGTTATCGAACGTCATAGTGGATGAACACCTGGAGTTATGCTCTGAGGTGCAATTATGTATCATGGACGATCGCAGCTGCTATGAATTGTGGGTAATCTGAACAGCAACAGGTACATCAGTGAGGCGCTGGAGCTCGAAGTCGTTCTTTTCCTTCTAGGAGCTCATTCAGCTACTTTTCAACAGGATAATGCCCGCTCACATGTTGCTTATCAGCAGAATACATACAGCTTCTTCCATAGCCTGCGTATTCGCCGAATATGTCGTCTATTGAACATGTGTGGGATTTCGTTGTTCGGTGTCTCGCCGAACTTTGGGTACGCATACAAACAATATGGATAATACTTTTCCCCAGGCAGACTTTCAAAATCTGTTTGACTCCATGCAGCACTTATTGCAGCGCGTGGTGGCTACACCAAATACTGATTTCGGAAACTTAATATTGTTTTATTGCTTTGAAAATTTTCATTTGTTTGTACCGATAACAGTCGTTTTTGTATTAAATTAAATTATAACTGATGATTCCTTCAGGGTGGTGCAATTTTTCAAACACGAGTTTATATTGAAATTTGTATATATCATAGAGGTTCAGTATAAAATGATTAGTACAGAGTATAGTTTACATAGCCTTTATTGTACGTTTACAGGGACACACAAAATAATTCGCTTACAGTAATGTATTTGAACAATAATGGCTAGAAATCAGTTTACAAGGCATGTGCTTTTAAATTTAAGTAACCACTAAATAATTTTGAAAACATTGTTTTATTTTGTTTAATTTCCTAACTACAATTTGTAGATTATTTTATTTTTTAAATGCTTTTTTTTTTCGTTCAAATTTCAATTCATTTTTACATTCACCGTGTTATTCAAAATGACGTGTCATAACTTTTAAAAAAGTTCTAAACTACAAACTTTTAAGCGTTTCGTAAATAATAAACCACTAAAATGTCATTAGAAAATGAATAAAGTTTTCGGTAAATTATAACTTAAACCACTTCAAACTCTCCTTCTTTATACCTTGCCTCTTAGTTCATTTTAGTTCTTAAAGACATTTAAGGTTTTAATGGGCATTTAAACTCGAACTTCCGGTTTAAAAAGAAGTCATCCTTTCCGCTTTTATTGTCGAACGGGAAAAGGATAATTGGTTTTGATCTTTAAATGCATTATTGCTCGAAATAAAAAAGTAAATTGTAATTTCATTTTTTGGTCATAAGGGAACATTAAAATGAATTGTTATAATTTATCAAAAAATTAAAAATTGAAAACGAGTCCTGAAGGATGTGATCCAACAAAAACCCTTTTTTTCCCACAATTTTCATAGAAACTTGCAGCGAGTCATGCAATCCAAACCCGATTTTACGCAAATCCGAACTTTACTCGGCAACCTCACTTTCTGTTTGGATTGACTCATCTTTATACTGTGGATCGATCCGGACTCCATTTTTCTGGTACAGATAGGAACTGGATTTGAATTTAACCTTTAACTGAATTACAGGTCTCCCATACAGCTGATTTTTTTCAATTTTTTACAGTTTAACTTTAGACCGGAGCCGGAAGCACAGACAATCACCTCATCGAGTTCACGGATGAAATTCTAGGATCCGTTAAATCTTGAATCGCATATTAAAACGCAATCGGTCTGCCAAGTCCTATCTGGGTGGAAAATACCAGAAAATCCGATTTGAGCGGCTGACTCGTAGGTTTACCATTGTGTTTTCCTGCACCAAAAGGTATGAAAATATGTAGGACTGGGAGCAGGAAAACACAATAATAAACCTGCGAGTCAGCCGGCTCCCGGTCTACTATAAATATTAGGGGCATTCTAACAATCTTTTAACTTTCATGTCCCTGAACAATAATTTTTATTTTAATACACTTTTTTGTGTTATTTTTTATTTCATATACTGAGGAATATCCCATTGCACGATTGCACAACAATATTAACGAGATAAATAAGTTCTGGACGATGTTGGGGGTCCAAATACCAGGAAAACTCCTATACCGTCCTGTGTCCCTGATGCTGATTTTTAGGAGCTGTCTGTATAAAATTGTTTCAATAAAAGTAATTCGATGTAATTTTTCTCCGAAACTGGGACAATTGTTTTATATAAATAGGTATCAAAAAATTAACCTGAACATGTTTTTACGGTTGATATTATTTTTTGAACTCTGTCCCTGGGTTTTAGATTCCTTACGGTCCCTCTTGCTAAACTTATACAAAAAATCCCTTCAGATGCAGCAACAGAATTTTTTCAAGTTTTTTCTCATGCAGAAGTATGCTAGAGAAAGAAAGTCTAAAATTCTTTGACAGGAAATTGACTGCAGAATTTAAATCAGCATTTAAATATCAATTTCAAGCATAGTCTTACCGTCCCCAAGGTTAATTCCTGCACTTTTCGAGGTAAATTAAATTTTTTAAGAAATTTAATCCAATGTAAATAACTGTTTCTAAAAATCAATGAACATTGTGGCTATCTCTTAGTCTTAACATGATTTGCCTAAAAATAGTGGTAATTTTCCTTACCATCCCATCCTTACCCTCCTCCTTTTTTTTTTCATTACCGTCTCTGTTTTCGTATACCACCCCGTTTATTTTCCTTCCGTCCCTTCTTTAACCTTTAACTGATGTTACCGGTCTCTCAGACCGCGGCTTTTTTCAATTTTTATAGTTTAACTTGGAATTTTCAGTTTTACTACAAACACTACCGAAATTTGGTTCCATTTGAAACTTTACTACTATCACCAGAGACTTTTGAATAGGTGAATTTTAACTATAACAGTCCTGTACAAAAAGTTTAGTACAAAAACACCATCCTATGAGTTAATCATGCCTTTTATTCATCTTTCGATGGAGCGGTCTCACAGACCGCTTCACACTAGTTACGTCACAATTTCTATGACATCAGTTAAAGGTTAACACCAATTTAAGACAATGTTATACCAAAATTTTGTACTAAAAATACTAGATTGTTGTTATTTCTTATTTGAATGTCCTGTGGGTACTATGCCAATTCATTATAAGTAAAAATTGAGAAGAAAATAGAAAGTTATAGTGGTAAAATGGTAAGGAAAATTAAACTCGCAAGTTTAGCTTAAACCTCAGTTAAATAAAAAAAAATCGCTGCTGACCCTTTTTTCTTTATTTTGAATCATTAAGGCATTCGTCTATCAGATTAAAATGTTATTTTAGCAAGTTTAATTTCACCAGATTTATATTCCCGAAAGTCAAAAGATTGTGAGAATGCCCCATATCTGAGGCTAACGTATAAAAACGAGTCCTGAAGGAGGGTGCAGGGGAGGGGCGGTGATCCAACAAAAAAACCTTTTTTTCCACAATTTTCATAGAACCTTGCAGCGGGTCATGCAATTTAAAACCCAATTTTATGCAAATCCGAACTTGACTCGCAACTCAATTTCGGGTTGGAGTGACTCATCTTTATACTGTGGATCGATTCGGACTGAATTTTCTTGGTAGAGATAGGACCCGAATGGGAATATAATTATTACGGGTTCATAGACCGGGAAGCGGCTACACAGACCATCACCTCATCAAGTTGAGGGCAGAAATTTCAGGATGAGACAGAACTCGATTAGCTTATTAAAGTGCAATAGATCTCCTAAGTCATATCTTAGTGCAAACCATCTGCAGACCCGATTTAAGTGGTTGATTCGTAGGTTTACTATTGTGTTTTCCTGCCCCCAGTCCTCCCTGTTTTCAAACCTTTCAGTGCAGGAAAACACAATATAGAGGACCTACCTATCCAACACTAAAATTGGGTTTGTAAGTGGTTTCCACTAAGATAGAACTTGGCAGACCAGTTGCTTTAATAAGCGAAGTAATAAAGTAAACGGTAATGAATATCAATAATATGAATGGAGGAGTACAAGTTCCCCAGCAGACATGCAGACTGCATAGGTCGAGAGTAAGCCTTTCTCTGCAGACGTTATTGCCCCGAACTGTCTTATTTCAAGGAAAATACTTTTGAGTAGTATTTTATTATGAACAATAAATGAAATATCCATTCCGGGCAAAGTAGAGATCGGGGCATTTTGCATTACCAAAACTGTACACCGTTAAAAATATCGTGAAAAATTACCTCTGTTTTTAAAGGCTATCTATTTTCTGACCAATGAGAATGCTGCATAAACACCTATGGAGTGTTCTCATTGGTCAGAAGATAGATAGCCTTTAAAAACAGAGGTAATTTTCACGATATTTTTAACAGTGTAGTCTACACTGTTAAAAATATCGTGAAAAATTACCTCTGTTTTTAAAGGCTCTCTATTTTCTGACTAATGAGAACGCTACATAAACACCTACTAAGCGTTCTCATTGGTCAAAAGATAGATAGCCTTGAAAAACAGAGGTAATTTTTCACGATATTTTTAACAGTGTAGCCTCTAATCTACCTGACTTAGCGTTATCAAACACACATCATTTAAAAGTTATTTCACACTGATCAAACAGCATAAGGGCCAATAATTATAACACTACATATTATTTCGCTATAACCAACAAATTATACCACTTGCCTAAAATCAAAAATGCGATAAAACCAAATGTGTGAAGAAGTTTGTGTTCTTTCTAGTTAGAAAAATGTAGCCTTCCGCTTCAAAATCGCAGACATAATTTATAATTATTAAAATTTTAGCATCTGTGACGACTGCTTCGCCCAGTTCCAGCGTGGTGTGGGGGGGGGAGGCATTATATCTTTAAGACCTGACCTAAACATTGTGTACGTGATCCTAAAGAAATAGAAAAAACATCTTCCTCTTTTTGTGCTATTTAAAGTCGAGTCTACACCCATAGGATTGCGTGGATCCTCCCTTGGAATAACCTGGCATAGGATATTTTTTTAAATATTTTTTTCAATCACGTATGATCCTTGGGGAATTAGGGGAAACCACCAAAACTTTTCATTTCTACCAAAAATCTTCCGGTCTTAAAGGGGTACAAGTACAGCCCCTTTGGCGATGATATAGGGGAAATAAAAAAGAAAAATGCCCAGGTAACTGATGGCACCGAGCTCGCACGCTATTCACACTAATTGTATAGTATACTCTTACTTCAAAGAATAATGCCTTTCGAAAAATAAATTAAGGGGAGGATTAGCAACCCCCCCCCCTTTTTTTACATTTTGTACTTAACCAATGAGCCTACAAATCTCTTCAGGGAGTAGCCTTATCAGAATAAACCGGTATACCAAACTTGAAGCAAATCGAATAAAAAAAGTTTATCTAAATTAAGGGGGTAATAGCCCCCCGTTCTCCCCTTTATACTTAACCAATGAACCTCAAAATCTAGTCAGGGAAGGTCCTTATCATAATAAACCGGCATACCAAATCTGAAGCAAATCGGATAAGAAAACCCATTTATCTAAATTAAGGGGGTATTATCCCCTATCCCCCCTTTATAAACAATGAATCCCCTCCCTAAAAATGATCCTAACAATCCCTAAACAATGAACCTCAAATCTAATGAGGGAAGCGCCTTATCAGAATTAACCGGTATACCAAAATTGAAGCAAATCTGATAATTTTGCGTGAAAAACACATTTATCTAAGTTAACCTTTAACTGATGTTACCGGTCTCTCAAACCGCGGCTTTTTTCAATTTTTATAGTTTAACTTGCAATTTTCAGTTTAACTACAAACACTACCGAAATTTGGTTCCATTTGGAACTTTAGTACTATCACGAGAGACTTTTGAATAGGTGAATTTTAATTATAACAGTCCTGTACAAAAAGTTTAGTACAAAAACACCATCCTATGAATTAATCGTGCATTTTATTCATCTTTCGATGGAGCGGTCTCACAGACCGCTTCACACTAGTTATGTGACAATTTCTGTGACATCAGTTAAAGGTTAATGGGCGATTAGCCCCCAGTACACCCCCCCCCTTTATACTTAACCAATGAACCCCCAAAACTAATGAGGGAAGTGCCTTATGAGAATGAACCTAGAAAAAAATTTGAAGCACATCGGATATTTCAATCAAGAGTTATCACGTTCTGTATGTACGTACATACAGAACCTGCGGGCACATTAGCTCTCAGGTTTTCATAGCCTGCGAGCTAAAAACGCAACTGATCACTTTGCCCTCACTGTCCATTTTACCCTTCCTTCCCTATCTCTTTTTCCTTTCCGCCGACAATACATCTCAAGCTTGTTTCGCTCACATTCTCATATGTACAGCAAACACATTCTCGTTCTAAGACTTTAAGCAAGCGAGATGCAATTAAAATTACTCTTTTTGTTCATTTGTCATCCTGTATTCTACCTGTCAAAATGAATCAACGAGTCAAACTTTACATCTGAAAAAGAGCGATTTATAGAGAAATGTTTCTTTTACTTCATTCATTTTATACCTTCAGTCATTTAGTTTTTAGCTCACAGGCTATCAAAGCCTGAGAGCTAATGTGCCCGCAGGTTCTGTATGTACGTTCATACCATACAGAATGTGATAACTCTTGATTGAAATATCCGATTAGCATAATTTTTTTTTTCTGGATTCATTCTGATAAGGCGCTTCCCTGATTAGTTTTGGGGGTTCATTGGTTAAGTATATGAGGGGGGAATGGGCGGCTACCCCCCCTCCTCTAACTTAGATAAATGGGTTTTTCATGCAGAATTATCAGATTTGCTTCAATTGTGGTATACCGGTTAACTCTGACAAGGCGCTTCCCTGATTAGATTCGAAGGCTCATTTTTTAAGTCTGAAGTTGGAACGGGGGCAACCCCCGTTAATTTAGATAAATGGGTTTTTTTATCCGATTTGCTTTAAATTTGGTATACCGGTTTATTCTGATAAGGCACTTCCCTGATTAGATTTGGAAGTTCATTGGTTAAATATAAAGGGTGGAACGGGGGGATAATACCGTCCACCCTTAATTTAGTTAAATGGACTTTTCTATCCGATTTGCTTCAAATTTGGTATACCGGTTTATTTAGATAAGGCGCTACCCTCATGACATTTGGAGGCTCATTGGTTAAGTATAAAGAGGGTATACGGAGGGGTGGGGGGCTAATCCCTACTTAACTTATTTTTCGACGGGCATTATTCTTAGAAATAAGAGTATAATATCAATTAGTGTGAAGAGACTGTGAGTTTAATACCATCAGTTTTACTGGTCACTTTTCTTTTTTATTAGTTTAGTCCTTTTTATTGAGAAAAAAGCAACTTAGACAAGTGGGTAAGTGGGATAGGAGATCGCATAGAGGGTTTCGTTTAATAACCCTTTCAAAACACTTTATCCTTTAATCAATAGATCCAAGTCGTTAATTTGTAATTATTAAATCCTGAACTCTTTACAATAGGTACAAAGAGGGCAGCACCATTAAATTAAATAAAAAAATTATTACAAATGGAAGACATTTTTCAAATCAAATTAAAAATATTCAAGAAACAACAAACTTCAGACAAAAACCCTTAAAATGACGAAAATAATATGAAAGTTCTTTTAATTAAATCCGTCGGACAATGAAATGGAGTCCATTTAAAACTTCGTAATTTCTCAAAAAAAAAAAAAAAAAAAAAAAAAATAAGAAAAAGAAAGAAAAAGAAAAAAAAAGAATTTTTGAATTGGAAAAAAATAATCGATAAATGTTTTATAACAACTTTTGGCATTAAAATATTCGTATTTAATATAAGTATAATAAAGTAATAATGTAGAAAAGTAATATTTTATATAAATACAGTAGTACCCCGACTTACATCACCGCGCATTTACGTCGTCTGGCTTGGAATTTTTTTTTCTTTAATTTCCTTAAAACATATTTGAAGACTTTTGGTTCTAAAAACATTCATTGCACAGGAGGAGTAAGCGTTACCTGAATGTATAAAGAGTCGAAGCATAGATTAACCCAACTTCTTGGCGGAAATGTAGCTGAAGATTGAAAACTGAAGACCCTCTTGATTTATCGTTCAGAGAATCCACGAGTTATTAAACAAAAGTGGAAGAAGAAACCGTAGGATGAAAACTGGAAGTCGAAACTTCCAGTGATTTGGAAATAAAATTCCAAAGCTTGGGTAATCATTTCATTGTTTGAAGATTGATTTCTTCAAAATTTTATCCCAGAAGCTAAGTATTATTACCTAGCCCAAAATTTACCTTTTACAGTAATATTCATTATCGGTAACGCATCTGGTCACTCCCCAGAAATTTTAAATTTTGATACAAGAGTAAAAGTTGTCTTTTTGCCTCCAAATATCACCTGTCTACTTTAATCCGTGGACCTGGGAGTGATCAAGACGTTTAAAGCATACCCAGATAGCATTTTTAATTTGCAGAAAATTAGCAGCAGTCCTGCTTTGAAAACCTACAAAGTGTTAAAGGGTGCCAAATGTAAGTTGGTTAAAGGGACCAAAAGTAATCAAAATTCATATATTTTCTAACATTGAGTAAGGGAATACTGTCCCCTTTCCCTCTCTGATTCCCGTACTCCCTCCTCACATAGAATTTTTAGTTTGCAGATAATTTGCAGCAGTTTTGCTTTGAAAACCTGCAAAGTTGCAGCAAGCTCAGCATGATAAGACTGAAAGTTCATAACAAGAATTCAGTAAGATAACGTAAACGTCGAAGCCACCACACTTTGAACTTGCAGCTAACTTGTCGTGCAAGTTAAAGTCATGCTGTATCAAATTATTGCAAATTAACGGCAAACAAGTAATCAACAATACTGCAAAGTAGTAATCTTTCCACGCCCCACTATCTGTTTACGACTGTTACACCATAGACCTATTGACGCGAACACACCGTCAGAAGGCACATGAATCGTTTTCATCACCATAATCGAGTTAAGGTAATATTTGTACTTTTCAATACAATCCTCTTTTTGGTATTTGATAAGTATGGCGTTTAGAAAAAGCGGTGCCAACCGAATAAAATTTCTGCAATTTCTGCGTATGTGCTGCTTGTCTATTCTCTCAACAGACGGATCTTTTGCTTTCGTCACTTTCGAGAATTAATGGCAGCTTTGCGATCACTTTCACAACAAACGACTCATGCAAGTGGGGGCATGGTATACGCCGCGGGAAATTTGCTGCGAATTTCTCAATTCAAATTTGTCACGGCAAGATAATGTCACAAAAAATCAAACTTGCTGCTAATGTTCATGCTATCTGGGTATTATATGCGAAGTCTGTTTGACAATTTGACTGCAGTAATGAGAGAAGTTACAGAATTGACAGTGAAAGTTCTGGAATAAAATTAACATAGAAGATGCAATCATAGAAGATCCATGGGGGTGAAGTTCGGCAAAAAAAAGTGATTCTTGGAAGAAACTGTGCCCCTTTTTCTTCGCAGAAATTAAGAAAAAATCTGAAAATTGTGATTATGTATCTCTCCTAATTGATAAATTGTCGAAAATGGAAGAGAATTCAACTTAGAGATGCATAGCCGCCAACTTGTACGGATTTTTGTTACCACTAAAATTTAACAGAAAATTTTGTATTATTTCATTGTTAGAAAAAGTCAGATTTCGGCGATTGTTTTTGATAAAATTTTCTATTAAATTTTAGCGGTGTGAAAAATCCGTACAAGTTGGCAGCTATGGAGGTGGCTGCTGAAGATGTTGTTGAACTCATAAATTCCTCTGATCTGGAATTAACCACCGACGAGCTTACTGAATTAAAGAAACAAGGTACTGACGAAGATACAGATGAAGATTTTGAGCTACGATTATGACTGTTGCAAAATTAACCGAAGAACTAAACCTTTTTGAAGATGGAATGACGGTTCTTAAAGCTATTCATTCGGAGTAGTGAAAAAGTAGCAACGACTAGAAAAAGCTTAGAAAACTCATTCTGCTGTTACAAAGAGCATTTAAGAGAGAAAAAACGGAAAAATTGTTAATTCAAACTTCATTGCACGATTTTTTCACATCCTCAAAGACTCGTACGGGCAGCTAAAAGAAAAAAAAATTGCAAGTTAAAAACTTATTTATTCCAAATTCTTGTGTTGGAAACGTATTTTTTTACTAATGTTAAATGAATGTAGCATAATACCTAAATACAATAGAATATGTTCATTAGATTTTGGTGAATTTTTATTACTTACCATATTTTGCTAATCTAAAGTACCTCGACTTACGTCATTTTCAAATTACGTTGCTAGTCTTGGACCGAATTGCTGACGAAAGTCGAGGTATTACTGTACGACCAATAAGATAATTTTCTCATTTTTAATTTTTGAAGATTAATGATTTTAAAACATTACCTCATTTATTATATGTAACTAAATTATATGCAAGTGTTTATATATACTTTAATTTATGTGTTGTTGATAAAATTGGACATGACCTTCACACAAGTTAGAAATTGAAACACGTTGTTTTTGCAAATGTAGATTTTACACTGATTTTCCTCCATGTTCATATTTTCATAACTTTCTTATTCAATAAATAAGCCTTGCTTTTTTCCTGATTCAGATAGAGATTTGAATTTCTTTTTTTTACTTGTTTTCCATGGTGTGTTTAATATTTTTATGCATGAATTTAATATTCAAGTTTATAGTCCCTTTTTAGAAAATGCTTAAATCATGAGTTTGTTGAATTCCCTTAATTTTTTTAATGTACAGGAGAGGAAAAAAAATCATATTAATTGTAATACCCCATACACAGTTTTAAGCAGCATGTTTTAAGGAATGTAGAAAAAAAAATGAAGCAGAAATATCCATATGTAAAAAACTTGTATGGATCTAAAAAAAAGTTTTTTTAAAGTAAATTTTAGTTAATTACGCTGCTCTACGAGATTTTGTTTTAATTATATTTGCTTTTTATTATTAAATATAATGCCACACAGATATTACAGTATTATTCGAAAATTGAAAAAACAGTTTAAAAAGGTACTGTGCCTCCATAAATATAGTGGTGAAAAGATGGTAAAAATACCGAGGGTACTCTAAACTAAATTATATTTTTGAAAATATTAATTCCTCCTAAGAAATGGATTCTATAATAAAATATCAACAAATAAATTTTGATTTCGAAGATGGACGATATGAGAGAGAAGGAAACAGCAGAACCGACCGATGACCATCAGGGGAATTGCAAAATACATTGAAACAAATACAATAGAAGATCTTTATAACGAAATTATATATAATGAAACTCTCCGTATAACGCACAACTTTTCAGATGTAAACAACGAATTTGCAGTGAAGAAACGCCTGGATTCCCACATTGTAAAAAATTCTCTAGAAGACTAAATTTGATATACACTAGTTCAACTTTACCGCCTTAATTCAAAGATTTTTAATAAAATAATTCCTATTATTACAATGCAAATTTTTGAAAATGATGTAATCCATGCCTTTTTGGACACTCTTTATAAAGTAAATTTAACAATGCGTCGAGTGATGCATAGTATACAAAAATTTATCTGCACAACTGCTGGTAACAAGGAATGCGATGTAAAGATACATATCTTTTACGTACGTTTCAGACATATTGGGACATGTTTACAAGGTATGTTTAATTATGCGTGAAATGTGTTCTATACAGCGCAAAATTCTTCATAACGCACAACCTCACGTTTTTAGGTTTTCGCTATAAAGATCTACTGTATTATGAGTCGGTGCTACTTTAAAAACAACGCACAAACTCGGTTATTAACCCTGTATGTACTGAATTGTGAATTCGTGAAAATGCTATCTTCTAAAGCATTTTTCGTGAATTGTTTAGACCACATTAGAAGATTTGCATAATCATTTAATAAATTTTAGAAGGATTGAAGGATTTATTCAATTTGAATTTATAGGGATTTTGTGCACTATTTATAAACCGAATCAAATCTTTTATTTTAAATATTATTCTTAGTATTTTGTAGAATGGGGAAATGTACCACATATAATGTTCTTACAATAGAAATATAGAAATATTTCCGAATTGAAACATCCCATCCCTCCCCCCCCCCTCCAACGCTAAGAGAGCTGAAAAGGTTCAAAGGAGAAAAAAGTCAGCCTTTAAAAAATATTTTTGGTTTGTGTAATCCATCCGGCTTTTGGAACAAGATAAAGTAATGTATCTATAACTCATTCTAAACGGTATGACAACGAATCGATGTATTCAATGAATTTTATAAGAAGTTATTTTAATGGTGCTTTAAAGAACCGTCAGTAGATAAAGGGTTAAAGGAAAGTCAATTGTTTTGGAAGGATGCGCAGAAAGTGTGAACTCTGGCTGAAACTGGAAGCAGGCGTTCGCTACGTTTGTAAGTAGAACTACAGCAGAGATCAGAGCAGATTACAAACACGTACATAGCGCTCATTTTGAAAGGTACTGTACCGAATAAAGTGTACACCAATTTGCAATACAAAATGTAGAAACATATAAAACCACAAATTGTAACAATCTTACAAATTTATGAGGACGCTATAGTTCAGTCATGACGGGCTGTCCCTGGATAAAGATAGGAAAGCTGAAAGTTTTGAATTCTAATGAAACTTTATAAATGTAAAATGGACGGCTTGCACATGACGTCACTTGTCATCGCTTCATAGGGCGCCCAAATATAAGACCAATGTGCTGCTCTCCATTTGACTTATTAGACTTATTTGCACTGTAATAATGAAAATAAGAAAGATCTAAATTAAACAGAAAGATAACACGGGCTTTTAACGGCAAACGGGGAGGTTTGACGTTCCGTGTGTGCTCCAGATGCAATAGTATCAGTCATTGCTAATAGCAACGTGACGTCAATGTAAGCCGTCATAGGTGCGATAACGGCATACGATGAACTGGTTTCCACCAGGACGTCGAAGTAAGTAGCATCGATTGCGGTTAATTAGGAGGGTGATTCTCGGAAAGGCTACGCAGCTCTTGGAAGAGTGTGGATGTCACAAACCAGCATAGAAACTCCGTGGCGTGGACAGGAGTCCACTCCCTGGTAGGTCAGTAAGACGTACCCAGCCGGAAGGTAACTCCATTCCGGCGAGGTTTAGAAATGTAACTTTGAAGCCAAGTCAGACTTCCGTCCCCGTGGAGCTTCATCAAAGAGAAACCGCACCCCTTAGGGATCTGGTTTGTCAGGGTCATTCTTAATAACAAAAAATGTATACAGTGTAACAAAAAGTGGCTTACCATTTGTCCGGTTCCTGTTGTGTTGCCCTGCTGTTGAAGTCGCTGCTGTTCCTGCTCTTTTCTCAGTTGTTCTTGCTTTCTCCGATTGGAGCAGGTGTTGCACACCCACACCGACCTCTGCAACGGAAAGACAGATAAAAAAAAAAGACTCACAGATATGCCACCACATTATAAAACAAGAACGAAAAATTATGCATAGATTATGAAACACTTTCCAACACATTGAGAATATTAGAACAAATCTTCACAGTTTAACCCCTTCGGGACGGGAGCCTTTTACGAAATTTTTAATCTTTTCTCACCGTTTTTTAAAAACAGAAATTTGTGTCTTCTTGAATCGAGAAAATGTGCTGATTAAATAAGACAAATTTTATAGTAAAATTTTACTGGTGAGGAAAAACAAGGATTCTAAGCGCTTCAAGCGGCACGTATACGTGTCGCTCGTCCCCAAGGGGTTAATAAGATGAAACTTCGTGTCTAACAAGGAAACCACTTTTAGTGCTGCTTGCACCTAGCATTGAGACCTGGTGCATTTTGTTGCCCTACACATATAAGTTAGACAACCGATAAAATTTCTCTGTTAAAATCATATTATATATATTTTTTCATACTTTTAATTTTTATTATTGGATTTTTAATTGTTTATTTCATGGCAAAAGTGAGTTAAGTCGCCAAATAGGGCGCTAAACATTTTTCACCTACTTTATAACTCTAGTGTCTAGTATATGTATATATTAGAATTAAATCAGATTGCAATTTGTTTGCTAATCGCATAAGAAACAAGAATTACTGTTATTTTTCAAGGCAGATGATAAATGCATAAATAGTAAATGGGCCATTCTCTGAAAAGTGGCTGTTTTATAAAAAAAAATGCGGCCCAATAAAATTGCCTCAAAAATCTCAAAATTTAGCCTACAAGTACCTTATTGCTATATTTATCAAAAAAAAAAAAAATATGAACCAAACACTATCTAATAGTTCTTCTGATATTTTAATTTCAAAGCACTTCCATTGATAAAATGTTCAAATAAATGATTGGCACCGGAATTTAAGAACAAATTTATTTATAAATACGAAAAATGCTATCTTTCACATACATGTTAAATAGATAAAAGTTTATAAAAAGTCTGATGCCATTGTGGCGCTTAGGAATTAAAATTAAGTAGTTTCATAAACATACCACTGCCCTTGAAAGGGTTAAAAAATAAAAGAAATTATAATTAGAAGTCATACTGTCAATAAATAATATTTTTCATCACTCTATGTCAATTGAAAAAATAAAGATAAAGCATTGACATTTAGGAGAGTTAATGTTTATTTGAATTAGTACAATTTTTTTTTTTTTTACTTCTCCCAGTAAAATAATAAAAATTAAAAATGTATTATCTTTACTTACGGTAATTAAAAGTCTCCTGAGTTTTTTAATGTTTGTTTTATTGCATTAGATTTTCTTATTTGACTGTTTAGTACATATATGAATGGAATCAGATCATTCCGTCACAGTTTAAATCATTCCCTCATATTAAAATTATGAGGGAATGATTGTGAGGGAGTGACTAAATACTTCTGAAAACTATATTATACAGAAGTGATTAGTCTTAGGTATTTTCTCAGGTACTAAATATCTTTTGAAACACTTTTCTAATAATATAGCAACATAAAAAAAAATCATTAGTTTTTATTAAATTTATAATAGACGAGGAAATGACGCGTAATAAAAATACTTACATTGATCTAGTACTTCAAAGCTATATACTAACTATTCAAGAACGTTTTTGAGCAAACAGCCAGATGTATACTTCACTTTACTCTTGTACAAACTGTCCTAGACATATATAAAGCATATGCTGCTATCTACTAAGTAAATAATGGCAAATTTATAGTTATGTGAGCGAATGACGCCAAATGCTAGGGACAAAAGTGCCCTAATTCATTCATTATATAAAATATAAATATAAATATAACTAAATGGCTAAATATGCATTTAAGGGTGTTTAATGGATTGAGGAAAAAATAATTATAAATATACGTGCAGGAAGGGCAGAGAAAGCATTTTCTTTCCTACATATATGAATGGGAACATAGTGAGGGAATGATATTTGCATTAAAAAATACATTAAAATTATCAAATTTCAATTTCAATAAGCAAATAATTACAGTTTATACCGGGTGTCCCAAAAAGGACTGACTGATTTAAAAATTCAATAACTTGCAAACGGTGACAGATATTTAAAAAATTCTTGCAGGAGGGTTATGCATAAGGTCAAAAGTTTTTTTACAGTGATTTTCAATTTTAGTTCGAATTACAAACAATAGATGGCGCTGCGATCAATAGACGGTGAATTCAGGCTCAATTTTTGGTACTTCGTGGCCCGGATAATACATTTCCATCTCCTTTTTCAGCATGGAACAACAGAAAGGACCAGAAATCGAGCCTGTATTTAGCGACTATTGCTTACAGCGCCATCTATTGTTTGTAATTCGAACTAAAATCGAAAATCACTGTAATAAAACTTTTGACCTTATGCATAACCATCCTGCAAGAATTTTTTAAATATCTGTCACCGTTTGCAAGTTATTGAATTTTAAAATCAGTCAGTCCTTTTTGGGACACCCGGTATGTATAACTGATTAATATTGATAGTTTAAATCACTTTTTTTATCTAATTTTAAAAATATGTCTTCAAGACCCCTGTGACATAAAATTGCAACTTTTCAGAGAATGACTCAAATATATATCTATCTGTTAAAAGTTTTCAAGATCATGGAAAACAATTTTTTTTATTGAAATAGAAAATAAGCAGCAGACGATAAGCAGCTATGACATTTGGATAGGGTTTGCGGGAAGCTGTACTTAAAAAACACCAACTTTTCTCCCGCCAAAAATGTGAATATAATGTTGTAATTTTCCAAAATCAATTTCGTCGGTTCTTGAAGAAATTTTTAAACTTTTTTCAATATTTTTTAGTTATTATTGACTAGTTTGTATTTTTAAATGCTTTTCTGTAAAAAAATTCTATGTTAATAGTCCGATAAATGGTTTCGAAAATCGCATTTTCACAAAGTTATGCTGCTGAAAAATCGAAAAATATTATTTTAACAGAAAAATTTTATCGATTCTCAAATTTCCTAATATAGGGCTTTAAAATGCACCAGGTCTCAGTGATAGGTGCGAGCAGCAGCAAAAGTGGTTCCCTTGTAAGTCAATTGCAAACCCAATTTAGCTATGACCACCAAGAAACGAGTCGAGAAAATATCCGGCGTGATAGTACGCATCAAGAGGATGAAAAATGACCCTAGAACATGGGTTCCCAACCCATGAATTGAATCAGAAATACAGGGAGTTCTGCCCTCATTCAATTTGGGTTAACGGCGATAAATTAAAAAAAACTGAAGTATATTATAATAAAACTTTTAATAGACATTCTCACTTATTTGTAAATGGCATAATATCGAAAAAAGTGGTAGAAGTTTGTATTATGCGCATCATCAGTAGGCATTGCACGCTCCCCCTTTTGGACTGCGATGACCCGTTCATACGGTACCATCGATTGCTTAAACAACCTGTTTTTCCAGAACTTTTTGTGATGTTATCCCTCTTCACACAAAACAAGGTACCTATCGTTGCATTTCCATGGCAATGTTTTTTATTTTTCTCAAACTTATGACCGCAATACCCAATTTTAACAAGATATTTCAATTCTTCGGTTCAAACTATGCCTAGACACCCAATTTCAAGTCATTTGAATGATAAACATTCAAATTTGAGTGCTTCACACATTAAATGACATTTTCATATTTTTTATAAATATCTCCTGAAATGATACTCCTAATGTGCTCTTTTTTTGTGTAGCAATAATACTAAAATACCCAAACATAAATACGTTGAATTTGCAATTTTTATAATTTTATGATAAGAATTATGAATTATGAAATTAATAATCGAAAAAATTATGAATTGCAACCTACCATTTTTTTAGGAGTTTAGATTTATTAAGACCTGCTTTATGGAAATCCAAAATTTCCCATTTTACTTCCAAGTAGTTTTCAAATTATGCTTAAAAACAGCAAAATGATGGTTTAAGGGGCCGTCTGTGATAGAAGTGAATAGATATTTTGAAATTTCTTAGGCTATCCTATAATCTAGCAGTCTTCAATGACTGCTTGAGTGGCGCTTAAGATGCCTTGATCAAGTAGGGAGCTCTCTCGCTCAACAATCGAGTACCGAAATTCAATTTGGAGACAGTCCCTAAAATAGGCTCGTTTTAAAACAATTAATATCTTGGAAACTTATCATACGAATTGCATAAAAATTTGTTTTTAGGCTAATTGAAGAGTGCAGAGTTCATTTATGCTGTCAGAATGGTGTACTGCTATTGAAAATAAAAAACAAATTTATGCTTCGTTTTAACAGGTAGATGGCCCCCAAAGCAAATTTTATGTACATCACTTAAAAGTAGACTTTATTACCAATCGTGTGGTAACAGTCACTTTCTTCTACAATAATTTTTTGCAGAGTTAGTAAGGGGTGTTTATTTTTTTTTCCCACGCCTGTATATGGTCACACAAAAGTTCTCAAAACACTCGTTAATTGGCGGAAATCGCTGAGTGAAAATTTTCAACTGAACTATCTTTTAGCATACTATGTAGTACGCAGACATTACCAGTAGATCCTATACAAGGCGGCCCAAAAAAATATATATTTTAACGACTATTCATGGTAATGAGAGCTTATGCGTTTTCCAAATTGTTCATTTAGACATAATCTTTCACCCTAGTAAACTGGGAAGTTTTCATATCCCTTTAAGACCCAACCCGCACGATCGTGCGGGTTAGACATTCTTTAAATATTTGTTTCTGAGTTGTATGTAATAAAATCTCGAATCGAACGATCGTTCTGGTTTGCAGATAGAGTAAAGTATCATTTTTTATCAACAGGTAGCGATTGCAGTCCATGTTTTACTTTCTACAGTCATGACTATTTTTGTTTATAAATACGTCGGGTCTTAAAGGGTTATAAGTATTCTGAATGTGTTGGAAAGTGTTTCATAATATATCCTGTACTCATGATTTTTCGTTCTTGTTGCTATTTACATTCAATCTGTCTACGAGACAAGATTGTTTTTCGATTGAGTGCACTCATAAATTTTGCAGCGTAACAACTTAAATTTTATTAAAAAAAAACATTTTACAAATTTTTTCCGGTATGTACATTTAATTAATTTTTTAATTTCAGATTGTGACGATTTTTAATTTAACCTGAAAAGTGTTTATGACTATGGCTAGGCTATCTTTTTTATCTCTCCCTACCTCTCGCAAATGTGCTTGAATGGTTACGAAATTGAAATACATTGTAAAGGCTTATTACAGCATATAATCTCCTGTAAAAAGTGTGCATGAGTTTTGATAATGAAATGAATATTTGTTGATATTATCCCATGTAAATAACTCTACTCGAAATTTTATCTAATCATCAAATTATTCAGGTAACTTTTAAATGTTTAAACCCCTTTGTGCCTTTTTAGGCAATGACTTTAACTCTGATGACATATTAAGAATGACGGTGCAGAAACTCCACTGCCCTATTCTGCCAGGAAACTCTCAAAGAAATAGATAAATCAATGAAATCGTCATAATTTGTTCCATTCAAAAAAAAAAAAAAAAAAAAAAAAAAAACATTTATTTACTGAACTTCGAAAGGACTTGTAAGTAAAAGTTATAGAAGATAAAACCGTAAAATTAAAGCAAACTTCAATGTATTCATTTCTTAAACCCTGCAGTAATTAATTTATGTTATTAACTTTTATTTTGATACTTAAATTTTCATACTTTTTCCTAAAGTGAAAATAAATTTTAGTAACATTAATTGTTACCTTTTTTCAACAATTAAAATGTAAATTTAAACAGGACCTCCATTAAGAGACCACCTCTCGGAGACTAGCGTCTAAATCGCGCCTCTCACAACGGCTCTTATCACAAATGCACCCGAGAAGTTCCTTCGCACGGCACGCTGGTTCACACCTTCGTTTACTTTCAACTTAAAACCGGAGCGTTGCATATCCTGTCTTAGTTTTTAGAAATAAAAAAAATCAGAAAACAACTAACAAATATCATTCATGTACAAGTTAAATGAGCTTTAGATAAAACTGCATTTAAATTGCTTGATATCATCATTTATTTTTTTTATTATATTTTTTATATATATCTGAATAAAGTAAGTTTATTTTTTCTTTTGGATTGATTTTTACTAGAGACGGGACTTTTTATTTATTAATTTTCAATAAAGAGGAATTAAAACAATATTGCAGACAACTTAAACATAATGAAAGAGGTAACATTTTATAAAATTCCTGTCTTTTAGAAAAAACAGAAACTAGCTATTATTTTATAAAAGTAAACACTAGAATACAAAAAAAAAAAAAAAAAAAAAAAAAAAAATCTGCCTTTTAAGTAATGATGCGAGATACAATATCCTAAAAATAAAAGTATGGATAAATATTCTTTTAGGTAGCTTTCTTTACAAAAAAGCTACATATTGCAGCCGTTCGGAGGAAAGCGATTTCAAAAAATTTTGGTATATTTTCATCGATCATGACCCCCAGACCCCGAAACCACCCTCCGTTCAAAATTGATATATATATATATATAAAAATAATAAAAATATATATCTGACCTATGTCACACTGTAACTGCCGTAATTATGAACCGATTTCGATGTATTTCGGTGTGTACATAGTACATACCAATGTCTCGACCGAGTTCGTTGGCCAGCTTTATCCGCCGTTTTGTTTCAAAATGGCGGCCATTTAAAATTTTTAAAAAAATTTAAAACTTGAAATGTGGTACCAAAAAATTAAAAATGGAAAAATATTTTTTTCTTATGTATTTGACCTTTATACAAAGATTCCGGAGCAGTTTTTGTTTCGTCTATATCTTAAAAAATGGCTGAGTTATAGCATTTTGAATTTCTAGCGTGGCTGACATTTTGAAACGTCCTGAATTCTGTCACGCGATAAAAGGCGTATTTATGAACCGATTTGGATGTAATTCGGTGTGTACATAGTACATACCAATCTCTCGACCGAGTTCGTTGGCCAGCTTCATCCGCCATTTTGTTTCAAAATGGCGGCCATTTAAATTTTTTTTAAAAATTTAAAATTTGAAATGTGGTACCAAAAAATTGAAAATGGAGAAATATTTTTTTCTTATGTGTTTGACCTTTATACAAAGATTTCGGAGCAGTTTTTGTTTTATCTATATCTTAAAAAATGGCTGAGTTACTGCATTTTGAATTTCCAGCGTGGCTGACATTTTGAAACGTCCTGAATTTTGTCACGCGATAAAAGGCGTATTTATGAACCGATTTGGATGTAACTTCGTTTATACATAGTACATACCAATGTCTCGACCGGGTTCGTTGGCCAGCTTCACCCGCCATCTTGTTTAAAAATGGCGACCATTTAAATTTTTAAGAAAAATTTAAATTTGAAATGTGGTACCAAAAATTGAAAATTGAAAAAATATTTTCTTCTTATGTGTTTGACCTTGATAAAAAGATTCGGGAGCAGTTTTTGTTTCGTCTATATCTTAAGAAATGGCTGAGTTATAGCATTTTGAATTTCTAGCGTGGCTGACATTTTGAAACGTCCTGATTTTTCTCACGTAGTAACAGGCGTATTTATGAAACGACTTGAATGTATCTTGGTGTGTACATAGTACATACAAATATCTCGACCGAGTTCGTTGGCCAGCTTCATCCGCCATCTTGTTTCAAAATGGCGGCCATTTAAAAAAATTAAAAAATAAAAAAATTTAAATGAGATGCCAAAAAATTGGAAAATGAAAAAGATTTTTTTGTATGTGTTTGACCTTAATACAAAGATTCCGGAACAGTTTTTCTTTCGTCTATATCTAAAAAAAAATGGCAGAGTAATAGCATTTTGAATTTCTCTTCTGGCTGACATTTTAAAACGACCTGATTTTTGTCACGCGATAACAGGCGTATTTATGAACCTATTTGGATGTAACTTGGTCTGTACATAGTACATACCAATGTCTCGACCGAGTTCGTTGGCCAGCTTCATTCGCCATCTTGTTTCAAAAGGGTTGCCATTTAAAAAAAATTAAATTTAAAATTCAAAATGAGGTATTAAAAAATTGGAAAATGAAAAAGATTTTTTTTTATGTGTTTGGCCTTGATACAAAGATTCCGGAGCAGTTTTTGTTTCTGAAAATTTGTTCTTTTGTTGATATCTTAAAAAATGGTTGATTTATAGCACTTTGAATTTCTAGCATGGCTAACGTTTTGAAACGATCTTGTATTTGTCACGCGATAACACACGTATTCGCCTATTTCGATGTAAGAAGGCATGTGGATAGTATACATCAACACCTCGACCAAGTTCGCTGGCCAGATTCATCAGCCATCTTGTTTCAAAATGGCGGCCATTAAATAAAAAAAATATATATATATTTAAAGTGAGGTGCAAAAAAATTAGAAATTGAAAAAGGTTTCTTTCTTAAGTATTTGATCTTGATATAAGGATTCAGAAGCATTTTTTGTTTGTCTTTACCTTAAAAAATGGCTCAGATATAGCAGTTTCAATTTCTATTGTGGGTGACATTTTGAAAAATCTGATTTTTTGCATGCGACAGCACTCCTATATATTAACCGATTCCGATGTGAGTGAGCATGTGCACAGCAATTACTAAGTTACTTTAAAGAAAAGCAGCTTGGATAAAGCTGACTAATTTCGCGAAATTCTCATTCATTATATTGATAAAAATTAGTATTGAATCTCCTATATTCGGTTTCCACTAAATTGAGCTTCGTGTGTTTGCATGATATAAGTTGGCTTTTTTTAAATAAGGATTATGGAAGCTACCTCTTCCTCCCGGCACTGGCCGGAAGGACTTTTTTAAAAACTGCTTCATTTCCCAGTTAGATTATCACTTTATTTCTGTACGGATATTTTGTAAGAATTTTGTAAGTAGTATGATGTGCCAATTCCAAAACTTTATTCTGTCTCATGCATGTTAATAATTCAAAAATTCGCTATCACAGTGCTAAAATTAAATGACAATCTATGTCCATCATGAGGAATGTAAAGGTATATAGGTTCGTTGAATTTTAAGTTTTTAATAAGATGTAAGTATCGCATTGTTTCAAACAAATCATTGAATTTCGGAACTCGACCTCTTAGATGTCCGCAACCAAAATTCCAACACAAAGTATATAAAATCAATACCTGTTGTTCAATATACACCCAAATCTAATAAGGATCTATTTACGGGATAATGTAACAGAATACTAAGTTTGATTCAAATGCGTGCATTAGTTTTTGAGATATAACTTTGGCGAAAATCGTGAAAAATTCAGCATAGCAGCGCCGCCTGTTGTGCGATTTACGCCAAAAGCGAATCAAGCTAGTTTATATCAAGGTCTAACGGAATCTAAAGTTTTATTAAATTCCGTACATTAATTCTTGATAGAGTTATTGCTGAAATTGTGAAAATAATCATCATAGCAACGCTACCTGTTGGGCGATATACACCAAACACTAATTAGAACCATTTTATATCAAGGTCTAACTGAATCTATAGGTTTGTGAAATTTTGCGTATTAGTTATTGAGATAGAGCCCCCACAAAATTTTTGTCACAGGCGGAGTGACAGACAGACATTTTCTAAAAACCATTAAATCGTGTTCAGGATTTTCTAAAACGTTTAAATCCATCGAAAACCGGAAGTCGAAAATTTTCCCGAATCCAACTAATTTCTTCTTGTAAAGATAGAAAAACGCAAAAACGCAAAAATGGGATACATGGATATTTCATTTACAATTTTTATTAGTAATTAAAATCAGTACAAAAACCCTCAATGGGTAAACGTTTGTGACACAGCACTTTACCTTACAGCTCTAAAAATTTTAACCCCTTGGGGACGAGCGGCACGTATACGTCCGCATGAAGCGCTGAGAATCCTTGTTTTTTCTCACCAGTAAAATTTTACTGAAAAATTTGCCTTATTTAATCAGCGCATTTCCTCGATTCAAGAAGACACAAATTTCTGTTTTTAAAAAACGGTGACAAAAGATTAAAAATTTCGTAAAAGGCGTCCAGAAGGGGTTAAATAGGTTTTAAAAATAATGATATCAAAATTTGGCTAACGCTATGCTGTTAATTAAAAGAAAAATATATCATCAATTTCTTTTTTCAATTCCTACTATTAGCTCACACTCTCCCTATATTTATTTATATATTTATCTTGTACAAATTTTCAATCGTTAATAAAATACTCATTATTCATCCTATCAGGTTGAAATAAATTTTTTTAAACTTGTACTGGATGACAATTGATGTTAATAAAGTTTTTTCAAATATTAATTAATTAAATTTTAATTAATTAATTTTTGTTTTGCATGGGAAACAAAATGGCCGCCATTGGTTATTGAATTTCAATGAAAGTATTTTCAATAAGGGTTACCGTAGGGGGGGGGACCTGTTCTGTCGCCAAATACCGCCAAGTTTGTCGCCAACTTGGCGATATATCGCCAAATTTGGCGGCCAAAATGAGTCGCCAAAAGTGACGCCAACTTGGCGATATCTGTAATATTTCGCCAAATTCCCATAGAGTTCCATTGTAAACCTACTTTCTTATAGAAAATCAACAAATTGAGATATTTTAATGCAACAAAAACTCATATTAGTTTAATTATATTAAAGTTTTCTTTGATGGCCTAAGTAGGAATTGACTTTAAAAACAAAATTTTTATATTACTTGTTCTATTTATATTCACAAGTGCAAACAGTAAATTGATATAGTATATAAAATTTATTCACTAATGCTTTTTCATTCACTTCTATCACTAATGCTTTTCCATTCATTCTTTCTCATTAATTTAAAATATGGGTTTTAAATGAGATATGAAAATTCGAGTTATAAGACTTTGAAAAGATTTGCTTTCGATAAAAATTATTTTTGGTTTGATTTTTTACTTTCTTCTATCTTCAATAGAAGAAAGTATTGTAATCGAAATTTTTTTCGACTTCCGGTTTTCGACGGATTTACACGTTTTAGGGGTCAGAGATAACAAAAAACATGTTTATAGAAAATGTCTGTCCGTCCGTGTGTCCGTCTGTCCGTCTGTCTGTCGCCATTGTACCATCAAAAGGTGTATGAAGTTATGCATAGAATTGAACCAAATTTTTATTTTACGTTTTTTGCTATTGCAAGCAGATCCTCCCTGAATTTGGAAAAAATTCGCTGGTAGGGGGCGCTGTAATAGCGATTTTTGTGCGATTTTGAATATTGTACCATCCAAAAGTGTATGAAGTTATGCATAGAATTGATCCAAATTTTTATTTTAAGTTTTTGGCTATGGCAAGCAGATCCTCCCTGAATCTGGAAAACATTTGCCGGTAGGGGGCGCTGTAATAACGATTTTTGTGAGATTTTTTAATATTGTACCATCCAAAAGTGTATGAAATTATGCATAGAATTGAACCAAATTTTTATTTTAAGTTTCTGACTATGGCAAGCAGGTCCTCCCTGAATTTAGAAAAAAATCGCCGGTAGGGGGCGCTGTAATAGTGATTTTTGTGCGATTTTGAATATTGTACCATCCAAAAGTGTATGAAGTTATGCATAGAATTGAACCAAATTTTTATTTTAAGTTTTCGACTATAACAAGCAGGTCCACCCTGAATTTGGCAAAAATCGCCGCTAGGGGGCGCTATTTTTGCAATTTTTGTGCGATTTTGAATATTTTACCATCGAAAAATGTTTGAAGTTATACATAGAATTGAGCCAAATATTTTTTGTTTGTTTTTGGTCATGACATGAAGGTCCTCCCTGAATTTGGAAAATCTCCGGCGAAAGGGGGCGCTCTAATTGCGATGTCTGTACCATTTTCATTATTGTACCATCGAAAATTGTATGAAGGTATGCATAGAATTGAACCAAATTTTTTGTGTACGTTTCTGGCTATGGCAAACAAGTCTTCCCTGAATTTGAAAAAATCTGCCGGAAGGGGGGCGTTGTAATAGCAATGTTTGTGCCATTTTCTTTATTGTACCATCGAAAAGTGTATAAAATTATGCATACAATTGAACCAAATTTTTTCGTGCATGTTTTTGGCTTTGGCCAACAGGTCCGCCTTGAATTTGGAAGTATTGCGCGGTAAAGGGACTCTGTGATAGCGATTATCATATGCTTTTCTTGATTTTTCGTAGTTCTGTTGTCCATCGGCGGCGAAAACTCGCTTTTTGCTAAGCCGGCTATTCGCAAACATCTGATAACAACAGAATAAGCAAAAACTATTAATTTTAACAAATATCACGATATTGATTAACTCGTTTTTAGTCCGTTTAACTGACTGAAGCAGAAATTTAAGATGAAAATCAAAGTTGGGACAGTATTGAACTAATAATATTGAAGTATTAACATGTGTAACTAATTTTTGAAATATTATGTATAAGATAGAAGAAAGTTTTGGGATTGGTACATCCAACTAGTTAAATATATTTTCACATCCAAACGATATTTTTAATTTTCCAGTACACTGCTGAATATATCACATTTTCACTGAGCCTATATCATACATTGAAATGTATTATTTCAATCGATTGAGTTATCTTTTGTGCCACGCTATCTAAAAATCAAAAGTAAAATTTATGTAAATATTTTGTTTGCGTCATAGTACCCAATTTAAATTAAATATATGCAAATCGATAACATGACAGAAAGAAAACCCGATAGTTTTTTTTTTAATTCTTTATTTAAAGAAAATAATCAGTAACATTTGCTGTTCAATAAAAAGAATAAATAAATAATTACGGTTATGTTTGCACCTTTGAATGAGCACGTGGAAAGCATGTTCAAAGTTTATTCATATATGCATTTCTTGCTTTATACTTTGCACTCACATGTCGAGTCCCTGATGACTGATAATTATAAACAGTGAAGTTCTAGCAATAAATGAAGAGTGTCTCATGAAGAAGTCTAATGAAGAGTGTCCGAGTCGATACAGCTCAAATCAATGAGTAATGTAGAAAATTTCCGAAGAAAAAAAACGAAATTTTTGAAATACAGATAGTTTCGGCCGAATTTCCAGCGGCATTTTCCCGAAAACGAATGTTTGGCGAAACCCAGATTTTGGGCCTAAAACGTAACGAATATTTCGGTCGATCTACACTTGAAGTTTCTAAAACTTTTAAATCTATTATGCGCAACTCGTTAGTCGCTTATACTCTGATCTCTAATGCCAGATATTTAAGATCTGATTGCTTACCTTTACCTAAGACAGCCATTTTAAAAACTAATATTCATATACTATTTATGCTTTCTTTTAAATACTGAAACAACCGGAGATTTGATAAGTAAAAAGATAACAAAATTAACAAAAATCATATTCATAACATCTAAAGGACAGCATTTTTATCCAGAAATATTCCTCTACATTCATCTATTTATTGAAATTTTTCAATAATTATTTTAATTATTATTCAGAATCAATAAATAAAAATTTAATCCCAGTACTATCAAATCTATTTAAAATAATTTACTCGCCACGCCAATAACAACACACACACACGCGCAAAAAAAAAAGCATCTTTTAACTCATTTCCGCAGATAAAAAGGATAAACCATATTTTCCCTTTAAATAGGGATTTTCTTAGTAGCATAGGGAATTTCGCGGATACATTTGTGATATGAGCCGTTGTGAGGGGCGCGGTATAGACGAGTGTAGGAAAGTGTTTCATAATATATGCTGTATCATGATTTTTCTTATCATCCTCGAAGCATCACCTTTATGTTTCTTCTCATTTTCGTTGGAGATTAAGCGGGATGGTTCACATTTCCTGTAGGCGCTCCGAAGCTCAGCGTTGACTTGAGACAAGATTGTTTCTTGATTGGATGTAACCACACATTTTGTAACAAGAAGAAATTTTAAATTTACTTAAAAAACATTCTGCAAATGTTTTCCGGTATGAGCTTTTAATTTAATTTTAAATTTCAGATTGTGACGATTTTTAATTTAGTTTGAAAAGTGTTTATGACTATGGTTAGGATATCTTTTTTATATCTCTTTACCTCTTGTAAGTGTGCTTGAATGGTTACGAAATTAAAATACATTGTAAAGGTTTATTACAGCATATAATCTCCTGTGAAAAGTGTGCATGAGTTTTGATAATGAAATGAATATTTGTTGATATTATTCCACATAAATAACTCTACTCGAAATTTTATCTAATTATAAAATTGAATCCTAATTATATGTCAAGGTGTGAAATTCTATGCTACACTACAATTCAGCTGAGACTTGACTAATCCATTGTTCAATGAACTTTAAGTTATTGATATGTTAGGCTAAGTTTGCAAATCACAGAGAAACTAGTTGTGTTTCTGTAATGTCGAATTCACACCGGAATCTTCAAAGAATTTTATTGCAAAATAAGGAAAAGCAGTTCTATGACTTTTTTTAATAAAATTTAATAATATTTTTCTGTTCCAAATCTACATTAATCGTAAACGGGACAGCAAATTTACATTAATCGTAGATGGGATATAATATATCCCATCGCCTCTCAAGGTGTTAAAAAAGTTATAATTGCTGCACGTATATTTGTAATATCTGAAGAAAAAAAATTTCACCTGTTGGGGCTGGATGGTTGTGTTTCTTTAATATCACTAGAAACACACGCACACAAAAAAATGCGCTTAAAACCCTTTTTATGTCACAGTTTCCAACATAGTTGAAAAGTGTTTAATCAATAGAGTCCAATTGCCTTGAAATGGACATAGGTCATTGGTGGTCATCATACTATGGCCTGTTCGGTATTGAAAAATGAAGTGTGTAGCCTTTACGGTTCATTGACAAGGTCACTCAAAAGGATTCTGTTACATTGCGGTTTATGGGGGAAAATCGTTTACGGTGTATTTTAATGATAGGACACTATTTTAAACTTATTGATATTGATATATATATATCAGTGAAATGTACTACATACAAGGCTCCTATTATAGAATACGGCGTGCATAGAATGTATCGTTCATTGACAAGGACACCCAAAAGAATTTGGCTACTGAAGAAAAGAAACAAAAATTGAACTATGGAAACCTTGGTAACAATAATAGTTGGAAGTGCGTTTTCAGTGGTGGTATGCGTTTTTAAGTTCAACCCTTTGTATCACCGTGTTGCAGATCTGCAACATACCCAAAACGTCATTGTTATTTCAAAAGACGATTTTGTTGATTGTTGTTATTCTATTACACTACTATTAACATAATTTTTTCATTAAATCCGCAACAAATGTCAATACTGATTTTTTTTTTTTTTTCGCGCCAAAGTATGATTTATCGCTTGATCAGCTACACATGATTTTTTCTGAATTAACGTTTGAAATACAGGAGTTAAAAAAGTCTCCAGACGTCTACAAGTATATTGTTTTCAAAGATGAGTTTAAATTCTTTATTTAAAGACCATTTTCGAGCTAGGAAATTCATAATATGTAAAAGATAAACGTAAACTTTTGTTTGTTGCAGATCTGCAACAACGCGCCATATCTTTCCTTGGAATGGATATTTTTTTTTAAATATCGAAAGAGCATCTAAAATATCTTCTAATGGTTATTTAAGTTGCATTTCTTTTAGAAGAGCATAATTATTGAAAAGGGGAACATTAGTCTGCTTTTATATTATTTAATTGCTATAGGGTAAGTTAGGGATCACCCCCCCCCTCTGTAAAATTAACTTCAAGTCCAAAGCTAGCAAAAAAGGGAGAGGTCTCGTAGAATAAAGAATTCAACAGAAAAAGCATAGAGCGCCTACTCAACACATTCCACCAAAACAAGTACGCCTAGACGAAATTGAGCACTCACCATATTGGGCAGAAAAAAAGAATATATTGTAAATACCCCGATTGTAAAAACTTTAATCAAACTGTTTGTGAGAAATGTGGTGTGGGACTTTTCTACAACAAAACTAACAATTGTTTCAAAAATTTTCGTGCAAATTAACATTTTAAATATTTTCAGTTTTTGTGCCATTTGGCAAGATGTTGCAGATATGCAACAAACCCATTTTTCCAAATAAAATTTTATTTTTCTTTTCTGAATTCTTCTTATTATTTTTTCCATGCTTAAAATGATGCATTTTAATATCTGTGTAAGAATTTTTCAAATCAGGTTTGTTGAATTACAAAAGGTTAACTAGTTTTTAAATATTACTTGGCGTGTATAAATTCTATTGATGATGTACATGGTCACACAAAAGTTCTCAACAACACCCGTTTAGGGGCGGAAATTCCTGATTGGAAAATTTCAACTGTGCTATGCATTTAAATGAACTCACTCTCTTAAAACGAATGAGTGGATTTGCCTACTCAAGAATGAGCACTAATTTATTGGATCGTGAATGAGTTGATTTTTAAACGCTTCACTCAACTTGATTTAAGCTCTTATTCTTCTATTTTACTCAACGAGAGCGACCGCAAAACAGCTCAACTTGATTAGCAAGCTCGTTTCCCGCCGCTCTTTTGCGAGTCGTTCTCAGATTCGTTCGTCTCGTCTTAGCGTGTCGCTGGCCTGCTTCAAGATGGACGCTGATGTGTAGATAAATAAGTAAACATTCAAGAGGTTTTCTTAATGAAGGAACGAAAGGATGTGTCTGTTTTATTCGGTAAGTTTTATAAAAGCATTTAATTTATCATTACTTTTTAGTGGAATTGCATGTAATGATTTAAATTTATAATTTTTAATGCACGTTGTAACACATTCTGCGTCACGCTGCAGGCAGCTAATTTTAGAAATGGTTCTATATTTTAAAATTATTCTGCCTTTTTATTTTTTACTTATTTATTTTCGTTTAAAATGTCCTGTTTATTACTTTGTTGAGAAATAAATAAATAAGCTGATCATAGCGTCATGTTAAAGCAAGGGTCGGGGGAGGTGAAAATAATAAAAGTTTACTTTTTCGAGTGACGAAACTTTTTGTCAGATATAACAGTTCTAAGTATTTTGTAAAAATAATTTTTCAGATAAATCATATCAAACAAAAATACGTTTTATAATTTGTAGTAAATAATTTTGTGAAAAATTACTAGAATTCCTCCCTAAAATTTTCCAGAGAATTGTTTCTTTCTCCAAATACAGAATTTTAATTCAAAGTTGGTATTCAGTTATACATTTTTTTCAATCTAATTATATTTTCAAAAGTCAATTTTATTCCTTAGAAGTACAATAGTTTATTTCTATACAATACTATTTGGGTAAACGAATTCAAATAATTACATAAACAGTGTTCTACTGCATCCATTCACCATCACTTTTCAGCAATTCCCTTTCAATTTTCCGAGAGCTATATTTTCCAATTTACCTTCCTGACAATAGGGGTAGCCGGGGTAAAATGAATATATTTTTTATTATTTTACCACACGAAATTTTTTGAAAAATTAAAAGTGTGAATGAAATGGTCACATATCTGGCAATATTTAAACTTTGTAAAAACAAACTAGCAGCATACTATTTTTTTTCTTTTCTTACTGGTATGGTGAATTATTCATTTGTCCCTCATTTCAAAAGATTTAAATAAAAAATAAGATAATTTTGGTATAACCAATCACTAAATTATTTTCTCAATTATAAACATGGGTGCAGATCTCTGAAAGATTTTTGGCTGGTTGTAAATTATATTTTATATTGAAATAATAGCAATTTTACTAGCAAAAACTTTTAATTGCTCTTTTTTATTGTAAAAAATCCATTTTCAGCCATAAATCAAGACATTGAGATTGTCTAGCCCATCGCCAGTAGGTTATACCTAATATTCGGAAAAGTTTTCAGTCTTGGCTTGGATGGACTTCTT
Source organism: Maratus speciosus (assembly GCA_963932465.1). Lineage (NCBI taxonomy): Eukaryota > Metazoa > Arthropoda > Arachnida > Araneae > Salticidae > Maratus > Maratus speciosus. Next base: position 11,493,938 of record OZ010793.1, on the reverse strand, counting down.
GCACACATGATAAAATCATTTTTATTGTTGTTTTTCTGTATCTCCCCCCCCCCCCAAAAAAAAAAAAAAATTATGCTGCAAAGAAAATATTTCTGTTAAAGACTGTATATATACAGGGGTCGGTGCCGGTTTTTATTCTTGGGGCCCATTTTGTGAAAAGTAAGTTAATTTTGTGAATTTTATAATATTTTTGTGAAAAATAACATTTTGCAATGAAAGTTGAAATCCAGTGAATCAAATTCGAACCAAGAATTTATGAATAAAAATATTCTTTAAATCCCCTTGCTACGGTTTGTTTTTCGTGACCTGATCTTATTTACAAATTACACATTTTTAAAACACTTTTTATGAAAAAGAATGTTACAAAAGAGCCTATTTTATTAAAAGGAATTTTGCGAAGGGGCCTGTTTTATTAAGTTCATTTTTATGAAGAGACCCATTTTATTAAATTTATTTTTCTGAAGGGGCCCTATTTTATTAAATAGATTTTTGTAAAGGGGCCCTAAATAGGCCCTAAATTTCGCCTGGATCGACCCCTGATATATAATCTATTTTTGTAAAATCTTGTTTGATTTCATTTGTTAAATGCTTTATTATTACAAAAAGTTTGTCTATCTCTATATACATATTTATTAAATAAGAAAAGCAACCAAGTATGCTAAAAATCCACATAAAAAATTTGGCAATTTAGTCATAAACAAAGAAAAAAATTATAATTTAATATTTGATCAGTAAAAGAAATACTAAAACTAAAGTGTCTATCATTAAATAAAAGCGGTGCTGTATATACTAACTATACTAACAATTTTTTTTGTTGTTCTGAGCATATTTAAATATTGGTGTTTTTGACGCTTAAAATGCGGTTTAAACCTATGTCACGTTAAAAACTGGTTTTTGACGGCTTAAACCCAACCTTGATTTCTTGTCACATAGGGTAAAATAAGTATTATAGCCCATCTTTTTTATGACAGTTTGTCAAGATATGAATGTATGAAGATGGATCAAAATTGAAAGACCTTTGAGAGCAAATTGTTATTGATCCTATGCTTAAATGTGAAATTATGCTATAAATTAGTCGCGAACATCTGTTATCTGCGCTGCATGTTGGAATGTAAGTAACATTAAAAATCGCTGTTAATTGACAATTTCTCAAAAATCACGTTAAAGTACCATATTTTCAGCCATAAATTAAATTAAAACACATGTTCTAACTATACTAAATTATTAAATTGGGTGGATTAAAAGAGGACAAACAGTAAAAAGAATCGAAGCAACCCATGGAAGTTAAACCAAAGATTCTTGCTGTAGTGAATCCAATGATTGGTGGCTGGGTCCTTGTGAAATTCGGTGTAAAGAAGTCTGTTCAAGAATTTACAGTTCTTATTATTGATATCCCTGATGAAGATAAATACACTGTAAAGTTTGCAACAAAGTAATCTGCCGGAATATTTTATGTCTTCCCTGAGAAAGACGACATTGCTGATGTGCAGGCATCCTGAATTGTTAGGAAGTCTCTCAACCAAGCTGCACCGGTCATTGCTGTATACATTTTGTATATAAATTTTCATTCACTTATAGCTAGTTAACTTTATAAATTGCTTTTGATTTAAAATATTTTTTAATTAATTTCTCATTTTTTCCTACAGATACTTATGCTGATATCTATCTGCTTTTGAACTGCATTAAATAAATAATAAAAAAAAACTTTAAAAATGAAACACTATTAGGAACATGATTCAGAGCATGGACGTAAACTGATGTTGTGAAAATTGGGAGCAGTTTTGGGTGGGTGGGGAGGGGGCTAGGATAGGATTTGTCTGTACTTGCATCTTATTTCTATTAGTTTCATAAGTGTTTTTATTTGTAAAGAAAAAAATGTAAACAAACTGAAAGGGGCAGGTTTTTGTCTTCCTACCTCACCCCAGTTTACATATGATTCAGAGGATGGAAGTACAAAACTCTTAAATGGTTTACACATTAATTATATTGTAATTCAACTATAACCAGCATATATCCATTTTACTCTGAAGCACGGGGTAAAATAGGTATACGTTTTTCTCTAATATCTCATTTGCATTTTGCAATTTGTTTGCGGCATTGTATAGTTGACCTTCACAGTGCCCCTAGTTGTTTACTTTAATCTTTGATTGCAGAATTTTATTTTTTAGACAATACTTTCCCTTTTAGAACAGATTCTGAAAGGTAAAAGTAATTTCTCAAAAAAATAAAAATTCTGCAATTAAAATCGAAAAAGTAAACAGGTGCCGTGAGGATCAAGCTCAGATATACAATGCGCCACCAGCACTACCACCAAAAAAAAATTCAAAATGTCGAAATGCAAATAAGATTAGCAAAAAAAAAAACCTTCCCATAAAAATATGAATAGCCTTAACTCGCAAGTATCTTCACATAACGGGGCAGGAAAAAAATACAGATTTTGTCAAAAGTTAAAAAGCACTAATTTTATTAAAATGCAAATATCGCCAGAGAACTTAAAAAAATTTCAGTAAAGAATCATGAAAAAAATATGAATTTTGTCAAAGGATCTCGGGGAGGGGGGGGGGAGACGACGACATAAAGTTTTTGCAGTAAAAACAGTCCTTTTATTCTAGTCAACACTAGGGATGCACCGAATATTCGGTATTCGGCCATCTTACCGAATATTCGGTTTGGCCGAATAGCAAACTATTCGGCCTGCCGAATATTGAAATATTCGGCCAAACCGAATACTTAAGGAAAAATTTTTAAACATATTTTTAAAAACTTTATACAACTTCTACATTTAACAATCAACTTACAAAGATATTCAGAATAATTAGAAACAGAATCATATTTAAATAAAAGAGAATGTTATTACATTATTTATTTGCTGTTTGTTAAGTATTATGTAAGAAAATTAACCAATCACGAGGATTTTCATAGAAATTAATTATGTACAAATGCAAGTTCCTAAATTTTGTCTAGCAAATAATCTGTTTCTTGCTAAGATTTTAAGAACAATTTTTAGAATCTCTGAAAATGATTGTCCACTCCAGACACCTATCTAGGATGTATTTAAAAACTTCCTTGCTTAAATTAAAGGGAGTAGAACAATTATTCTTGCTAAGTTGCCACCATATAAAATTTGAATTGATTTGTAATATTTGTTTACTTTTACTTCAGTCTCTTCCTGACAAACAAATAATATATGATACTGTACAATTTTTCTTCCAATTTTTTCACTATTAAACTTTGATTTTAAAATGTTTCTTTTAGAATTTAAGAAAATTTTATTTATCTGTATTAATTCTCAGAAGAAGCCACGAAATTTAAAATTTTACTAATTTAAGAAGTTTTATAACTATCCTCTTCTTAAATAACTCAAAGGAGATTTTTTTCAGTATAAAGTTTAATTGTAATTGTAACTCTTATTTATTAAAATGTAAGTTTCTGTATTGAATAGTATGTAAAATTGTTTTAAAATTTAATATTTTAATGCCTTTAAACTTTGAAATATAAAAGTATTTGACAAGCCGAATATTCGGTATTCGGCCGAATAGTTACTATTCGGCAGGCCGAATATTCGGTATTCGGCCTAGCAGTTACTATTCGGCTGGCCGAATATTCGGTATTCGGTTCACCTCTAGGCCGAATATTCGGTATTCGGCCAAAATCACTATTCGGTGCATCCCTAGTCAACACTGTCTTCGCTAAAATTTTTGGTATTTTTTCATGATGAAGCCACAATCACCCCCCCCCCCCCTCCCTTCCCAGCTTATCAATTTAGCCATAATTTCATATTCTAAAAAATTAATAAATGAAAATGACTTGAGAAATATATCATACAACAGTAAAATTTTAAAACATTTTACTTTTTCATATCATCAGGGCAGAAACTAGTTTCTTTCAGTAAGTGGCAAAAACTAATACTAATCCTGCAGTGATTCATAATTCACATATGTAGGTATTTGATATGTAAACAATTAAGCTAAAAATTAAAATTGAAGATTATGAATGTTGTTCAAAGTAGCAAGTCAGATGTCAGATTTAGTGATGCTCTGAATAGTGATTTTGGCCGAATACTGAATATTCAGCTAGCCGAATAGTAACTGTTTGGCCGAATACTTTTTATTTCAAGGTTTAAGGTATTAAAATGTTATTTTTTAAAACAACTTTACATAATATTTAATAAAACAATTACATTTTGATAAATAAGCTCTTTATAAGTAAATTTCATATTGGAAAAAAAACTTGCTTTGAGTTTATTTAAAGGATAATAAGACTTTTTATTAATTAATGAAATTTTAAATTTAATGGTTTCCTCTATGAATTAACATTTTAAAATCACAGTAAAAGTGGGAAAATTGGAAGAAAAATCGGTTCAGGTCGATTTGAGGCTGAGTGTGAATTCCTGTAAGTTGGGTTCGGGTTAAACCCAAATTTTCAAAAGTTAGTTTGGTATATTTTTTAAGTTTATCCCTGTTATAATAAACGTAGATATTTGTGTATATGTTGTTTTCTAAAGAGACTTCCGTTTTTTCTGCAACCCTTTGGCAAAGTTTTTTTTCTGCAACCAGACTTGTATAAAACCAAAAACTTTCTGTGCGCATAAATATTGGGTCAAAAACTATCTTCACATTAATTTAATGTTTAATAACGTAAAATACCGTGTTATGTTATTTTAACAATATGAATTAAAAAGAGTATTTTTAAAATAATTACCATTTAAATTAAAAATAATTAGTATTAATCAAAGAATAATTATTTTGGTCAAAAAAAATACCCAGCTAAAAATGCATAAAAAGGGCAGAAATAATGTGACATTGCTACTGAAACAACTAAATCACCTTTTCTAGGAAGAGGTATCCATTCATAGGTATCATCATTAAAGAGACTGGTGAGTTTTTACCGCGCCCCTTTGACAAAAATCATGTTTTTTCCTTTTGTCTTTGACGAAATTCTCGTTTTTTCTGTGATCATTTGATGAAATTCTCTTTTTTTTCTCGATTCTTTGATGAAATTCACATTTTTCTTCGATTCTTTCACAAAATCAGTTTTTTCCCAATCTTTTGACGAAATTTGCATTTTCCTACGATCTTTTGACGAATTTCGTATTTTTTCATGCATTTTTAACAAAATTCTCGCTTTTTTCGCAACACTTTTGACGAAATTCTCGATTTTTTGAAGAAATTAGTTTTTTACACGATTCTTTTTTGTTTTTTCTGCAACCCTTTGGCAAAATTAGTTTTTTTCTGCAACCCTGTTGCAAAATTCGTTTTTTTCTGCAACCCTTTGGCAAAATTTTTTTGTTTCTGCAACCCTTTGGCAAAATTTTTTTGTTTCTGCAACCCTTTGGCAAAATTTTTTTGTTTCTGCAACCCTTTGGCAAAATTTTTTTCTGTACCCCTTTGGCAAAATTTTTTTCTGTACCTCTTTGGCAAAATTTGTTTTTTTCTGCAACACTTTGGCGAATTTCCCTAAATCAATTCATGAATCGGTCGCGGAAAAAATTTGAGAATTTCTTCAAATGATCATGGGAAAATACCAGATATTTTGTCATATATCTCAGAAACAAATGGTAATTATCTTCAATTGGTTGTTGAATAAAATTGCTGTTTTCGTAAAGAGTTCAGAAAGAAATTGCGAATTTCGTCAAAAGATTGCGCAAAAAATAATAGGGAATATCGATAAACTTATTCGGTGAAGAATATTACAAATTTCGTCAAAAGGTCGCGACGAATAGTGAATTTTGTTAATTAGTCACAAAAAGATATCGCGAATTTTACTGTTCGATTGCACAAAACTCAAGAGTTTTGCCGTCAAAAATCAACCCAACCCAATTTATTGCTTGGGTAAATTGCAGGGACATGAATTTCCGTTTTTTGTATGTTTCAGGCACTTTCGTATGAACTCATCATTACGTCTGTTTTGAAATTTTAAGTTAAAATCATTTAAACGTTTTAAATCGATAACATTGTTTTTGCACATTTTCATTTTAGGAACAATACTTTGATCCTATCACTCAAGCTGCTATGGTTGAATGGAGGTTATGGCAACAATGAGGTTAAATTTAACACCAGCCCAAAAGAAGTACCAACAAAGAGGACTATCAAAGAGACACGTGATAATCCTGCAGAGGTGTATTATCAGCAAGAAAGGTATAAATTTACATATTAATCTTAAATATATTTAAGTTTTGATTTTGTCATGGAATTTCATTTTTTTTGTGTGTGTGTGTGTTTAGTAATTAACACTGTATTGGGCCAGTGTGACCTTACAGATACATATGTGGAAAAGAAAAATCTGTTTTCATATTAGTAAACTTCATACCTAGCATCTATCTTTCCTATCCCAATAACAGAAAATTTACTTTTAATGTTTTTAAGCATTTTACTAATTTTTATTAATAATAATCTTAAGTTTTAGTAATAAATAATAAAGAACTAAACATAATATAAAGTTGGAAAAAAAGCCAATGGAAAAAAAATCTGCGACGCATGTCACCCGTCAGGAACTTTCTGCTACCGGGTTTCCTATGTGTTTGGAATGCAGTGCTATGCAGTTTTAGTTCATTTATTTAGTATTGTCTATCAGTCAGATACATTTGCCCAATAACATACATTTTCTTCCGATATTAGATAGAAATCCATGACATGTGTTAGATTTGGAAGTTTTTTTATAATAGAATAATGTTGTTGGTATAGAAACAGCATATAAAATTTTGTCATAACATTATGCAAGTTAGAAAAACAAGTCTGTATTTCTGAAATAGATATTCCTAACATGTATTTAATATGAAAAGCATTTTTATTAATAGTTTAAAAAAAAAAAAAAAAAAAAAAAAAAGCAAATTGCAATTGAATTTTCAAAATTCACTGTTTATAGAAAATTTTTTAACGTAAATTTCAATGAAAGTAAGCCTTTCAATATTATTTTTTCATTTTCTTACATAATTATAACTTTGTTATTAAATTATGATTAAAGGTACCATTAAAAACAGTGAAAGTTTTGATTATCTTTGTGAAATCCAGAATTTTTATAAATCTAGTCTTAGTCCTGATACAGGATTTTCGAGGTTATACTGTATTAAATTAGACATGTATCTCTGACACATGACATGCATTTGACTGTTGGAAGAAAATTGCCGCCTGACTTCTTAGATTTTATGGGGTAAGGTTAAACATCATTGTTGTAATAAAACATTTCATATTTAGAATAAATTTAAATGTAGTTTCATCCCCCCCCCCTTCCAATGTATACATTTTGAAAATGGCAACAAAGGGGAATTTTCAACAATATTTTGTAATGTTGCTTAAGACCTTTTAAATTGGTTTTTAAAATAGAAATTTATTTTAAGATTGTATCAGAAGTAGGGTGTCAACGATTTAAATCATGATTTTAATCAAGTGATTTAAAAAAAAAATCATTGATTAAAATCAAAAATTTTTTAATGTTTAAAATGACATAAAAAAGTATTCAAATTATTGTGACTTATGAATACACAAAACAAAGCTTTAAATAATTGTTTCCAAGTATAATTCCTGAGTATTGTGAAAATTTTTAAGTACAGTAAGTTTGTAAAAAGCATGTTTTTTTTATCTAACAAACATAAAAAGCATTTAATTTAAAAATATTTAAATCTAATATAACTTTCAATGTCATAATTTCCTTTTAATAAAGTTATTATTTTATATACAATAAACACAGCAATAGTGTCAATGATTTTAATCAATTGATTTAAATCAGATGATAAAATCACATATTTTCTGATTTTTTAAAATGTTGTGAAAAAGCATGATAATCAATAATGAAAACGATCACTAAATCACTTGTAAAAAATGTAATATTTGTTATTGTTAATTATAACAATATTAAACTGTGTAAAAAGATGTTATTATACATTTAAAAAAATCTAACTAAATGTTAAATAACTTCAAAACATTATAATATTTAGTAGATATTCAAATATTTTAATGTTGTGGGGAAAAATATCTGAATTCTTTTCTATCTTAAATATCTGAATTTAAATTTCAAAAATACAATTTTTGTACTCTATTTATAAATTATGTGCAAGTTTGCTGTATACATTGCTAGAATTTTTGATCAATTTGATAGACATACGCTTTAAAACCTGTGTAAAAATACTGGCTGCTTTATGAATTTATCAAACTATTATTTATCACCTTTTTTCAACCACTTTTTCAAAAATGTAGATTGTGTTCTTAATTAAACAGTTAATTGTTTAATAATTACAAAATTTAATCTGTATCATCAATTTAAAATTAAATGCAATTTATCAATAACTTTAAAATATAAGCAGCATTTAATATTGGTTTACATAATTATTATAAAATATTAATGCACATAATGCTGTATGTTACTAAAGAAATTTTTTATTTGCAGTTTTTTGTAATTTCTATAATTACATAATTAAAATTTTATTAATTAAAGCAAAAAAACATAGATTATGTTAGTAATTGGAGGGTTATTCATTTTTGAAATGCTTAATTCTTGGTAGATGTTAATATTTTAACACGGGAAAAAAATAAAAAAAATCAGATTTAAATTTAAAAAAAAAATCAAATTTTTTTTTATTTTTTTTTAAAAAAATCATGATTTTTTTACACCCTAATCAGAAGTAACATGATAAACAAGCGGTAAGTGTGATTCCACAGATGGTCTCATTTATTCATTTTCCATTTTATTCACAATTAGCCGAATTTTCAGTGGTGTAACTTTATATAAAGCTAAAAGTTTTAGTGTATGTTTTTTAAGAATATGCATGGGGAGGCAGTTTTGTGTGTGTGTAGGTTTTTATTTTTGGGGCCCATTTTGTGAAAAGTAAGTTATTTTTGTGATAAATAACATTTTGTAATGAAAGTTGAAATCATGTTACTCAAATTTAAATGAAGACTTTGACAAAACTTCTTTAAATCCCCTTGGTAAAGTTTGTTTTCAGTGAGCTGGTTTTATTTACAATTTACACATTTTAAAACAGTTTGTGTGAAAAAGAATGTTACAAAGGGGCCTATTTTATTAGATTTTTGTGAAAGGGCCCTAAATTTTGCTTGGAACGACCCCTTATATATATTTTCATATTTAGAATAAATTTAATTTTTAAAGTTTCATTCCCCCCCCCCCTTCAATTATTGTTTAAAAAGATATGTTTGTATACATTTTGAAAATGGTAACAAAGGTGAATGTTCAACAATATTTTAAGAAGTTGCTTAAGACTTTAAGAATTTATTTATATTTACTTTAATCTAAAAACTAATATTTTAAAAGATTCATAATCCTTTGCATTACAATTATTGCTATTTAACTTAATTTCAATATTTTCTTTTAACACAGGAGAATAGTGACCTCATGGAGGAATGCAATTCCGCTGCGAGGAGTGGAATTCAACAACCCTATCGAATCTCTCAAGGATCTTCAGCAGAGAAGAATACATATTTTCTTGTCTTGATAAGAAAATTTTAAATGAAAATATTTACTTGTCCAGTTAAAGGTGTTGTCAAAACACTCCATCTGTTGTTAAAATTGCTATCAATGCTACATTTGTTTTTTCTTTTTGTTCAATAAAATTGTTAGTAAATAATGTTGTTTCTTTCCCCAACGATATTCTAAATTGCATATTTGGCTCCTGCTTTTGGCATAAAAAGCTACAATCTTATACCATTTTAAAGTTTTACATTTCTTTAAAAGTTAGTAAATTTAAGAAACATTGAATAAAATCAATGGCTAATTGCAACAAGACAAGATTAAGAAAGAATAACTGCAAGATAGTACCTAATAGGTTGGTATGTATCCAATGAAGACATTGTTCCTTCTAACCCAGTAGCTAAATTTTAAAGTTATACTTGAACATAATTTCAAGTTTCAACAAATGTTTTAAATGATATAAAGAATTAAGTTGATCCATTTCTAAAGTTATTTTGGTGCATAATTTATTTGTAAATATATGAACTGCTTTAAATTGACATTTAGCAAGTGCTAATTAATTAGCATAAAAAAGCTTAACAATTAATATTTCTTTAAAAGTTAGTCAATTTAAGAAGTAGTGTGAATTAAATTAAGGGATAATTACAACAAAGTATATAATGGGTTAGTGTTTATCTTTTTTGAAATATTTTGTTTTACTTATTACAGCCTAACAATAGCCGTGTGACAACACTTGTGATAATGTTAGTTCCACGGAAAAGTTATTTTCAAATATCTTGCTTGGATTTTAATATTTGTACAGGCTTCTTTTTGCATATGATAGCTGAAGACAATCTATATGCTGGCTAGTTTTTACTTTTTTAACTTAGGTTTTATATTTTATTTTAAATACTTTAATTTTCGGAACCGATTCTAAAATTGATATCTTAATACAGTAAATGCTCGATGGGACCCATATGTGTTCATAAAGTCAAAAGTTCGTAAATGGGAGTAACATTAGTTCAGCGAGAAGCTGGGCGGGACCAGTACACCAGTTCGTAAAATCGTCTACTGTATTAAAAAAACTAACCAAAATTGCAAAATTAAAAATAAGCCTGCATAAAGATCCTATGCCTCCCCCCCCCCCCCCAAAAAAAAAAAAATGTATATATATATATATATCTAAATCCAAACAATGTATTTGAAAATAACTTCTCCATAGGATTAACACCATCATTTCTGGACGATTCCATGGAGAGTGTCGCACACATAACGCAGGCTTTAATTTGCATTTATTCAATTATTAAATTTTAATGTTAATTCTGATTTTAAGTGGTATGGTAAATAAGTTACCATATTTTTAAATTTAAATGTGTGGCAATAAACCTCACAGAAGTATATTATTTAATTGCATTACTCAAAATGTGCTTTTTTCCTACTTCGGAAAAAAGCACATTTTGAGTAATGAAATTTAATGATATATTTCTGGGAGTTTTATTTCCACACATTTAAACTAAAAAATATGGTTATAACTTATTTACCATACCACTTAAAATCAGAATTAGCATTAAAATTTGATAAATAAATGAAAATTAAAGCCCTCATTACATGTGACTCTCTGCACGGAATCGCCCTTCTATACTTTTTCAGCGACTAGTGTAGGATCTTAAAGCTGTTCTTAATGGCTCTGCTCAACAAGCACAAAACGTTTTGATACATTTACAAATTCATTTTTTAATGGAAAGATATAAAATTGGAAAGCCTGGTTATGAAAGCTATTTGGAATTGAATTTTCCATTTTTTTAATCAATAAATTACCTATTGAGTTATAAACGATTTTGATTACGTGACAAACACGTTTTCGCCTGCTTTTGAGTGTTTTTTCTCCTTTCATGCAGAAATTAAGTTTAAAACATCCACTTTGACACTATTTTCTGAAAGATTTATTGCGTTTGCAAAAAAATGAAAAAAGCAGCTTGATTACATAGTTTCTGAACACCCAGTTTCATGCATTTTCGATCAAAAATAAATTAAAACTTATGTCAGAAAGTTGCCCTTTTGGATTTGAGAAGTCAGCTTTTAAAAGTTGTCATTGGGATTTTTCCTTTCCTTGGTGATTTCAAGTTTACATTTAGATATTTTTTTCAAATTTTTTTTAATTTAAGTTAAATACTTAAGATTGGTTTAATTGTAATTTTTAGTTATAAATCATTTTTTTTTTCAATCAAAAAGTAATACAATTATATAAACCAGTATGAAGGAATATAAAATTAGTTATTTATTATTTTAATTTGAAAATGTGGCAAGAATTCTGTGTTATTTTGAATTTCATTGATAAAAATCAATCGCAGGTTACTGAATTTCATTTAAAATGACATGATTTTATTTAATCAGTTAATTAGAAATCGCTCAAGGTTTTTTTTTTTTGTAATTTTGAGCGAGTTCTTATGAATGAGTTTATTAAAAATCACTCGGGATTTTGCATTTTAAGAACATCATTTAATAGTTCATTGCATGAACTCTTAAATGAGTTGATTTAATCCATGCATGAATTGTTACAAATTGTCCAAGAACTACTGGATTAAATCTGAAATGACCTCATTTCACTCAAGTTTGAATTGATTATAAATCACAAGTGGTACTGGATTTAGGCTTAAATTATTTCATTTCACTCAAATATGAGTTGGCTACAGATCACACAAGTGCTACTGAATTTAGTCTCAAAGGGATTCCATTTCACTCAAGTACGACCAGATTTAGTCTTAAATGACTTAATTTCACTCAAGTGTGAGTTGGTTACAAATTACTCAAGTGCTACCTGATTTATTCTTAAATAACTTCATTTCACTCAAGTATGAGTTGGTTACAAATCAATCAAGTGCTACTGGATCACCTTATTCACCTTACCTTCATTGAGTTGATTTCACTCAAGTATGAGTAAAATAGAGATCACTCAATCATGAGTTGCTTAAAAACAACTCATTCACTCGAGTTGTTTCAACTCTTTATGAGAAGCTGACTTTCAAATCATGAGATGAGTGGATTTCGGCTCAACTTGAATTATTTTGGCTCTTTCGTTTTAAGAGTGTACTCTTTCGTACTCTTTCGTTTTAGCATACTATACATATCCTTAGATCACATACATATGATAGAGGAATAAGGCAATAACTAATGAATAAAAGGTGTTTACTGTTTCTTGATTATAATTACACTTCAAAGTCACACAGATATTTGCAAAGTTATGGGAGGGTAGGGGTTTTTGCGGCATCTGCCCGCGGCACATGAGAATTCATACCGGACCATTTTCCGGTTTCATAGCGACTTCTGCTCTCGTCTAGAGCTAGACAGATCCGTCTGATCTCAGCCACTTCGAAATGAAATCTGAGGTTAGGCAGTTAATTTGTTCCCAAGCTCAGAGATGAAAAACTGTGCATCAGTTGTTAAATTCCAGCTGCGGTTCTGAGGTTTCTATTTTTTCATGGGCACTCGCTGACATATCTCGTTGCTAGGAGGAAAGTGTTTCTGGAACTCTAAAACAACAACTCACATACAGAGCTGCACAAAAAATCGTATATTTTCTCGACTAGGATCAGGAGGGGTAATTATGACCACTTTGTATATTTTCAACATTGTTATTATTATTATTATTATTTTTTTTTTTTACTTTTTTCTATTCGGAAAAGTGGTGTTTTTAGTACATAGGAAATAACTTTGACCCTTTAAAAAACCTTATAAAAGTTTTAATTGTCGTATCTGTTTTTTTTTTTTCAGTTAAAAGGATGGTTCATCAAAAACTCACAATCATAAAAGTTTGGGGTCATTAAAACCACTAGTGGGGAAATTATGACCACTCTATTTTCTCTTTATACTTGCCTATACACATTTGTTTGGGGTAATTGAGACCACTTTGAACCCCAAAGTGACAAATCCGTTTATCAAAAATTTTGATTGACTTAGTATGAAATTGCTATTCTAATCTCAAAAAGGCTTCAAACTAGTGATAGAGAATATCTAAAATGAAATAGACATTGTGAGATCTAAGCTTGAAACAAAATTTTACCATACACAGTTTTCTTCAATATAGCGACGGTCACAATTACAGCCTGGTCATAATGACACCTACTGACCCTATTCATGGTCATAGCAAAAATTTGGTTTTCAAAAACGTTATGGTTATGTGTTTTCCAAATTGTTCTTTTACCTTAGTAAATTGTGAAGTTTTGTTATGGTATTGAGAATGCGTTGGAAAGTGTTTCACAACCTATTCTGTACTCATGATTTTTCAATCTTGTCATTTTATTTCATTCAGAAGGTTCACTTTCCAATAATAGATCAGTCTAGTGAGTTGAATAAGTAGGATTTTAAAAATTAAACCAAAAATGCGTCACCATATTTATCTCATAAAATGGATTTTAGAGGTCCGTGTACTTTTTTCCCCGAACTAATTGAAATGAATGACTTAAAATTTTTATTATTAATTTTATTAATTAAATGTGTTGATCAGAAATAGATTTTTAACAAAATTTTAATGTATCGGTAAATATAAGCTGAAAAATAACCTTCAGTTAAAATTTCAAAACAGATCAAAATCAAAAATTTAAAAGGCAATGCATGCTAAAAGTCCGCCATATTTCAAAATTTCACTTAAAAAAATTAAGCATTTACATAATCATTTAATAAATTTGAGAAGGATTGAAGGATTTAGAAGGCTTCATTCAATTAGAATTTATAGGGATTTTGTACACTATTCATAACTCCACTCAAATCTTTTATTTTAAATATTTTTCTTAGTATTTTGTAGAATTAGGAAATGTACCAATAAAATGCCCTTACAAGAGAAATATAGAAATAGTTTCGAATTGAAAAATTCCATTCCCCCCCCCCCCCCACCCAACGCCAAGAGAGCTGAAAAGGTGCAAAGGAGAAAAAAATCAGCCTTTTAAAAATATTTTTGGTTTGTGTAATCCATCCTGCTTTTGGAACAAGATAAAGTAATTTATCTCTAACTCATTCTAAACGGTATTACAACTCATCGATGTATTAAATGAATTTTGAAACAAGTTATTTTAATGGTACTTATAAGTACCGTCAGTAGATAAAGGGTTAAAAAGACAGAAAGAGAAAAAAAGAAAAGCAAATAATACACAGATTTACTTTCATCTTAATTCATTATCGATAAAATGGGAATTTGTAATGCATAAGGATGATGAATAATAACCTCATTAAATTCACTAAGAGATAGTATAAGATTTGTTATTCATAAAGGAATTTAAATTTCTTTTGTCGAATGTTTGATGAGCATATCTCATTATTAACACAGTATACGATATCTTTTTAGAACTTTACGATTTTTATTTTTTCATAAACAGTAAATTGTCGTTTCAACGAATCTCTGGGGAGTACAGATTAAATTCGCTATACTGAAAAATTAATTAAAGTGAATATTTTGATAATGAAATAGGATAATTGGATTTTTTTAAACAATCTAAATAATTAAACTTAAAATTACACTATGTGCAAATTACTTAAAAGATGAAAAGATATTTAAAAAGCTGTTAAATTACTTTAATATCCTTAGTACTTTCAACTATATACATAGCCTTCGCCAGAGAATACAAAAATACAAGCGTCTTATTTTCAAATTTCACATGGTTGGTGCCGAAAGGAATAAAAGGGAAAGTCAATTTTTAGATCCGGTAAACGTTGGGAAAATAAAAATAGCCATAAAGAGGGAAGTGGAATATTACGTGTTTTATGATTCTTTAAGCAAACGGAGCCGAATTCTGGGTATGTTGTAGGATAAAACATCATTACAAACAGTATTTTCTTTAGTAATAATTTCTATTGGTTCACGGATAATTAAATCATGATAATTCTTTAAGGGGGGTGGGGTGACGAAGGCTAAAGTTCTACGTACTAAGGGTATTAAATTAATTTTACACCTTTTTAAATATTTTTTCATCTTTTAAGTAATTTGCACATAGTGTAATTTTAAGTTTAACTTTTTAAAGATGAATTTAGCATTCTATTTATTTATTTGCTAATCCAAATAATATTTGTTAAACTGAAAAATTCATTAAACTGATATTCGTTGTAAAGCGATTCGAAATTTTTCATTTTAATGAATATTATTGGGATTAAAATAACTAAACATTGTTTAACGTCTGATATGCAAAATTTAAAATTTAGAAATATATTACAATTCATCAGACATACAAGTAAAAATTACATAAATACATATACAATTAAAAATGCAAACGTTTGGAGCTAAGCTTTAGCCCCATGTGCAATAACATTCAAATGACCAGAAAAATATATATCATATTTGTCAACACGTGATATTAAGTTTTTTGGTCAGTTGAATGTTATTGCACTGTTGAGGGGCTAAAACGTAGCCCGAAACGTTTGCATTTTTAATTGTATATGTATTTATGTAATTTTTACTTGTATGTCTGATGAATTGTAACATACAGTGAAACTTCGTTTAAAGGCCACCCCTATTCAAGGGCCACCTCTATTAAAGGCCAATATTTTTAGGAACGAAAAATTTCCCCATAGACATAATGTTAAATTTACTCCTATTAGGGGCCGCACCAGAATTCCCGAACCAAAAGATACGAGTTCAGCAAACAACTGCACTTACAACAAAGAAGGCAGGGGGAGATGGGGAGGATTTAGTAACACAATCAAGGACACACAAACTTTTCTACAAGTGAGACAAACAGTTGTTCCTAACACTTTGTTGGACCTTTTAAACTGTACGGGTTGGGTTGGAGGGGAAACTTGACCCTTTGTTGTGGGCACACAAAGGATAACAGGTTATCTAGAAAAACTGATTCCACATTTACTAAAACTGTGAATGCATATTGAAGCACAATTTTTTCACCTGTCAGGAAATGCTAACCGAAACAAATAAACTAATATCTCATTCTAAGGCATTAATAAATGATGCAAATTTAAGTAGTTTGTTCCATTAAGTAAAAGAATCATTAGAAACCAAAATTGGCTGCGAAAAAAATATTAAAAGTAAACAAACTTCAATAGAATTTTTTTTTTCAATCATATATACCGTTTAAAGATGTTAATAAACAGTTTTTACACCTATATAGGTTTTGATTTCCTTATTAACCATTTGGAAAAATGGTTATTGTCCTCGTCAGGGTAGTAAATCAAAAGCATATCTGAAGGTTTTTGTTGGTTTAATCATCATTTTATTCGTTTTCTGATGGGTCTATACAGTAATCTGTATTTCCCTTTACTTTCAACAGAGATGGACATCAGAGTGTTGCCACTATAACAAAAAAGTAATAAAAACTACAAAAAAATTAATAACTCAGAAACAAATTGAGATACAGCTTTCAAACAAATTGCATTTAAAAGTACATATTTTTCTCTATACGACGATATAAAAAGTAATAGTGTGGGATGTTTAGAAGTTTAAGAAATAAATTTCATTTAAAATGGGCCGACAGATTTCTTGGAAATCTGACGATGGAAAAGCCTTTTCCCGAACAGCCAATGAAATGCTTGGATAATACGTAAGTTTCAGGTGGATAATACGTACGACTCGCAGGCGATTTCTGTCGCTTGCAATTTTTACGTGTCATAACACTATTAATGTTTAATTCATGACGTACGTAATGTATGATCAACTCCGTGCTATTTTTTATGTCTTAAATTTTAGTCTTTGAAAAAATCCTTTTCCAAATGGTCGTTGTAATTTGTTAAATTGTATTTTTTTTTTTTTTTTTTTTTTTTTTTTTTTAGTTTGGGGTTCTTTTTGTCACCCCTATTCAAGAGCCACTCCTCATAAGGGCCAATTTTCAATTGAACGGCAGGTGGCCCTTCCAGAGAGGTTTCACTGTATTTCTAAATTATTTGGATTGTTTAAAAAAAATCCAATTATCCTATTTCATTATAAAAATATTCACTTTAACGAAGTTTTCAGTATAGCGAATTTAATCTGTACTTCCCAGAGATTCGTTGAAACGAGATTTTTCTGTATAACATTTAGTTTTTCTGTTTTTTAAAACTACTTTATTGGCAAGTAAAGAGTTAAAGAAATTTTCACTTAAGCATTCTGCAAATTGAAATTTGTCTGAAATTCCTGATCTTGAATATTAAAGATTTATTCATTTTCTTCTGAAACGTGACATACACAATAAATAAATAAATGAAATCAAATCTCAACGACATCATGTTTGCAAGCACATTCTGATACCGGCCAATTTCAACTTTTGCTCGCCAGAGAGGTCGTTATTCAACGCCGAAATCACAACTACAACTACTTCTAGTTAAAGGGTTGAGTTTCATGATCGTAAATTGAACGTAGAACAGAATTAATTATTAGCAGTACTATTGAGGAGATAATGGAACCCAATTTTGAAGGTAATATTTCATTTACGTTAGTCAATAGAAATGTAAGGTAGTGTAAATAGAAACTAAAAATCGCTACCGTCTCGGCCTACAGGCGGATATAGATTTCGAAGTTAAATACTAATTTCACCTACATAAAGTAGATCAAGATGAGAGATAAACCTAGTTTAGCAATTTTATCTGGTCGCTTTGGACGAGTTTTTGATTTCATTTTTCTGTAAGAGCTGATTTTATCGAAATCATATTAATACGATATTTTTTTCTTCTTTTAGTTTGTTTTTGCTGTAAGAGTGGGTCCTATCAAAAACTTGTCAATATAAAAGTTGTAGTTAATATTAAGAAGATTTAAAATAAATTTAAGCGGATTGTATATCTTGTGAATGGACGATGTTATGAATTTTATTCATTTTCAACCTCCCCTTTTTTTCGTTTTTAATTTTTTTTCTTTTTTGGGCTAGATTGGGTCCTATCAAAAACTTGTCAATATAAAAATCGTAGATAGCATTAAGAAGTTCGGTGAATTTGATATCTTTAGAATGGACGAAGTTATGAAATCTTTTATCCATAAAACCCTATTTTTTTTCGAACCTTGAGCCCATTTTTTATTTTATCAAAAATCTGTGATGCATAAATTTTAAGCTCTTTTCCTAGAAATAATAATAACTTTAAACTGATTTGATATGCATTATAATTAAGAAGTTATGGGGATTTTCGGTTATCACAAAACCTCTCCCTATTTCTACCCCCTTGGTCCGACTTTGCCCATTAACGAAATTTAACCGAGATTTTCTAGCCCTTGATTTTATGTATCAGTTTGGAAGAGATTTGTACAAAATTATGGAAATTATCGTGTCCATAAAAAATGATATCTATATATCTATCTGCACATATAGATATAGATAGATAGATAGATAGATAGATAGCTAAAGTTTGAACTGGGTGTGGTTATCAGTTCTAGGGGTCATGATCGGCATAGATCTTCAATTTTTTTCAGAAATTCCAATTTCTTACGAAATCTCAAAAAAAAAAAAAAAAAAAAAAAAAAAAACATTATGAAACAACTCCTTGTTAAAACTAGTCGGATGTGCCAATCCCGAAACTTTCTTCTTTCCCATTTATGTTAACACAGTGAAGCACCGTTTATACGTTTTTCAAGGGACCAAGAAAAATAAACGTATAAATGAAAAAAACGTATAAACGAAATTCACAAAAGTACGAACATTTCCGTAATTACCAACAATAAAAAATCAGTGATAAATTAAAATACATGAAATACAAGAAGTATGTAATACTAAACTTCCTATTCCAGATATAATTTACAACGTACTACTATCCATATTCATTCACCATGTACAAAATATTTTGTTATACGGAATTTTAGAAATTGTGGAACGGAATTCTTGGAATGCACAGTGTATGTGAATACTGTGTGTAACTTTAAGATTGAAGACAAATAGTTTTCTTTTTCACATTTTTATCACACAGCACACAAATGTTACAAACAATCACAAACACTGAAAAACATGTAGAATGATGAGGTGACTTTGGGGTAATAACCCGCTGTTAGAACAAGTGACGTTCATAAAACATCTTTTGGGGAATACTCCCGCTATAAGCAACAGAATAATTGGGGATAAGACCCGCTATAGCATAATGTGCCACAATGGCAGCTCGAGAACAACATACTATACTTGGGGATAACACCCGCTCGATATCACAATGTGCCGAAATGGCAGCTAAAGAACAACTATATACTTGGGGATAAGACCCGCTCGAATACACAACGTGCCGCAATGGCAGCTAAGCAACAACTGAACTGGGTCACATGACCGCAAAGCTACGGAGCTCGTTCGGCATGCGCACAAGGTCCGAACATGCCGCCCCGCGTTGCAATGTGCGTAGCACATTCAAAATATTAAAAATACACTATAAATACAAGAACTAAATAAAATACCAATACCACAAAATAATATTACAATACAAATACAATAATGATAAGTAGCAACAATAAGGACTATACAATACAATAAAATCAAATTCTTTGATACAAAACCCAAGCTATTTTCTAAAAATAGTTCGATGTATTCTTAAGAAAAGTTGAATGTAAAATAACATGTAAATCTTAGATGCACCTTAAAATACATAAACAATGAGAAATAAGTATGTACATTAGGTTTCATTAATGGGCAAGACACACAATCTAGATATGGATCTAAGAAAGATATTCGAGGCTGTTTTTACCTTTGCAACCCTAACATTACCGTCCTTTCCAGGTATAACCTCTAAGATTCGTCCTAGCATCCACTTACAGGGAGGTAAATTGTCCTCCTTTATGACTACCATCGCCCCTGGTTTGATGTTTTCCCCCTTTACCTGCCATTTTGAACGATTTTGGAGATGACTCAAGTAATTTAATTGCCAATTTCTCCAAATTAATTGGACGAATTTAGTGATTCTCTGCCACCTAGATAATCTCGATTCTGTGATATCAATCAATTGAGGTTCTGGAATGGCATCGATAGGCCGACCAATTAGGAAATGGCCTGGTGTCAATGCATTAAAATCATTTATATCGGTCGATAACGGAGTTAAGGGACGCGAATTTAGTACCCCTTCGATTTGGGTGGTGACTGTTTGGAATTCTTCCATAGTCAATCTAGCACCTTTTAATGTTCGTTTAAGATAATACTTGAAAGATTTTACACCAGCCTCCCATAAACCACCGAAATTGGGCGATCTAGGAGGAATGAACTTCCATTCAATAGCTTCTGAAGTAAGGTAATTAGCTAATTTTTCATCCGGTCTACGAACTAACTCATGAAGTTTGTGCAATTCTGATTTAGCACCCCTAAAATTCGTAGCATTGTCTGTCATAATAGAAGCGCATTTCCCTCGCCTTGAAACAAAGCGTTTAAGTGCGGCGATAAACGCATCAGAAGTTAGATCCGTTACTATTTCTAAATGAATAGCCTTTGTTACTAAGCAAACGAAAATCGCGACATAAACCTTATGAAAAATCCCTTTTCTTTGATTTTTATATTTAATCTCAAAAGGGCCGCAAAAATCGGCTCCTGTATGGTTAAACGTAAAATTTGGAGTTACTCTTTCCGATGGGAGGTCACCCATGATTTGTTTAGCAGTAACCGGGTTGTTCCTAAAACAGACAACGCAATCATGCACTACTTTTCGCGCTAAATTTTTTCCACTTACGGGCCAAAACCGCATTCGTACGTAATGGATTAAAGTTTGGGGACCAATATGAAAATACTTCCTGTGAAAATGCTCAAATATGAGTTTTGTGAGCTTATGGCCTTTCGGCAAAATGATTTGATGCTTCTTATCAAAGTTTAAATCTGAATTTTCCAACCTACCGCCAACTCTTAAGATATTATCTTGATCCAAAAAGGGGGATAAACATTTAATTTTACTGGAAGGGGGAACCCTTGATTCCCGTTTTAAACCCTTAATCTCTTCCTGAAATTCTGCATTTTGTACTAATCTAATTAGAGAAACTTCAGAATTTTTTATTTCTGGGGTTGTGAGGCTGCCTCTGTGCCGGTCTGCTAACTTACATTTGCAATTGTGAAAAAACCTATAAACATATGCCAGTATGCGAAGAATACTATAGTATTTACCACTTATGTTGAGAAAAAAATCTACTTCTTCAGGATTCCTGAAAAGAGAAAGAGAAATATTAGAATTGAAATCATTACAGTTATTTTTATATTTTGATTTAGTCTCTGGAATGTAATCTGTTTCTGGCACAGAAATAGTTTTTTGCTCAGTCACTAAGTCATCAGCTGCTAGGAATTTTGGTCCCCTAAACCACATTGGATTCTCTACAAGAGAATTAACACTCGCACCTCTGGTCAAGAGATCGGCAGGATTGTCCTTGCTAGAGCAGTGATACCAAGAGTTCGAATCTGAAAGTGCATTAATCTCTATGACACGGTTTGCCACAAACTGCTTCCATCGCTTTGATGATCCTTTGATCCAGAATAAGGTTATTTTGGAATCTGTCCAATAGTACACCTTCGATGTGATTTTTTGATCTAGGATGGGTTTTACTTTATTGGTCAGTCTTGCACTTAGTAAGGCTCCGAGAAGTTCTAGCCGAGGCAGAGTTATCTCCTTTATCGGTGCAACACGACTCTTTGAAGTCACGAGATTGACTTCCACACCACTCTCTCTTTTTATTCTCAGATAAATTGCAGATCCATACGCTATTTTACTAGCATCAGAAAAGGCGTGTATTTCTACAGCTATTACTTGATTCAAGCAACCAAGAATTTTCCTCGGAATTTTTAATTCTGCTAAATTTGGAAGTTCTTCGAGCCACTTTAACCATTTTTCGTGCACATTAGTTGGTAACTGTTCATCCCATGCTGTCTTCTTTAGCCATAGTTCTTGGAACAGGCATTTTATTCTAATGGTGAATGGCGTCAGCATGCCTAACGGATCGAAGATTTTACCAACTGCTTGCAATAGTAGACGTTTTGAGCTTTTTTGCGATGACAAGAATTCTATTAAACCTTTGACTTCGAATGTCAGACAATCTTCTTCTGTTTTCCAGGACATTCCTAATACCTTGCTTAGATTGCTTCCTAGGCTTATTGCAGCATGTTCTGCTTGAATATTTAAACCTTCCTTTTGCCAGCACTGCAGTAACGCTTCATCATTTGTTATCCATTTTCGAAGAATCATTCCTGCTTCAGACATTATTTTGTTAGCATTCAGGGAAACATCAAGAGCTTCTCGCAGCGTATCTTCGCCAGATATAAAATCGTCCACATAAATATATTTATCGAGTAGGTGAACAGTTCTTGGGTGTAGGTTCATAAACCGCTTGATGTGCTCCTTTATTGTAGCAGATAGGAGGAATGGAGAGGCATTGACTCCAAAAATAACACGTTTGAATCTGAAGACCTTGAAAGATTTTAAACCATCATCATACCACAGAAAACGGACAGAATCCCGATCTTTTTCAGCTAGTGAGATTTGAAGGAACGCCTTCTCGATATCAGAAGAAAAGGCAATTTCGTATAATCTGAAGTGGATTAAAATATCAAATAGAAGTGGATTTAAGTTGGTGCCGGGCCATAAACAATCATTAAGGGACAAATCATTGTTATCATGAGAGCTGGCATCGAAGACGATTCGGACCTTTGTAGTAAGTTTATCTTCTTTACAGACCGCATGATGGGGCAAATAATAAACTGCCCTGTCTAAAACAGGTTCATTTTCTTGCACCTGCTCTATAATTCCTTGCTTTAAATATTCCGTGATTATTTCAGAATATTGTCGAAAAAGCTCTGGGTTTCGATAAAATTTTCTTTTTAGACCTTCCAAACGCTGTTTCGCAACATTAAAATTATCATTTAAATCCTTCCAGTCTCTCTTCCAGGGTAACTGAACTTCATAACGATCGCCTACAAATTTGACAGTTTTATCGAATATTTGTTGTGCTTGATCAGTTTCCGATATTTTCGGATCTCCATGTTTAATGCCTATAGACTCAAGCTCCCAAAATTGTTTTAAATTATCATTTATTTCATCGAAATCTCTAACGAAATTGCACATAGTAATATTGTTTGTTTGCGTGTTCTCCTCTAGCGCCCCAGTTGGGATCCATCCAAAAACAGTGTCTTGCAGAAAAAGTTTATCATTTATCTTAACTGAATTATGCTTTAAAATTCTATAAAATAATTCAGCGCCAAGCAATGCGTGAACTTTTCCCGGTTTGAAAAATGTGGGGTCTGCCAATTCCACAATAGTCGGTAAATTAATGTCCGATACATTTAATTGCTTTGATGGAATTACATCCGTGAT
The DNA here is from genome assembly GCA_963932465.1 of Maratus speciosus. Classification (NCBI taxonomy): domain Eukaryota; kingdom Metazoa; phylum Arthropoda; class Arachnida; order Araneae; family Salticidae; genus Maratus; species Maratus speciosus. The sequence goes on along the minus strand of OZ010793.1, from coordinate 11,470,334 downwards.
TTTGGGAACAATTAAGAAATCTATATTCTCCCTGAAGGAGCCATCTTCGTTTGTAATTACACTCGAAATTTTATGTTTTACATTATAAGTATAACCGTTTAATCCTGTAACGGATACATTAATTATCCTTTTTTTAAATTTCAGCATGTCAGCGCAATCCTTAGTTAAAATATTGACATTGCTAGCATTATCCAAAATGACTCTAAACCTTCGTTTATTTCCGAAATTATCTTCTATAAAAACAAAGCATGTACTCAATAAAATTGATTTTCTTTCTTTACTTATATTATTCAAGGTCTTTAATGATTCGTTATTTACCGAAATGTTCTTCGTTTCTCTATTTACCGCACCTGCAAGAGGGGAGGAAATTTGGGGGGAAGCCAATTCATTTTTGGATTTATTTTCTTTTTCTCGATGAAGCCATGAGCTGTGTCGCAATCCACAGGTATTACAGTTATATTTTGAAATGCAAGAATTTACGCAATGAGAATTATTCAAACAATTAATACACAGCTTATTTTTCTTCACAAAATCGTATCGTTCAGAAACATTCATTTTTCGAAACTGAGAACATTTGTTCAAATTATGAAAGGCCAATTTACACAGAATACAAGTTTTTCCATTCGATTTATCATTCGAATTTAGCATGAAATTTTTTTGTTTGTTCGAAAGAGGAATGTTTTTGTTTAAGGGTTTTGAAGCAGAGTATCTATTTACGCTTTCTAACGTAGAACTGCGGTTTTCCAAAAATGACATTAATTCATTAAATTGCGGGTATTCTGATTTTTTAATCGAATATTCAAATAATTTTCGAGATTCCTTATCTACCTTTTGCAATATAATATTGATAAGGATAGCATCAGACAGATTGTTTTGTTCATATTGTAATACTTTTAAGGCCCTCAAATTTTTATTTACACAATCAATAAAGGATCTCAATTCTTTAGAAGACTCGTAATGTATTTTTTCATAATTAATTATGGCCGATAAATGAGTGTCAATGAGCAAACGTTGATTTTCGAATCTTTCAGTAAGTGCTGTAAACAATGATTCAAAGGAATCGTCTAGACTCTCTAGTTGTTTTGCTTCATTTTTTAGCGATGCTCGCAAATAAAACAGCTTCTGAGCGTCATTTAACTGAGCATTATTTATGATTAAATTTGTAAATTGTACTTTAAAGATTGACCACTCTTCATATTTACCATTGAATGTTGGTAGTGGGATTTCAGGTAACTTAACTTTAATATTATTCGAACTTATAGATTCAATACTATCAGCATGCACATTTATTTCAGAAACTTTAAGATTTTTAAGAAATATGTTGAGACTTACCTCAAGTTTCTCGAGACGATCTTCGAGTTCATCTAACTCGTTTTCGATTTCTGGTAAGTCCTTAATATCAGGGATATCATAATATTTATCCCGTATTTCCGATACTTTTGCTTGCAGCTCAGGTAATTTTCGAATCTTTATTTCGAGCTCGGTACTCGAGTAATTAATTTCGTCTGTATTATCTTTTACGAAATTTTCTAATTTCGTTATAGCGCCTTTTAGAGCACCTTTTGTTCTATTTAATTTTTCCATAGCAGCTATTTCGCTGCGAAATCGACGGACCACTAGAATGTATGTGAATACTGTGTGTAACTTTAAGATTGAAGACAAATAGTTTTCTTTTTCACATTTTTATCACACAGCACACAAATGTTACAAACAATCACAAACACTGAAAAACATGTAGAATGATGAGGTGACTTTGGGGTAATAACCCGCTGTTAGAACAAGTGACGTTCATAAAACATCTTTTGGGGAATACTCCCGCTATAAGCAACAGAATAATTGGGGATAAGACCCGCTATAGCATAATGTGCCACAATGGCAGCTCGAGAACAACATACTATACTTGGGGATAACACCCGCTCGATATCACAATGTGCCGAAATGGCAGCTAAAGAACAACTATATACTTGGGGATAAGACCCGCTCGAATACACAACGTGCCGCAATGGCAGCTAAGCAACAACTGAACTGGGTCACATGACCGCAAAGCTACGGAGCTCGTTCGGCATGCGCACAAGGTCCGAACACACAGAAAAAAGTTCATTGTTTATAGTTAAAAGTGCCATTATCATTCAAATCACTGCTAATGAGGTATTCTTGCATGGTGTTAAAACCCACCAAAGCTTGTTGAAAACTTGGCAGTGGCTTTTCAGTGCAGTTGTCCTCTTCTTCACTGCTAGTTTTCTCATTTGCGATCATTTCATTGATTCTTAGAAGAGAACATGTTGCAAGCTCCGAAACACATTGCACAAAATCCTCAAATATAGTAACATAACTTAAATTTGACCCGTTTTCTGGTGGAGCAAAATGATCAGGGTCGACGTTTTCAATAGGATTGACATCCACTGGAGTTAAAAATCCGCTAAGGCCGAAGCAGTTTTTTATCGTTTTGGGTAAAACATTTTGCCAAGTCATAATTATGAAATTCATAGCTTGTAAGATGTTAATGTTCACATTTTCGAAGTCACCTTGGTCTAAACTGGAGTCACCAAAAGTTTTCGATAATGTTGTTTTAGGGATTTTATGACTCCTAAATCCAGTGGCTGCGATTTGCTGGTACAATTTGCTGGGAAGAATTTGACAGTTATGTTTTTTAGAAAGTCTGCATCAGGTGGATGAGCTGGACACTGATCAATGAATAAAATGATTAGCTGCTTCTAGTTTCGCATTTTGTCATCTAATTCTTTTAACCAATCGGTAAAGAAGGACATTGTCATCCATGATTTTTTATTGGCCAGGTACACTGTTAGTAATGCTTTCACATTTTTGAAGCAGCGGAGCTTTTTTGATTTGTCAGTAATCAAAGGAGACAATTTTTCTGATCCATCGACATTGGCACACAATAACACTGTTAATTGCACTTGGCTCTTTTTTCCACCATGACACGTATCTCATTTGATTGCAAGAATTTTAGATGGCAGAAGATTATAAAACAAACCTGTTTCATCTGCATTGAAAATGTCTTTTTGTTCATATCCTTTTATCAAATCTGGCAATTGGTTTTGAATCCAATCATCCACTGTTTCGCAATCAACATCTCCAGACTCTCCACTTACAGTTTTGCCTGTTGTGCCATGTCTTAATTTAAACTTGTGAAATCATCCTAAAGAAAAGGATGCATTGCATTCCACATTCAGCTTCTTCGAAATTTCTCGCGCTTTTTCCATAAGCAAAGGACCGCTGATGGGAATTTTTACACTACGACACTGATTAAACCACTGTAAAAGCAATTTTTCAACATCAGCGAATTTTCCGCTTTGGACTCAAATTTTTTTTGAAGCACTACAACCACTTTGATGATGGCTTTCCTCGATGATCTTTAAGCTTATAAATTACCGTGTTTAAAGTTGAAACTGGTAAACCTAATTCTTTGGCAAGATCCACTCTTTTAAATGTTGGTTTTCATCCACTTTTTTAAAAATGCACATTTTTTCCTTTAACGACAGAGATTTTCTTTTACGCGAAGTCATCATGAACCGCTAGTGTGAGCGATACAAATCCTGACAGTGAAGCTGCCGGGAAAAGAACTTGCCCTGGTGGGCCTGGGGAGAGCACAACAACAACCCTTATCTATAAAAAGTGAGATGTTCACATTCCTTAGGGTAAGGTTTTTGTTCAACTGGGCAGGTGTTGGTTAAGGTCACGTGCCTTTTGTAAGACTGGACAATCGGGAGTTGGGAATCTGAGGTTTAAATGTGCATTTTCTGTCTTCTTTAATTGTTGAAAAAAAACGTATAAATGAAATCTGCGATTTAAGGAAAAACGTATAAATGAAATTATTTGACGTTAATATCCATTGGATTTTGCCGGGAACATTAAAAAAACGTATAAATGATAAAAACGTATAAACGAGAAACGTATAAGCGGTGCTCCACTGTATTTCAAAAAGTTGTTACACATGTTAATCCTTCAGTGTTATTACTTCAAAACTACATCAAGTTTGATTCACACATTAAGTTTCTGCTTCATTTTACTAATCGGAGTAGAGACGAGTTAATCTCCATCATAATATTTATTAAAATCAATATTTTTGTTATTCTGTTGTACATCAGCTGCTTGCTAATCTCTGGCTTAGAAATGTGGGAAGTTTTCGTCGCTGTCGTTCCGTCGATGTACAACAAAACTACGGAAAATCGCGAAAATTATACAAAATTCGCTGTTACAGCGCCCCTTCCGGCAGAACATTTCCAAATTCACTTGGGACCTGCTTTTTATAGCCAAAAACATTGGTATAGCCGAAATTTGGTTCAATTCTATGCATAACTTCATAGACTTTTCAATGGTTCAATAATGAAAATAGCACAAAAATCGCTATTATAGAAATCCCTGTGTTAAAGGATACACTATAACATAATATAAGTGTTAAAAAAACCCTGAGTTCTAAAGTTTAATAGATATTGAAAAAAAGGAACACAAACATGAAAAATCCAAGTTTTGAGAAAAAGTCAATCAAAGATTTCAATGCCCATTAAGCTGTGAAGTACTCTTAGAAAGAATGAATAATTTCAACACTTATTTTTTTTTTATATCTATAAACATGTGTGACACATCGTTGGAAAGATAAATGTTTAAACTATTTAATGATATAAAAAAAGTAAAAATCGATTTTTTGGTTAAATTTTGCTTTCCCAGTCCACTTAAACTTTTTTGGAAAGTGTTAAAAAACAATAGTTAAATTTCCAATATGAGAGAAGTGGGCTGTTTGCACGTTACATTTTTATTGCATTTATGTATTTCTTAACGATTTCAAAATTATCCTTTTCAATTATGTAAATTCTTTTACGAAAATAATATGCCTTATCACACAGATTTTCTATTAGCAAAAAAGGAAACATTTTGCACGCATACTTTTGCGTTTCCACGCTATTGCGTGCAAATGTAATTATTTTTTAATATTTTGGCAGTACTGTCCAGACATAATGGATGACCGGTTGTAAAATCGATACAATCGATTCTCAAGCACAATCGATACTACTACTCATGCCACTATAAAACATGGTAGTGAGATCTAAAGATATAGAGGATATCACGTATGAAAAATTGTTTTGTAATAAATGACTCTAGCAAGCATGTCATGAGAACTATTAAATGAATAAATTTAGAAGATCGTTCCAGTTCTTTTTTTATTGTTTACTACCTGCAATTGAAACATGCGTCATTGAAACATGCCTAAAGGTAAAATACCAAGATCCTAATTAGTTTTGAAGATTTGAAACATTACTTTTTAATATTTATTTTTTTGTGTTTAATAACTTAAATAAAATTACTATGTTTTGTAATATTTAAAAATGAAATGTTAATAAGATTTTCTGAGATAGTTTGGGGCCAATTGTTAACATTTTGACTCTATACTACCAAAGAGAAATAAATTGTAAGAAAAAAGAGAACAAAAAGGTTTCACTTTTGTGTCATTTGGGAAAGGCGAGTGATCGAACAGTGCGCTAAAAGTTAAGGGGCGAAAAATAGACAAAATGCTTAATTAAAACTTAATATCTTCTATTAAAAATGTCATTTGTAGGTGCTAACTGACGAAATCTTGTGCAGGCCACCGTGGCTACTAAAACCGTCTCTGCGTAAATTTATGAAAAACTGGAAGCCGAAAATTCTCAGAATCCATTACTTTTTTTATGAACTAGGGGGCTCTAACCCCTACGAGCTACGCTCGCTAACCCCCCCGTTCAGACACCGCAAACTCTAAAAGCACGCTAATTTGATCGGCTTTAAAAAAAAATTCGGAAGAATGAATTATAATTAAACTAGAAAACAGGAATTCTGCTTTTTCAGAATTTAGTGTCGGCCCCGATGACAAAAAAATATAGGTATATAAATATAGATACAGTAGAGTCCCGATTATCCGAGTTAATCGAACTTATACCTTTGGAATGGATCATTTTCTTCTGATGGACTCTTTAGAACTCTTTAGAACTCTTTTTGAAAAAAAAAATTATGGCCATTTTTCCCCCCATTCTGACCAGAAAATCAGAGTTCTAACTTTTTACGACTGTTCTTTCATCTTCACCTAACACTTCATTTATAATGACTGTTTCATAATAATGAAAGCCACCAGTCCATCAGAAGAAAATAACTCGGTGAAAGCGGAAACTCCGATAATCGGGACTCTACTGTAGTTCAGTTTTAAGACTTTTGTCAGCACGCTATTTTATTTTACATAAAGTGACGTCATCCACATCCGCTGAAGAATTCATCATTTGCGATCCAGTGTTAAACAACATCTACAGTAAAGTACGCTGAGGACGTCACTATCGCTGAATAATACACAAAAAAAAAGAGATTTCGTCATTCAAAAAACTCGACAAAAAAATCGGCTATCTAAAGATTCACATGCCTTCATTTGTTTGTATTATTAATATAGACATTTAAAATTAAATTTAGTTTCTATTAGCTCCATGTTTTATCAGAAATCCATCATTTATATTTTTTCAAAATAGCACGTATTTTAATTAATTTTTTTTTCAGTTTTTATGGGAAAATGGCAACAAAAAGATATAATTGCTATTTTCCGTTCCCTTTCTACAGAAATGGAGTACTTCCGTTGCCAATATTAAGCAAATGACTCAAAAAACTACAAAAAAATTAATATTTCAAAAATAAAGGGAGATACAGTTTTCAAACAAAATGCATTTAAAATAACTTTTTTTCCAAATACGACGGTATAAAAATCGAAAATGTGCGACGCTTAGAAGTTTAAAAAATTTCTATAGAGTATTGAATCGTACTGCTTTGTTTTACGGCTGGCTTCTGTAAGGTAACGTTAATTTTGGAATACATAAAACAAGCTGGGAGAAAGAAATTGCATACCATACCGGGAGCTAAAAAAGCAGCGATTTCCCTGTTGACGGGTTGTTTTCGTCATTGATTAAACCAGATCAGTGAAACATGTGAAAATAAGCTCATATAAAATGATTTAAGTAAACAGAGTCTTTGTTTCCCAGTATTTTTTAACAACACTATAACAAAGTTTTTTTAAATAAGACATTTTAAAATTATCGTTTTAAATCTGACGTAATTTGCACCAAAGTTTTCTTTCTCTTTTTAATATTCACGTGAAAATACTTTTGTTGTTAGAAAGGAAATATTATTTGCGCTGTCTTAGAATTCTCAACCCAAGAGCAATGCGACTCTTGTAGGCACTTCAATCACATCTGCATCTGTTCATTGGTTCAAAATATCTCAATTTGTTGATTTTCTGTAAGCAAGTAAACCCTATTGGTTTACAATGGAAGTCTATCGGAATTTGGCGAACTATTAGATACATCGCCAAGTTGGCGGAATTTAGCGAAAGAGCAGGGGTTCCCAATATGGTAAACCCCCCCCCCCTCGTCCTTATAGGTATGGGGATGCATTAAATGCTATTCAATAATCAATGAGATACGTTTCATTCTAGCGTTGCCATTAAAAAACTGAGAAATAATCGCGATTTCTGTGCCATGTACGATAGCGTAATATATATGGGGCATTCTCACAATCTTTTAACTTTCATGTCCCTGAATAATAATTTTTATTTTCATACACTTTTTTGTGTTTTTATTATTTCATATACTGGGGAATATCCCATTGCGTGATTGCACAACAATATTAACGAGATAAATAAGTTTTGGACGATGTTAGGGGTCCAAACACCTGGAAAACTCCTATACCGTCCCGTGTCCCTGATGCTAATTTTTAAGTTTGGAGCTGTCTGGATAAAATTGTTTCAATAAACATAATTCGATGTAATTTTTTTCTGAAACTGGAACTACTGTTTTATATAAATATGTAGCTAAAAATGAACCTGCACACATTTTTAGGGTTGTTATTATTTTTCAAAACTCTGTCCCTGGGTTTTAGATTCCTTACCATCCCTCTTTTAAAATTTTACAGAAAATCATTTCAGATGCAGCCACACAATGTTTTTCGAGTTTTTTCTCATGCAGAAGTATGCTAGAGAAATAATGTCTAAAATTCTTTGGCAGGAAAAATACTGTAGAATTTAAATCAGCATTTAAATATCAATTTCAAGCATCGTGGCTTTATGGGTAGTCTCACCGTCCCCAAGGTTTATTTCTGCACTTTTCGAGGTAAATTAAAAAAAAAAAAAAAAAAAAAAAATTAATCCAATGTTAACAACTGTTTCTAAAATTCAATGAATGTGGCTATCACTTACAAGGAGAGGGCCAACCTTGTTAATCACAGATTTTGATTATTTTAATATATGTTGTAGGGTAGAGACCCCTTAGTGTCAGGTTCAACGGATTTTATCCAACGCTCCTTAGTTCTTGAGAAACCGGGAGGGGGGTGGGTCTAATAATAGTACACAACTTAAATATTTACTTTGCAACCGCAACGATAACTTGGTCGTGGATCCGTTGGTACGGCATTCGCTGGCTGATCTGTGGGCCCGGGTTCGCTACCCGAACGCGCTACATTTGTTTTTCTCATTTTTTGTTTTATAAATATACTTGTAATTATAATTTAATAATTTCAATTACAAATTTTAATATCATACATTAATGTTAACGAACTTAAATTTATCATTTTTTATTTTTAAACTATTATTTCTCATCCTTTAAAGAGGTTTAAAAAGAAATTGGATCTATTATTGAATGATAAAAAATTCCAAAATCGTGACAAAATCTATTGTGGTGCCATCTAGTTATGATAAAATAAAAGAATATTCATATATAATAAAATAAAAGCAGAAAGAAGATAAATGTGAAAGCAAAATAATTGAAAGCGCAAGCATACGTATTAAAAATTTAAAAATCTTTAATATGCAAAAAATCGGTTGTAATTTAATTCTGATACTAATTTTTAATATAATTATGCTTGTTACTTTAAAAACAGAATAAGAGTATTATCACATTCACTTCCGTTGTTAAAGCAATGCGTAAAAAAATGTTTCTTTAAAATCACGAATTGACACAATTACTCAATATCATTGCATCGATAAAGAATATATGAAATACATTTTAAAAGTGATTTTTAAAAAAATAACAGTTTTATGATGTTTTATACAACTATTTTGTTAAAAGCAAAAAATTAAATAAGTTAAAATTATAATTGATATACAATATTATAAATTTTCATTGACAATGAGATTATTAATTATACTTACAAGTATATTTATAAAACAAAAAATGAGAAAAACAAATGTAGCGCATTCAGGTATCGAACCTGGGCTCGCAGATCAGCCGGCAAACGCAATGCCAACTGAGCCACGACCAAGCTATCGTTGCGGTTCCAAACAAAGTGTTTAAGTTGTGTACTATTATTAGACCCCCCCCCCCCCGGTTTCTCAAGAACTAAGGAGCGTTGGATAAAATCCGTTGAACCTGACACTAAGGGGTCTCTACCCTACAACATATATTAAAATAATCAAAATCTGTCATGAACAAGGTTGGCCCTCTCCTTGTTAGTCTTAACATGATTTTCCTAAAAATAAGTGGTAATTTTTCTTACCGTTCCATCCTTACAGTCCCTTTTTTACCATTTCGTCCCTTTTTTCCAATACCATCCCCCTTTTTTACCTTACCGTCCCTTCTTTAACACCCCTTTAAGACAATGTTATACAAAAATTCTGTATTAAAAGTACTACATTCTTATTATTTCTTATTAGACCCCGGAACAGTATGCTATTTCTTTCTCCCAGCTTATTTTGTCTCCAGAAAATAACGTTACCTTACAGACGCTAGCAATAAACAAAGCAGATGTATTATTGTACAATTAAATGCTCTATAGAAATTTTTTAATTTCTAAGCATCGCACATTTTCAATGTTTATACCGTTGTATTGAAAAAAAAAAGTACTTTCAAATGCAATTTGTTTGAAAACTAAATCTCCATTTATTTTTGAAATATTAATTTTTTTGTAGTTTTTAGCCACATTTGTTTAATTTTGGCAACTCAAGTACTCAATTTACATAGAAAGTAAAGGGAAAATAGTTGAAAAATAGCAATTATATCTTTTTGTTGCCATTTTCTCATAACAACCGAAAGAAAAGGTCATTAAAATGCGTGCTGTTTTGAAAAAAATTTAAACGAATAATTTCTACGAATAATAAAACATAGAGCTATTATAAACTATGTTTAATTTTAAGTATCTGTAGACCCTTTCAGTGTGACGTCAGTCATGACGTTTTGGTTGGAAACTGACTCCAAACAAACGGTTGCTATGCGTCATTTCTTTTTAAATATAAATCGTGGAAAATGTTACCAGTACATATCAAGTATTAAAACACATAGATGTGAGATATAGATATAAGATATAGCTGCAACACACAAACAAAATAGAAAATACAACATAGCAACCATTTGTTTGGAGTCGGTTTCCAACGAAAACGTCACGACTGACGTCACGACTGAAATCGTCTATATTAATGTTACAAACAAATGAATGCCTATGAATCATTAGATAGCCGTTTTTTTTTTTTTTTTTTTTTTTTTTTTTGTCCAGTTTCTTTAGTGACGGCATATTTTTGCTGCATTTGTGTATTATTTTGAGATAGTGACATCCTATGCATGCTTTACTGTAGATGTTTAAGAGTAAATCTTAAATGTGTAATCCTTAAGCAGATGCGAATGACGTCATTTTACATAAAATAAAAGTTTGTGCTTTAAGTCTTAAAATTGAAATATGTTTTGTACTATTTATATATACATATATTTTTTTTCATCGGGGGCGACACTAAATTCTGAAAAAGCAGAATTCCTGTTTTCTAGTTTGAATGTCCTGTGGGTACTATGCAAATTCATTATAAGTAAAAATTTAGAAGAAAATAAAAAGTTATAGGGGTAAAATGGTAACGAAAATTAAACTCGAAAGTTTAACTTAAACCTCAGTTAAATAAAAAAAAATTCTCTGCTGACCATTTTTTCTTTATTTTGAATCATTAAGGCATTCATCTATCAGATTAAAATGTTATTTTACCAAGTTTAATTTTGTCAGATTTTTTCCCCCAAAAGTCAAAAGATTGTGAGAATGCCCCATATATAGATTAGTTTTAAAAGATTATCTCAAAATATGAAACAAATGTCTCGTGCAATAATATTTTTAAATTTAAACTGTTTGGCAATATTATGGTTTGGCAATTTTAAATAGGACATAATTTCCTTCATTTACGTCTTTTAACGCATATTAATGAATTTATTATTTTATAATTTTCTTTCTCTTTTAAAATTCACGTGTAAATATAGTTTTTAGGACGTAATTATCAATATTTTCCTGCTTTTAGTACGTAATCATTTAATTCTCATTTGAAAGTTTTTTTCAGTTTATAAAAGTCACGTGTGAATAAATTTTTAATTTGAAGGAAATATTATTCTTTGTGCTGTTTATACAGTTGGCAACAGTTTAAATTATTACCATTTTCTAAAGTAAGTAAAAAACATCTCTCGAAATGCTGAAAATTTGAATTTAAAATAGAAATAAAACCTCAAAAAATGAGTCTAATTAAAAAAAAAATAAACGCAGTCTGCACACCGGGAAAATCTGATGTATAAAATGATCTAAAAATTATTCAATTCCTATGTATAGTTTTTGCCCCTATAAAACTTTTTTAATGGAACGATTTTGATCCACTTTAATATTAAATATCTCTCTATTCTAAAAAAAAGTAACTTACGCTGTCACCGCCGCCGGTTTTGAATTTTTTGTGACCGGAGGTATTTCTCTGTTAATATTAAGAAAAATATTGCATACAAAAATATGAAAATCGGCGATATTATAGAGAAATGTTTGATAAACACGCTGATGCAGACAGTTTTCAAATCGAAGAATTACTTTAAGAGATATTTAATGCTAAAGTTGGACAAAGTCGTTCCATTAAAAAAGTTTTATTGGAGTAAAAAACATACATGGGTATTAATTCATTTTTAAATCATTTTATACGTTAGAATTTCCCGGTGTGCAGACTGCATAATTTTTTTTTTTAAATTTGACTCATTTTTTGAGGTTTTATTTCCATTTTAAATTCAAATTTTCAGCATTTCGAGAGATATTTTTTACTTATTTTAGAAAACGGTATTAATTTAAGCTGTTGCCAACTGTATAAACAGCGCAAACAATAATGTTTGCTTCAAATTAAAAATTTATTTACACGTGACTAATATAAACAGAAAAACAACTTTCAAATTAGACTTAAATAATTACGTATAAAAAGCAGGAACTTATTCAAAATTCCTTCATAAAAACTATATTTACACGTGAACTTTAAAAGAGAAAAGATATTGTAAAACAATAAATTCATTAACATGCGTTAGAAGTCTTAAATAGGAGAAATTACGTCACATTTACGTCACATTACACTTATTACGTAAAATGTACAAAAAAAAATATTGCAAAACAGTTTAAATTTAAAATTTGCGCGACTATTTTTGTTAGGACAGTGCAAATAATATTTAATTTCTAACAAAAGTATTTTCACGTGAATATTAAAAAGAGAAAGAAAAGTTTGGGTGAAAATTACGTCAGATTAAAAACGATGCATTTAAAATGTCTTATTTAAAAGAACTTTCTTTTCGCTTTGTTAAAAAATACCGGGAGACAAAGTCTCTGTTTACTTAATTCATTTTATATTAGCTTATTTTGAAATGTTTAACTGATTTTATTTAATCAAAGACGAAAACTGCCATTGTATCTTTTAACAGCAGCTGATTTTTCCTTAAAATTCCCCAATGAAAGAGAAATGAATAGAAACCCGTTTATAGGGAGATCGCCACTGTTTTTTAAATTATAAATTAATCTTTCAAAATCTTTTTAAAGCCGATCCAATTAGCGTGCTTTTAGAGACTGCGGTGTCTGAACGGGGAGTTGGCAAGCGTAGCTCGTAGGGGGCCGAGCCCCCTAGTTTCTTAAAATAATTCTTCGATTTGCCACCTCTGTCCTCTTCTAATAGTATTTTAGTTCACAGTCCAACATGAGGCATCTTTTCAGGACAGAAGAATAAATGGAGATCTCATCTCAAAATAGATTTTTTAAAAATTGCATAAGCAAGAAGCTTATAAAGAGCTTTAGTGTATAATATCTTCCTGGTATCTCGGCGTGGGCAGTAGCTAGCATCTCATCAGGATGCGTATATTTTAAGCCCTGTTAACCAGAAGTAACGTAAAACAAGTGCCGTTTTTATGATCAAGTAGGACTCGCTCAAGAGAAATATTCCTGCCCTGTTGTACCGTTATCGTTTCGTTTTCTTTTTCCTTTTTTTATTTCTCCAAAATAATGCGTGCGTCAACAAAGATGAAACCAATTCATGGCGATAAAATGCGGAGCTGAAATTCTCCCGGGCGTGTTTTAATACGAAAAAAAAAAAATAAAAAATCTGTCACCGTTGTAAACGAGAATTTTTTAAAAAGGGTGGCGGCGCGCACTGTCCGAGAGTCCATAAACGTCACAGCTCGGTTGCCCCGGGCGACGCAGAGCGCATTTCCCCGGGCAACCTTCTAAATGAATGGACGCACCACGTTTACGAAGAACGTAGAAGTAGTGGAAAAGAGCAGGTTGTTGGCTATGGGAGTAAACGGGCGCGAACGACATTTTGTTGCCCCAATGCGCTTGATAGATCTATGACATCATTTGGATCTTCCCAGCCGTGAAATTGTCAAATATTTCACTTCGTCGTTAGAGTGGTTTGTCCGGAACATTCTGAGCATTTCTGCAAAGGAGATGTGTCGACGAACATTGATTTGAGGTTAAGGCGATAAGGTCAAATTTACTTTTCTTTTTCTAGGATGTTTTAATGAATAGAATCAATTAATATAATTTAATTTTTGCAGGAATATTGTTTCATATATCTGTATGCCTTTAAAACAACCATTTCGATCAAAATTTCAATTAAAAAATTGACTGTTTTAGAAGAAGACAAAAAAGAGGACAAATTCTATGATCCCGGAGTTTTTTGAACATTTATATTTCTTACAAACTTTTAAAAACTCAGTTCAATTTAGTTGTTGTTGTTGTTGTTTTTTCTCAAAGGTTTTTGTGAAAAAACTGTTACAACTCAATAAATAAACGACTTCAAATCTTAATTTTTAAATATAATATTTTAAAAATATAATATTTAATATTTTGATATTTTTTAATTTTATTTTTTACTCTTCTTATACCGATTTTTTTAAACATTTATGAGTGACACAGTTTTAACTTGTGATTTTTTTTTTAATTATCAGCGTTGTTTGTCTTTTTATCCCTGTAACTTTTAAAATATCCATGTTATTGTCCTAAAAATAGTCTAGTGCCTGTATAGCATTATTCCATTTGTTATAGAATTCATAAAAAGTGTTTATATTTAATAGTTTTAAATTTATATACTTTTAAGAAAACAGCCATTTTTCGGTGAATTTTATACTATTTTTTAAATGAAAAATTTAAAAAAAAATTAAATTACTTGTTAGTATGTTTATGTCACATTTTTATGAGATTTATAATAATGATTAACAATTTTAAACTTAAAATTGAAAAAAAATTAAACAAAAAATCATTTCGATGGTTTAACCTCTTTGTTCCCGAAGCTAAAATAATACTACAAATACTCATTGATGGGTTTTAAACAAATAAAATGGCATCATAAAGGACAGAAAGAGCCCTTTTTGGAAATTGATACTTTAGGGGACTTTTCAATGAGCAATTGGTTTAACTTATTTGTTACAAAAATTTAACAATAAATGTAGAACTAACTGAATGAAATATCTTAATATCTGTCCCTTCTCGGGCTTAAAGGATGTTGGAAATAATTATTTTTTTTTAAAATTTGTTTTGCAAATTAGATTTTCGTTTAATCTGCCACGTTTTTAATAACTACTGCATTCAGACGAACTCATTTCAAAATTAATGGTGGGTGCCATCATCAGGCTTTGATGTATGCGGTACTGCATAACAATGTGTGATGCAATTTCCCAATGTACAATTCAAAATGTTTAACCACAATGCAGGTTTCTGTAGTTTATAATTCAAAATGTTTAACCGCAATGCAGTTTGTTGTAGTTTGAACAAAAACTTCCAATCGCAACGTAAAAAGTCTATAATCAAAACAGAAAAAAAAATACAATTTAACAAATTACAACGACCATTTGGAAAATGATTTTTTTAAAGACTAAAATTTAAGACATAAAAAATAGCACGGAGTGGATCCTACATTACGTACGCCATGAATTAAACATTAATAGTGTTATGACACGTAAAAATTGTAAACGACAGAAATCGCCTACGACTCGTACGTATTATCCACCTGAAACTTACGTATTATCCAAGCATTTCATGGGCTGTTCGGGAAAAGGCATCGTCAGATTTCCAAGAAATCTGACGGCCCATTTTAAATGAAATTTATTTCTTAAACTTCTAAACAACCCACACTATTACTTTTTCTATCGTCGTATAGAGAAAAAAAATGTACTTTTAAATGCAATTTGTTTGAAAGCTGTGTCTCAATTTGTTTCTGAGTTATTAATTTTTTTTTTGTAGTTTTTATTACTTTTTTGTCATAGTGGCAACACTCTGTTGTCCATCTCTGTTAAAAGTAAAGGGAAATACAGATTACTGTATAGACCCATCAGAAAACGAATAAAATGCGGATTCAACCAATAAAAAGCTTCAGATATGCTTTTGACCCTGAGGAGGACAATAACCATTTTCCCAAATGGTTAATAATTCCACTTAAATTTAGTCAACTTATTTCCCACTCAGGAACGCTATGAATGCAAAAATAAATTGTGTTGAATGTTTACTGCTAATATTTAACAAAATTATAGCTGTGATGCATTGAAACATTTAAAAAAAAGTTTTACTTAAATCTTGTTATCTTATTCCTTCCCAGGTAGTGATATAAACACAAGAGAAAATTATTACCTAAGTTTAACTTGGGATATAGTTCCCATCTTGAAAAAAAAAATACATTTTAAAGTTTAAGTTATGTAATTCCTCACCAAGGACGCTACTAGCGTAAAAATAACTATCCTTTGAAACTTTTTATCAAAATATAAACTTGACCAAAGCAAAACTTATTCTGAAAATGTCATTTTTATTTCCATTATGACACCATATTCATATTCTTTTTAATTCTTAAAAAGGGAAAAAATCTATTTCAGTTTCATTTTTCTCGTGGAAATATTTCAACTAAAAGTAGGCAAATCATTATTACGGCTTTTGAATTATTTGCAACAATGAAGTAAAAACGTTAAATTTTATAGAAAAAATGTCCGTTGATTCTCAATGAAAAAAGCGAAATTTGGATACATTAAGAAAAATATTTGAATCTCTCTATTCTAAAAAAAAAGTAACTAATGCTGCCACCACCGCCGGTTTTGAATTTTTTATGACTGGAGGTTTTTCTTCGTTAATATTAAGAAAAATATTGCATACAAAAATATAAAAATCGGTGATATTATAGAGAAATGTTGGATGAGCACGCTGATGCAGACAGTTTTCAAATCGAAGAATTATTTTAAGAGATATTTAATGTTAAAGTGGGTCAAAATCGTTCCATTAAAAAAGTTTTATAGGAGCAAAAGCTATACATGGGAATTTAATCATTTTTAGGTCATTTAATACACCAGAAGTTCCGGTATGCAGACTGCATTTAGTTTTTAATTTGACTCATTTTTTTTTTTAGGTTTTATTTGTATTTTAAATTCAAATTTTCAGCATTTCGAGAGATTTTTTTTTACAACTTTTAGAAAAGGGTATTATTTTAAAATGTCGCCAAATTTAAAAACAGCGCAAAGAATAATATTTCCTTCAGATTAAAAATTTATTTAGACGTGACTATTATAAAAAGAAAAAACTTTCAAATGAGAAAGGAATGATTGCATTAACATGCATTAAAACAAAATGCTTTAAAAGCAGGGAAATATTGATAATTACGTCCTAAAAACTATATTTACACGTGAATTTGAAACAGAAAGAAAATTGTATAATAATAAATTCATTACTATGAGTTAAAAGTCGTAAATGGAGGAAATTACGTCCTATTTAAAATGGCCAAGCCATAATATTGTCAAACAGTTTAAATTTAAAAATATATTTGCGTCAGACATTTATTTGATATTTTGAGGTAATCTTTTTAAAGTATTGTTAAGAATTCTAAGACAGCGCAAATAAGATTTCCTTTCTAACAACAAAAGTATTTTCACGTGAATATTAAAAAGGGAAAGAAAACTTTGGAGAAAATGACGTCACATTTAAAACGATACATTTAAAATGTCTTATTTAAAAGAACTTTCTTATAGCGTTGTTAAAAAATACCGGGAGACAAAGACTCTGTTTACTTAATTCATTTTATATTAGCTTATTTTCACATATTTCACTGGTCTGATTGAATCAATGACGAAAGAACCCATTAACACGGAGATCGCCACTGTTTTATTTTTTTTTATTATTATCATTCATTCTTCCGAAATTTTTTTAAAGCCGATCAAATTAGCGTGCTTTTGCGCTTTTACAGTTTGCGGTGTCTGAACGGGGGTTGGCGATCGTGGCTCGTGGAGGGCAGAGCCTCCTAGTAATGTAAATAAAGCTTAGCCCATGTTTTTCTCTGGGTTATAATTCACCCATATGCAAATGCATTTTATCATCCGTTTTGACCCCCACGTCTAGCAAACATTTACACTTTAAATTTATAATATCACTAGGATTAGCAAAGAATTAAAAAAATTGTATTATCTGGGACAAAACGGGGGGAAGAAAGAAATGTAAAAAAACATTGCCGGTCTGGCCTACAGGCGGAGGTAGATTTCGAAGTTAAGTATACTAATTTCACCGACAAAAACTAAATCATGATTAGAGATAAACCCACTTTAAGAATTTTATCTGGCCACTTTTGACGAGTTTTTATTTCATTTTTATATAAGAGCTGGTTTTATAAGAATCATGTTGCGGTGGTATTAAAAAAAATACTTTTCCATGCTCAACAACTCGAAATTTTAAGGCACATTTTCAAATTCATTTTTAATAGAAAAAATACGAAACTTGCTGACGTGATTTTTGAAGAGATTTATAAGCGACCTGTGTTTTTATTTTTTGTTCAATTAATTAAAACTTGATTTAAAAACAATTATTTTCTCAGTAGGACAATATCTTTCGTTTCTAACACAATCGCTTCGGGAAATTCAGTTCAAAATGCCCACTTTGACATAATTTTTTGAAATATATTCGGCCTCTATCAAAAAATCGATCATTACGGTACATTATATAGTTTATGAATAAGAGAATCTACCAATCGGATGCGTTTGAGAGCAAAAATGTCAGAAAATAAGCAGTTTGGATTTGAATACACCCTGAATACGATGATTTTTTTCTTCAAACGCTATGTATTTTTTATTTCTTTTTGCTGTAAGAGTGGGTCATATCAAAAACTTGTCAATATAAATGTTGTAGATAATATTAAGAACATATATAATAAATTAATGCGGATTTTATATCTTGTGAATTGACGAAGTTATGATTTTTTTTCTTATTCAACACCCCCTTTTTATTTTCGTTTTTAATTTTTGGGGGGAGTACGAATTGATCCTATCAAAAACTTGTCAATATAAAAGTTGTAGATAATATTAAGAAGCTTTATAATAAATGTAATTGGATTTGATGTCTTAAGAATTGGTGAAGTTATGAATTTTTTCTCCCTAAAACCCTATTTTTTGCGCCCCTTGAGCCCATTTTTTATTTTATCAAAAATCTGCGATACATAAATTTTTGGCCCAATTTTTCGAAGTAATAAAAACTTTAAACTGATTTGATATGAACATAAATTCAGAAGTTATGGGGTTTTTCGTTTTTAACAAAACCCCTCCCTATTTTTATCCCCTTGGTCCGATTTTGCCCATTCACGAACTTGACCGAGATTTTATGCCCCTTGATTTTATGTATCAGTTTGGAAGAAATTTGTGCAGAATTATGGAAGTTATCGTGTCCAGAAGAAAGTGATATACATAAATAGAGAGATAGATCGATATATAAAGTTTTTTTACTGAGGGTGGTTTTGGGGTCAAGAGACCATAATCGGTGTAGATCTGCAAAAATTTTTCAGAAATTCCAACATAAGAGAGAATGTAATAGGTAGTATTTAATACGAAATCTACCTAAAAGTTATGAGCTTCATAGGCTTTTCTATGTTAAATTAACATTGAGAGATGACACTGGAAATAAATAAGTATTGCGTTGTTAAATACTAAGCGTCCGCCTAGGTGACCAAGGGCGTGAAGAGGTTAAATAGGGTAAATCATGAAAGGTTATAGCAATTCTTCATCTCAACGTAACACAAACATTCAAATTGTGTACTCTACATACAAACATATGCAGAATATAAAACAAGAACGAACTAGTCGGATCTACCAATCCAAAACTTTCTTCTATCTCACACATGTGAATACCTCAAAATTCGTTATCACTGTTCCAAAATTGAATAGCAATCTAGGATCATCATCAGGATTCTAAAAATATGAAATTCCGTGCATTAGTTCTTGAGATAGGACTATCGCTGAAATCGTGTCGATCCAGCAAAATGCAGCCTAGCAGCACCACCTATAGGGTGATTTACACCAGAATCTAATCATCATCAATTTATGTGAACGTCTAACTGAATATGAAGTTAGGGGGAAATTCGTGGATTAGTTCTTGAGATAGAGCTATTGCGCAAATCATGCTAATGCAGCATAGCAACGCCACTTGTTGAGCGATTTACATCAACACATAATCAGCAGCAATATTAATCAAGGTATACTTGAATCTGAAGTTTGATGAAAATTCGTTCTTGAGATAGAGCTATTGAGGAAATCGTGCAAAATGCAGCCCAGAAGCGCCACCTATTGGGCAATTTTGGAATTTGTTATGCATCGGTTTTCAGAAATAGTTCTAAGATTGGATAATAGGTGGCAGCACTAGCACATGAAGCTTTAAATAGTACTCAGAAGTACGAAAAGTTCCTTCGTGAGTCTGTATCATTGCACACATGGGTATGGGAGTTGTATCGAATTAGTTATTATACGGAAATTAAAGAACATGATACCTTCCTTGGAGCAACATGTTTTTATTACTCTAAGTTAACTATGTTACTCTAAGAATCCTCAGACGTTGGAACAGCTTGAACAATCTTCTGTGAGTCATGTGCATCCGTTTCCATAGAGACATTGCAACGAGTGACTACAAATTTTACCCTTCGGTTGCATCATATTATTGCTAAGGAAGGTGACACTATTGAAACCGTTATAATGTGATTTGACCTCTGTTCACGAAGCACACATTCAGACAACATTTCAAATACACTGCTCTGTGACTGCAGCATCCTCTGATGTCCAATCTTGGAACTATTTCTGAAAACCTGTGTATAACAAGTTCCAGACTTGTCTGTCCAACATACCACTTGTTTTACCGTTCTGTCTCTCATTGTTTCGTAGTTATGTCATTTCAAAGTTGGGGAGTCTTTTCTGAAACACCCTGTATATAATTACAGACTTAGAAACAATTAATACAATAAACCCAACAGGAGTAAAAAATGAGTCAGTCCCAAGACTCGAACCTGGTTCCACAGTGTGCCATGCTGTTGCTTTAACCACAAAGCTACTCTGCCCGATGTCCTAGACCGGCCATTTCTCAGGTTCCCCAACACGGTTTTTATAAGTGAGATATTGCCGGTCTAGGACTCCGTCCAGGATAGACTAGTGGTTAAAGCAACGCTGTGGACCTAGGTTCGAGTCCTGGCCTTGCTATTTTTTCACTCCTGTTGGGTTTATTGTATTAATTGTGTTAAAGTCTGTCTTAATATATCTGTACCTTTAATGAATGAATTCAATCGTTCATTTTTGTGCTTCAACGGTTAACATCAATACTCGGGAAAATATTCGAATTCTTTTGTGCAGCCCTCTATAGGAACAATAGATTTCTACTACTATACATGGCATGCTAAAATTTATATAACGATAATCTATCATTAGTGGTGGTCGATATAAGATTATACGTTATATGATGTAATGGATGTAGCACGGAGTTGTAGAATAAATGAAGTACATGCAGATATGTGAATGTGTAGATAGCAACAACTTCACCGATCCTTTTAGCGGATTAATCTTTTTAGTCGTCATCATACGTTCCACATTTAACGTGGGTCGCAGTCGAGTGGCGAATGATCAGAATGCACAATGAATATGATGATTAGGAATTTCTCCAGAAGTCAAAGAACGAAGTATTTTCTAGACAGTTTTTTATTTAGATAATATCGAATCGCAGTACTCACAAAAATACTGCCATAGATAAGTTCGATGTTTTCAACATCTATAATCTTTAAGGAACCATTTGGTTAGATCTTAGGGTAAATCTTTAGAAAGGACTACATAGTGTCAGACGCACAGCCAGGTGAGGTTTACACTTCGAAAAAACAGAAAATTCTATCAAATTCTGCCGGAGAATCGTGTGTAGCCGCTTTTTACTATCAGAGCGTAGAAATACAAAAATGAAGTAGCACGCGCTCTAAACCAATTAAGAATTAAGGATATCACGCCATGAAAAGAGGCCTGTCAGAAGAGCGAATTAATAAGAAGGTAAAAAGGAAACCCCGGAATTAAGAGCGGGAAAAGGAATTCTCGGCTGGAATAAAATGGCTACCAAAAAGAACATTCTAAAATGCGAAAGATCGGAAATGGAACATTTGATTTAAGAATACTAAAAGCATAATAATTAAGTGAATTAGACAAGTGATATATTAAATTAAAGGGAATTTAACAGAATTAATGATAGAGATTATTTATGAAAAAGGATTTAGTGAATATAGAGTAGTAATTTAGAATAGTACAGGGAAATCGCGAAGGAAGATTTAATAGTTTTAGGTAGGAAACGCATAGCACAGTTGAAAATTCCCTTTTAACCATTTCCATCCATAAACGGAAATGTACTGAAGATGTTTTGTGCAGCCCTGTAAAGGATCTATAGAATTTGTATACACAGAGAAATATGCAAACAAAAAAAATGTTACATTTCAAAACGCGTACCACAACTGAAAACGCACTTCCAGCCATCATTGTCCGAACAGAACCTTTAACCGAATTTCTTTGTGTCTCTCTGTATATGAATTATAAATGCTATGCAACGTAAACATGTTGCAGTTCACCTCATATATACAGGGTGCCCACTCCAACGTTGTCCAATGGCTAATTCCTAAACCGTTAGTCGTAGACATAGAGCTCCATTTACAAAAATGTTCTAAATGAGGTAAAGAAATATTTTAAAAGTGATTTGGGTCAATAAAAACATTTCTGTAAAAATTACGAAATGTATATTTTTCTACGGTCCCCCGGTCCTTTAAGTTATATTTAGTAAAATTTTACTATGACACTCACAAGTAAGACAAAAAAAAAGTCCCGTTCATACAACTCTGAAATTGACCGAGTTATGAAACTTTTCGAAATAGACCGTAGTCTAATGAAATTCTTTTGAGTGTCTCTGTCAATGGACTATAAATGCTGCACACTTCCATTTCAGTACCGAACAGGCCATGATAAACTTCAATAACATGTGTTAACTTCGTGGAAATTGACGGGAGCGAGAGCACGGACAGACAGACAGACAAACCGATTTCATAGGCAGTTTTCAACTATGTTAGAAAGTGTTAAAAAAGGGTAGAGGGTTGGGGATATAAAATTTGATAAGAACAATTCGTAAAGCACTTCTGTTACGGAAAGACATAAAAATAGAGGAAGTTGAATTCTCTAAATGTTTTGAGAAAAGCAATTCCATGTCAATAGCAATAATTTGAGCTTTTACCAAGTACCGCAGATTTGTTTGCAGAGCAAGACAAACAAGAAAACAACAAGAAAATTGTCTGCATCTTATTGAAAGCTCGAAAAATTCTAAATTCGTTTTATACTTTTACATTATCAGCATTCAGTTAAATTTAGGACTTTTAAAGGAAAACATTACAAATGGCAATCAGTGCATTTTAGAGTTAATTAATTTACAAACATTACAGCAATTTTCAAATACATGCTTAACTTTGTCCTTGAAAATATAACATTTAAATTAATAAAATTATAGGCAATATTAGCATGTTTCCTAACATATGTCAATAGTATTTATATCAATAGCTTTCATGTCAATAGCAATAATTTGAGCGTTTACCAAGTAGTACCGCAGATTTGTTTGCAGAGCAAGACAAACAAGAAAACAACAAGAAAATCGTTTTCTTGTTTTTCAGACGAGAAAATCGTCTGCATCTTATTGAAAGCTCGAAAAATTCTAAATTCGTTTTATACTTTTATGTTATCAGCATTCAGTTAAATTTAGGACTTTTAAAGGAAAACATTACAAATGGAAATCAGTGCATTTTAGAGTTAATTTATTTACAAACATTACAGCAATTTTCAAAAACATGCTTAACTTTGACCTTGAAAATATAACATTTAAATCAGTAAAATTATAGGCAAAATAGCATGTTTTCTAACATTTCTATCTACAGTGAGGCTAAATAATTTGAAGCCTCCAAACTCCAATGAAGTATCACTCTTCCTCCCCTTCACTCAACAAATTCATTCTCTTGAAATCGAAATGACAGGGTCTAGAACATTTGCAGCCTTCGTCTCAGAAAAAGATAGAAGAATAATTCTCTTATCTGTTATAGACTAATGATAGAATATTTTAAAGTATTATAATGGTGGACAGTTCGAAATGATGATCTTAAATTTAATTTATATTAGAACTCTTTCAATTTGGATTTTATTTATTTTAAGGAAGTTTACAATAGAGAATAGCTTGCCTCGCTTCTTTCAATATGAGTAAAAAATCGTACGAATGACAGAGAATATTGTATAATATATCATCCACGGCCGACTAACAGAAAAATGCATTAAAATTAATGTATTAATTTATCGCTAAGTTCTAAAAATAGAATAAAAATGTTGTATGGTCATCGAAAACACAGCTATGTACCTATTTTTTATAATTCTAACCTATCAGGAAGTGATTGAAAAATCGGTTACGAAATTTCATATCTAAATAGTACGTGAACTAAGTTAAGAGAGAAGTAAAATAGTTAAAAAATAGATTCAAATAGATTTTGCGAGCAGTTTCAACCCAAAAGAAGTCTGCTCGTAAAATTTCGAAGACTTTAGCGTTTCCTATTACGAGATCTACTGTTCACCGTTGCGTACAGGAAAGCAAAATTCATAAATATCACAGAATGTGTCGGACACCTATGCTGAAAGTGCACCATAGACATGCCTTGGGAAGATGAATTATTAAGTATTTCTTCAGTGACGAAAACAAAAGGAATATGGATGGCCCTGATGGCTGGACATGCTATTGAAAAGATCTGCGACGAAAATCTCGCGAGTTCGTTAGTCGACAACAAGAAGGGGAGTCTTTCATGGTGTGGGGCGCGATTTGTTTCTAGGGCTGCGGAGTCGGTGGGAAAAACGGACGACTCCGACTCCGGAAATTTTAACAGATTCGACTCCGACTCCGACTCTTTCACTCAAAAATGGGCCGACTCCGACTCTTTCACTCAAAAATGGGCCGACTCCGACTCCGACAATGCAGACCTGCTTGTAAAATGGACGACTCCGACTCCGACTCTCCTGCCCTGTTTGGTTCAATGGAACAACGGATGTTGCTTTTCTTAATGGTCTTCAATGTTCTGAGGATTATTAAAATGTCCTTAAATGCAATCTACTTCCATTTAGAAACATTTTTAGAAGGGAAAACTGAAAAATCCCAAGAAGACAATGCGTCGATTCACACCTGCCACTCAACAACAGCTTGGTTTACGCAGAATCAAGTGACTGTTATAGACTGGCCAGCCGTCAGTCTAAACCTAAATCCAATTGAAAACATTTGAGGAGTACTTGCACAAGATGTGTAGCTCATGGTCGTCCATTTTCTACTATTCAGGAATTAAAGCAACAAGTAGAGAAGAATTGTTTTGCTTTACAGCCACACGCTCTCCAAACACTAGTTTGAAGCATACTTGATAAGGGTTTCAAGATAATTCAAAGGAAGGGATCCAAAATTTGAATTTAAGTGCACAATACTCGAAAAGTCCATATATTTTTAGAACAGCCTATCTTGATTTTGATTTATTTACAAAAATTCTGTAAAACCTATACTGTATTTCTTTGTTGTCATAAACTTGTATTATGATTCCATATGTTTATTTTTTTTTCGCGATTATGGCTACATTTTTTGAACTGTTATTCCAAAAAATCGCATGTCCCTATACTGTTGAGAAGCACTGTATGCTGAAAATTTCTGCTTTTACAGAATTTTAAACTTTTGAAAATTTTAAGCATTTTTATTAATATTACGCAAATGTTTTGAAAATCCATTAGAACAACTTTTGATTCATATGTCCTTTTTATACTGTTTTTTCCTTTTTTTGTTCTTTCTTCTCTTTTTTTTTTCTTTCAATTGCGAATGTTTGAAAGAAAGGTGTGTCATAAAAATTGACTTTTGAATGTAACAAACTTAGCTGATAGAATTCTCATTTTATTTCTTTTGTGTGTGTCAATGATAATTTTAAAACACAAATGAAGATGTTTACAAGTAAAAATATAATAAAAAGAAAAGTGCCCAGTTAAACTGATGGCATTAAACACACTAATTGTATATTATACTCTTATTTCAAAGAACAATGCCCTCGAAAAATAAATTAAAAGAGATTCTAACTTCTAAACTAAGTTTAGTTTGTTTTTTTTTTTATCCCGGTAACTTTTAAGTGTTTTAAAGAGCTTTTAACTCCCTTTGTGCCTTTTTAGGCAATGAATTTAACTCTGAATACATATTAAGAATGACGGTCAATAAACTCCTCTGCCCTGTTCTGTCAGAAAACTCTCAAAGAAATAGATAAAATAATGAAATCGTCATTATTTGTTCTCGTCCACAAAAAATGCATTTATTTACTGAACTTCGAAAGGGCTTGAAGATAAAAATTATAAAATATAAAACTGTAAAATTAAAGCAAAGCTCAATGTATTCATTTTTAAAACTCTGCAGTAATTAACTTATGTAATTAACTTTTATTTTGATACTTAAATTTTTATATTTTTTCCAAATGTGAAAAATAAACTTTAGTAACATTGTTACCATTTTTAAACAATTAAAATCTAGATATAAACATGACCACCTCTCTGAATGACCCAATTTTTTTGGAACGGTACGTGCTCGCCTTAGAGAAGTTTTACTGTATATTAATTTTTTTAAATTGTATGTAAACATTTTTCTGCGGGTTATGATTTTAAAATTTCGAGACTGAGTAATATAAAAAAAAATTAATTATAGATATTCTGCATCAGTTATTAAATTTCCTTCTATTATAAAAACATTTTCTACGTTTTTGATACACGAAATTTTTGACGCTAAACAATAAAACATGATATTTAAGCACTGGAATAAAATGTTTTTTTATGCCTGTTTTGAAGTTTATGGATAAGACTGTTTTAGTATATTTTTTAAAATGGTCATATTTACTTACATAATACAGGACTGAATATTTTTTTAAAGAGATTAATAACCACTTTTTTACACTAAAATGTTTTAAAAACAATAAGAATATTTCTAATGCAGTCATTTACTTTATTTTTAAGTTTCCTTTTTTTCTATTTCCAAGGTCAATCTTTTCCTATAAAACATTTAAAATATATTTTGCTCATAGTCACAAAATACAATATCTACGCGAATAAAAAATTTAAATTAAATATGGCTTATTGTGGCTTATGACAATAACGGATGAAAATTAAAAATCATGATTAAGTTAAGGAATATGTTTAAAAGAAAAAAAAATATACATATTCCAGAGAACTCAAAATTTAGATTCCATGTTCATATTAAATAAAACAAAAGCAAATCACAGCGGATAAAAAAAATTATACATTCTTAACATTTAAATCATGCTTAGAACTTATTTAAAAAAGAAGTGAGTTTATAAGTATTGCGTTTAAATGGAAAGATAAAAAATATTTTAGAACAATAGAACTTTGCAAAAATAGCAATAATTTAAGGAAAAAGTACGGTTTTATATTTAAAACAAAAATTAAAATGAGATCAAACATTGTTAAACATATAACATCCACCTATTAAAAAGTTATTAATAAAACTTTAAAAGTAATATCTTTATAAGGCATGCAATAAAAGCAAACACAAAGGATAAGATTGGAATAAAATATTTTAGTATATTTCTGTCAGTAATCTAATTTAAATTCGTATGTAACTTTAACTGAATTTTTCCTTAAAAGTTCAATTAGTGTTACAAACTATGAACTAAATAAGTATTGCTAATAAAGTATTTTATTCCAATCTTTACCACGCTTTATCTATTTCCATTGCATGCCGTAAAAGATGCGATTCTTTTAAAATGACTATAAAAGCAAAAAAAAAAAAAAAAAAAACAACTCACTACAAAAAAAATGAACAGTCACTCCTGTGAAAGAGTGACTATTCACTCCTACCAGGGGTGAAAAACTGCACTCCTTTAGCAAGAGTGAATAGTCACTCCTCCGAAAGAGTGATTATCCACCCCTATTTAGAGTGGATATTCACTTTCAAGGAGTGACTATTCACTCTTTCAGAGAGTCAAAAATTTCACTTTGGCTCTGAGTGAATAGTCACTATAAAGAGGTTGGGCATATTTTGACTCTGCGATAGAGTGACTATTCACACCTCCGAAGTGAATAGTCACTCTTTTTTATTTAGAGTGTATACCAAATTTGAAGCAAATCGGGCAGAAAAACCCATTTATCAAATTAAGAGGGCAGATTAGCCCCCCGTTCCCCCTTTATACGTAACCAATGAACCCCCAAAACCAGTAAAAGTACCGTATCAGAATGAACCTATTTACAAAATTTGAGGCAAATCCGATAATTCAACCGAAAAACCCATTTATCTAAATTAAGGAGGAATTAGCCCCCGAGCCCCCCTTTATACTTAACCAATGAACCCCCATAAGTAATCAGGGAACAGCCTTATCAGAATTAACCTATTTACAAATTTTGATGCAAATCGGAATATTCTGCCTGAAACACCCACTTATCTAAATTAAGGGAGGCGTTATCCCCCGAAACCCCTTTATACTTAACCAGTGAACCCCCAAAAGTAATCGGAGAAGCACCTTATCAGAATGAACCTATTTACAAAATTTGATGCAAAAGTTCTGCCTGATAAGCACATTTATCTAAATAAAGACGGGAACGGGGGCGACACCCCCTTCCCGTCTTTATGCTTAACCAATGAACCCCCAAAACTAATCAGGGAAGCGCCTTATCAGAATGAACCTAAAAAAAAATTGAAGCAAATCGGATATTTCTATCAAGAGTTATCGCGTTACGTCCGTATGCACGTACACATATACATACATACATACATATGTACATACATACAGACCCATTAGCTCTCAGGCTTTGATAGCCTGTCAGCTGATAAAGGAAAATTGTAATCATGTATTATTTACTGCAAAATCACAAAATCGAAATTTTATCGGAAATCGATAGACATACGTGGGCTTTGTTTCTCTTACAACCTAATTGTATGTTGTGGGCTTCGTTTCGCCGTATAGGTAGATTAACAATTGCAATAATTGTACAATTTTCACACTTACCACAGTGGTTTTAAAGAGATAAGTATTATCATGTCCATACAAGGATATTTTCATAGCGGCGGACTATAAAACTATCAAGAAATTAGATAAAATCTCGAGTAATAACATGCTTATGGAAACGAAACCACAGCAATTAGGAGACCTAAGTCTTGTTTACTTTTTAGCTCACAGGCTATCAAAGAAAGAGAGCTAATGTGCCCGCAAGTTCTGTATGTATGTACGTACGTTTGTATGTATGTATGTACGTACGTACGTAACGCGATAACTCTTGATAGAAATATCCGATTTGCTTCAAATTTTTTTCTAGGTTCATTCTCATAAGGCGCTTCCCTGATTAGTTTTGGGTGTTCATTGGTTAAGTATAAAGGGGTAGAATAAGGGGCTAATTCCCCTTAATTTAGATAAATGTGTTTTTTATGCAGAATAATCAGATTTGTTTCAAATTTGTTTCAAATTCTGGTATACTGGTTTATTCTGATAAGACACTTCCCTGATTAAATTTGGAGGTTCATTGGTTAACTATAAAGGGGAGAAATGGGGAAGCTAATCCTCCCCTTAATTTAGCTAAATTGATTTTTAATGCAGAATTATCTGATTTGCTTAACTGTCCCCACCAGTGGCCGACAGGTTCTGCTCTCGAAGCTGGTAGACGGGAGGTGCTGGGTTCGATCCCAATCGCGCCCGTCGGCCTAATCGTTCAGAGTTTTCGTGGTTTTCTTCGAACCATGGATTTCCATGCGTAAATACGGGTTAGGTTCCCTTAGAAAGACCCCTACGAAGGACATCCCCCCCCCCGGGCCTATATTCCTCGAGTAGATAATTGGCCGTCAAAAATCAACCCAACCCGATTTGTTTCAATTTGTTATACAGGTTTATTCTGAAAAGGGGCGTCCCTGATTAGATTTGGGGGTTCATTGATTAAGTATAAAGGGGGAAACGGGGGGTGGGACTAATCTCCCTTAATTTATTTTTCGAGAGGCATTATTCTTTGAAATAAGAGTATAATATACAATTAGTGTGAATAGCCTGTGAGCCCAGTGTCATCAGTTTAACTGGGTACTTTTCTTTTTTATCTAAATATCTATTTTAATTCTAGAATTTCATATTTTTTGTTGGAAAAAAAAGTTTTGGTGGTAATTTTCAGGATAGTAATAAGAATTCTTGACATTCTGTAAAATATACTAGGATAGTAATGATCTAAGAATTTGTTCCGGATTGAATTTAGCTTTTAAATTTTTCCGATGTACTGGTCAGTGTTAAAAAAAAAGAAAGAAAATGACTGCGCTGTTCCGAGAATTAGAGGCGGAACATTTCCCCTAAATTTAAAGAAAATATAATTAAAATGCTTTTCAAAATGGAATGTAACCCGCTAAGACGGAACCGAAATGACATTCTGCTTCAAACAAGGGTCCATTGTAAATAAACTCCAATCTATTTCGAAAAAAAGAAAAAATCAAAACCACCGAAAAAAGACTTTACAAAAATACTATACAGTAGAGTCCCACTATTCCGAACTGGGCCGGAACACTGTTCGGTTTAACGGGAATTCGGAATAGGCGGATTACATTAATAATAATCAACGTGTGGACTTATTAAGGTGTAATTTAAGTGCGGGGACATCTGCTAGTGTCAGCTCTAAACAGTGTTGATCGGCTCGTGGGGAACAGTTTCAGTGACCTTTGACGACTCATCACCTCTTACCTGATGCTCTTGACTTCGCCTTACGCTACGTCGAACAACGCGCTTCATCAACACCAAATGATGTTATGTTCATGCGGTGATGGCGGAACATTA
This sequence comes from Maratus speciosus, assembly GCA_963932465.1. Lineage (NCBI taxonomy): Eukaryota > Metazoa > Arthropoda > Arachnida > Araneae > Salticidae > Maratus > Maratus speciosus. The sequence continues at coordinate 11,439,928 of OZ010793.1, read as the reverse complement.
CATCAAGTCGATTCAGTGCTCTTCGTCAGAAAAAAAATCACTGACCTTCCCGTAAGGCATGGTGACGTCACGTCGACGTCGTTGTGAAGTCACACTGTGACTTTGTGACCGTCGATGTGACGTCACATGACGTCGATGTGAAGTCATAGTGACTAGAATGTGAAGTCGTTATGGCCGTTTTAGAGCCCGTTTGTGACGTCACTTTGTGAAGTCACCGGTGTGACAAATTTGTGAAGAATGTGTCATTTGTGACTATTTAGGCAATAAATTTGTGACGTTCTTGTGGCGAAAGTGACAATGCTTTCAAGTCACATTGTGACCAATTTGTGAGATATGTGTCATTTGTAACGAAATTTTCATTAACACTGATAATTTTGTGACGGTTTCTTGACGATTCTCTAACAATTTAAAAGAAACAGGATCGTCTGAAATTATAATTACAGCATGCCATCTTTCTGTTAGATTCAGTTTGGTGTCCTAAAATCGTATACTCACAATTTATGAACAAATACTATATAATATGTATAAATAGCCACATATAGTATAGAGACTATCTTCTAAATTAAAGTTAAAAATTAAATTTCCTTCACATGCCTTACAACTGGAACAGATTGGTTTCTTTTCAATATTTGAAGAATATTTTCTTTTAAAAATATTTATACATATCACCCGTACATGCTGAAAATTGCACAGCATTAATTTAATTTATAACTTACACACATGGACTATTTTCTGTTGCAGTAGTACGCCAGGAGAAAAGAAAAAAAAAGGGTTTTTATTTCTCGCACTTTGTAGTAGCTTATTGAGACTTTTTTGTCTTTGAGTATTTTTGCACTCTCTTTAAAAGCTTTTACTCACTTTAACATCCAAAGGCATAAGCACATATCTAAAAATATACAGCTTGCCAATATTTCTGATCAATAACGCTGATGTTCAAGCAAAATTATCTTCTGTTGTAATTTTTCCAACTGAGTGAGAAAGTGTCCAGGTCAGGATTCAAACTAGGGACCTTTGGCGCAAGCTGCCAATGCTCTGTCAACTGATCTATCCTGTATAAATCTTACTGACACAATTCACCCAGTGAATGTGAATCTATACTTAACATTATTATAAAACCATATATAGTAATACTTTAATTATTTTTCCTACTACTCATAAGAATAACAGATACTACTCGTATGAATATATAATAATAGTCCCCTGGGTGAATTGTGTCCGCAAATTTGACCGGGATAGCTCAGTTAGCCGAGCATTTGCAGCATATGTCAAGGGTCTCTGGTTCAATTCCTGACCTAAACAATTTTCACTCAGTTAGGAAAATTAAAGCTCGTTTGATTAATTTGCCAATTAAAATCATTCTGTTAAAGTTAATATAGAATTATCTTTTGATAAAACCACGTGCAGTTTATGCGTATAATATTTGTAACATACTGATTTCAGCTGAAAATCTTCAGTATAAATGAAGGCGATGCAACAACTTCTGGCATTACGCTTTGGTACTTCTTTATTATAGTGGCATGCGCATGCATGATTACACCAAGTTTTCAGTTGCAATTTTGCCACAGTCGTAGTTAAACTTATATACGTATATATATATCTAATATATAGGTCTTATATATGTTGTACATGTCATATAGGGTAGATATGCCGGTAATGGACATTCTTAAAACATTTCTTTAAAAATTATTTTTAATTAAAAGTTATAATTATTATATTCCAGTTTTTTTACAGCATTATATTAATCTATCAATAATGTTTAACTATTCTCATAGTCTCATTTCCCAATATTAATGAAAACTTTTATTGTAAATAACAAAAATATATCAAAACACCCAAAATTCCAGTACTGGTCATCCTTTGTTCCAGTAATGGACACTCTCTCTTCCAGTAATGAACTCTCTCTGTTCCAGTAATGGACACCCCACAAAAAGTAGTACATATAATTATTTTTATGACTGAATTTAGAACCAGAATTTAATGAACGCATACTAATGAAACATAATAGATTTTTTTTCAAATAAATTTAACAGTTAGGATATCAATAATTAATAAAATATATGTGATAATTATGAAAGAAGTAATTCCGCAGTTTGAATGTTTTACATATTAAATAAAATAATTTCAAAATAAAAGTGCCACTCAGTTTGAGGCCACTGATCTGCAGATTTACTAGTTTCACTACTACTATAAATATAAATTTAATTTCTTATATTAGATTTTTTTGAGGGGGGAGGGGGATCAGAGATGATTAAGAAACATTTAAGACAGGAAATAACAGACTTATTTTCACTTCAGTAACCTTTTTTTTTTTTAATTGAGAGGGATCTAGCCTTATGAACCCCTCTTTTCCCTATGCCCTTAAACAATATTCTCTGATTCCTGATTTATTTTATTGATTTCCAGATTATAAAATATGTAAGGCTAAGTTATAAAAAAATAATTTCATTAAAATATTGAAAATTTTACTAACCACACAAAATTAACTAAAAGTAGCTATTTATTAAAAAAAATGGTGTTATTACATTCTGGAAAGTGCAATTTAAATACGTATTAAATTTAATGACAGGTTTTCATTTAAGTCAAAAGATTTTTATGTATCGTGAACATTACTGAAATTGCATTTTTAGCAATGTCCACATGGGATGTCCATTCCTGGAAATCGAGTAAGCGTTCTAGCAATGGACACGGGTCTTAAAACCTTAAAAATAAAAGAGATTTCTAAATGGCCATTAGTATATAATATTCAAAGTTTTCTATTACTAACAAAACAGAAACATGGAAGTTTTGCAAGAAAATAAAGAATATATAAATTTATTCAATGAATTACGCTCTTAACATGTTCATTAAGATTTTCACTGAAAAACCGTGGAACTTCGAAACATTATTTTCTGTATCCTGATTGCTTTGATTAAGCGAATCGACGATAACGCAGATTACAAAACAGGAAGTTAAAAAAAAATAATAAAAGCTAATTCATTTATTATGAATATTATTTTTTTATAAATCAAAAACATTCAAGGGTGTTCATTACTTGCACACTTATCTTATATAATATTCATACGTTTTATTATGTGATATGCTTCATATATATGCCTTATACAGGTCTCACATATGACTAAATTTCGTCATATACATTATAAAATGTTATGCACATAAATTTTAAATCGCTCTAAATCCAAGAATTATTTTAAGCTCTATTTAATGTTAAAATTACTGGGATGTTCAAATACATCATTTTAAGCATATAAAAACAAAAATTAAGTATTGAAAAATATTGGCTATAAGATATCTTTTTTATATTTGCAATAAACAGAAAATTACAAACTTCTCATAATACTGTCAATTTTTTTAATACAAAATTTTATTACGAAAATGTGATTTTAACCAGATAGTTTTAAAAAGGAAAACAAATGTGATTAAAATGCAATTTAAATGAATGATATTAACCATCTGGTTAAAATTGTTGACATATTGTGATTTAGTTCAACAAAATAAACATTAAATTTATTAAGTTTATTAAACTGATAAAAATTAAATTGATGAAATTTATTGCTTGTATAACAAGAAATTATGAAATTAACTAAAATACGTTATGAAAGAAAGCAGGAAAATGTTTTTTCTTACCTATTTCTTATCGTCCTATAACTATATTCGTAGTTTCTATATTCTACATCGTCCTGTGTAACTCCATTTTGAAAATGCAAATAGGGAAAGTTTTTCGCAGAATTATATCCGAATTCCAATACAATGACATTGGCGAGCTCTATTAACTAACGCCACTGACACTGTAGTTTTTCGGACTGCTAATTTATGTAAAATATCTCTTGGCCGCAATCTTGTATAACTTTTGTAAAATTATAAAATTCCGTACCAACTGTAAACATTCATATCACAGCGACACAGCTACACTATTCTATAGCTCCCGCCTCTATTTGAAAGAATAAATACGCGTAATACATTTATGAGAGTGTTTCTGAGTAAACTTTTCTGCTTGATTTTTTTTTTTTTTTTTTTTATGCATTTTATTTTTTGCTTTCAATTAGTTTCAATATAATTCGAGATAAAATGGGTTATAAGAGTTCTTTTTTGTAAATTATAAAAACGATATTAGTCATACTTAGGGAATATGAAATGAAACATTATATAATTTTTTAAAGTATATAAAATCAATTTAATGGACAATAATGGAAGGCCTTCTAAAAAGAGTTATAGTTTGTATCACATGTAATAAATACGAAATGTGTTCCTAAAAAATAAAAAATAAAATTATCCGGAAAGGAAGTTTTTTCTTTATAATCATTTTATTTTCTATAATTTCCTGTAGAACAAAACAGCTTGAAAAATAACTATTTTTTTTAAAGAGAAATTTCTAGGGAAAAATAAAAATATGAATACATATGTCATGCGTTTTGCATATATTTTGTATATTGTATTATATATTCAGAAAATGTTAATTTTATTCAAAAATTCAGAAACAAATAACAGTATTTATTTTAAAACAGTCACTTAAACTAGTTAAACATTAACAGAAAAGGAAAATATTATTGAAAGTATAAAAGTGACTTTATTTATTATAATAAAGTATAGTACCAAATTAATCCCATCCAAGCTGCCAAATACACTAAGACGGCCTGTTTAAAATATTTCTCTTCATTTTCAAAGATTTTTGTAATTCACACTGTGATTATATCATAAGGTGGTTTTTTGTCACATATGTAAGGTGACGTGCGTTACATGCATTGACATAAAAGTGATGTCACAATTTTTTTAAATTGCCAGAAAAATATTGTTTACAGTAAATAACACATTTTGAAGAATTTTTGTAATTTTTTAAAGCTTTCTAAGAAATTCACATCTCAGTCACAATGTGACATCACTGAGTGGTGGCATTTAGGTCACAGATGTGACGTGACCACAGTGACTTACAGTGACGTCACAATGACGTCACTGTGACCATGCATGCTATGAGGGTTATACTTCTTAAATATGTGTAAATTAGTTATTTTTACTTTCTTCTATCTTCAATAGAAGAAAGTATTGTAATCGAAATTTTTTTCGACGGATTGACACGTTTTAGGGGTCAGAGATCACAAAAAACATGTTTATAGAAAATGTCTGTCTGTCCGTGTGTCCGTATGTCGCCATTGTACCATCAAAAGTGTATGAAGTTATGCATAGAATTGAACCAATTTTTTTTTTTAATTTTGTGGCTATGGTAAGCAGGTCCTCCATTAATTTGGAAAAAAATCGCCTGTAGGTGGCGCTGTAATAGCGATTTTTTGTGGAATTTTGAATATTGTACGATCAAAAAATGTATGAAGTTATGCATAGAATTAATTGAACCAAAAATTTTTTAAAAGTTTGTGGCTGTGGCAAGTAGGTCCTCTATTAATTTGGGGAAAATCCGCCGGTAGGGGGCGCTGTAATATCGATTTTTGTGGCATTTTGAATATTGTACCATCGAAAAGTGTATGGAGTTATGCATAGAATTGAACCAATTTTTTTGCGTATGTTTTTGGCCATAGCAAGAAAGTCCTCCCTGAATTTGGAAATATTCCGCCGAAAGGGGGCACTATAATAGCAATTTTTGTGTAATTTTCTTTCGAAGGTGATATAGTTATTGAAAAATGAAATGTGGACATTTGTAACAACATTTTGAAATTTTAAAATATATGAGATAGAAGAAAGTTTTAGGATTGGCACATCCAACTAGTTTGTGTTTGGCAGTGATTAAATATGATTCTACAGATTTGTATAAATGGAGCCGACATGTACCTACTGTAAGAAGCCAGCTTTCATTACAATTTGATTTCAGGCATTTTATCAAGCTTAGGCTCTATGAATGTCTCTATTTAACTTCTTTGTATAACAATAAATGTACGTTTTTTCACGAACGTCTTTTTAATTTTTCCTGTTTTAAAGTTAAAAAAATCGGTATTTTCTGCACTCTGTTCAGAATAGGTGGATTTTCGGAATAGTGGGACTCTACTGTACTTTTAGATGCATTATGTCAAAATCACGAGATTTTGATTATTTTCTAAAAAGATTGAATTCTCCTAGCGTTTATTGGCAAGTTAGAGAATAGCATCGTGGCATATGTGTTATGATCAAAGTCCGAGTTGGCCGGTCACAGTGGCGTATCCTGGAGAGGGAAGGCTGGTGGGGCTGCTGTGCCCCCTTCCCCAAAAATTAAATAAAATGCAATTACGAATGCTTTTCGGAATTTAATGTAATCTGTTAAGATGGAATCGAAAGGACATTCCGCTTTATACAGATTTTTATCTTTAAAGGTGTATCATTATCAAGGACAATGAGATTTTCCGTTTAAGGGGTCTCAGGACTCACTGGAAAAAAAACAAGTAAAAAATCATGCGTTAAGTATAGATTATTAAACACTTTCCAACACTTCCTGAATGCTTTAACAAAACTTCGTTATTTAGGGAAATAAGGTAACAGAACTAAGTAACCATTTTAGAAAACGCATAAAACATTTGAAAAACTGATTTCTGCAGTTACCATCCATAGCAAATATGTATTCAAATTATTTTGAATAGCTCTGTATTTGATCTGTAGGTTGATATATATGCTATATAATGGGGAAAATTAGTTTAGCAAGAAAACGAATAACAGGTTGAAATTTCTCTTTCAGCAATTTATACTAATAGATGGAAGCATACTTGTATACTTTTGTACAACCCTGTAGTTAACCTAGTTACCTTTATTACACGCCACGATTTAGCTAAAGTTTAATTCAAAGCAAAACACTCTTAAAACTACTGGAATCACATTTCCAGAAATTATCATTTATAGACGGCCATTTATCCAATTCTTTGCGTGACCCTGTATATCATTTTATCTATGTTATACAAACATTTCTTAGTAAACAAACTGCAGTTCAGCGTAAAAATGCATAACTCATTTAAAAACCACCTTTAAGCAATTTACAATCATACACAGTAACCATTACGAATTCTTTTGTGTAGCCCTGTATATGAATTACAGCATTTATACACACCCTATACAGTGCATAAATAGAGTGAAACATAAAAGTGCATGACATAATTAAAAATGCATTTCCAGCAATCATCGCTACCGTACAGCACTTCGGATACAATATAGTATCTAAAATCTTTTGTGTGTCCCTGTAAATGCTATGCACTTCGTATTACACATGAAATAAGTTATAGTAAACCTCAGCGACGTATATCAATTTCATTATACATGAAATAATTTAACATAATTAAAATACGCCGGAAAAAATTCCCTCCACTCGTATATCATTATGTAACGGAATTCTTTCGTGTGGCCCTGTAAATGAATATTATTTATTCTTTGCACCGCCTATTCTACGGAATGCATATTTTAGGCACTTGATAAGTACATATCAATTTTATTATGTTTGAAAGCATGTAAATCATGCATTATGTTTGAAAGCATGTAAAAAGCATTAAAAATCATTTTAAACGATTTTTTCCCATAGGCCGTAATGTAACGGATAAACTTTTGACTGTCCCTGTAAATGAATTAAACATGCTACAAACTACATTTGCAATAGGGTTTGTGCTATGGTAGAGGTCACTAACATCCAAAAATTTCAGAACGATCCGAGTATATTTACGGGAGTTAGAGCGCGTACAGACTGACAGACGGACAGACAAACAGAATGCATAAACACTTTTCAACTTTGTTGGAAAATGTTAGAAAGGACTCATTTCAACATTTAATATCTTAAAATTTATAGGATTTTAAAACAAAATTTTTATTGGGATAAAATATATAGGTATGTTCTTTCATTTCATGTAATTAAAAAATTGCAAGATGCAGAATTAGCATTGACAGGGGGCTCCAAAGTGTCAGACATTGGACGAGAAGAAATTCGGCATAACAGATTACGCGCAGGATTACGAATTAAGTTGACAACTAGAGTAACAATTTTAGTGCCTACTTATACTTCAGATTGTAATAATTACACTGAACCTCAATAAATTTGTATTGAAAGCATTTCTTATATTTTTAAATCAAAGTTGTGTTTAACTAATTGAAAATTTTGAAAATTTAAACAGTATAAACGACTAAAAAAATAGTTTTTTGTGAACAATAAAAGTGAAATTTTAAGTTTAGTTTATACAGACTAACATGAAACATATGTTTTGAAAATGTCACGAAAAAATATTCAGAAGTTTCTGAGATATCCTGCGCGTTATGCCCAAAAATGTCGTTTGGAGAAAAATGACTTCAAAGTTTCGGAAACTCGGCGTTAGCTATTGAGCGGGTACGTAGGTCAGAAGTATATTCTAATGAAGTAATAAGAATGAACTAATAAACCTAGCGTCCTTTTTTACTTTCTTCTTTCTAAAGAAGAAGTATTGTAATCGAGATTTTTTCAACTTCCAGTTTTCGACGGATTTACATGTTTTAGGGGGCAGCGATCCCGAAGAACGTGCTAATACGAAATGTTCGTGTGTCCGTATGTTTGTATGCCCGCTTTATACCATCGAAAAGTTTATGAAGTTCTGCATAGAATTGAACCTAATTTCATGTTCATGTTTTTGGCTATGACCAGCCGCCCCCACGTGAATTTGGGAACAATCCGTGAGAAGGGGGCGATGTAATTTTTTATTGTTCTGTTGTACATTGTCTGTTCACGCAGCCATGGGCCATTCGCATTCAGCTAACCCGGCGATTCTTAAGCAGCTGATGCACCTTTATGTACTGAATTATGAATTCATGAAAGTTTTATCTTCTAAAGCATTTCTTGTGAATTGTTTAAACTACATTAGAAGATTTACATAATCATTTAATACATTTTAGAAGGAATCATTCAATTTGAATTTATAGGGATTTTGTGCACTATTCATAACCCCCACTCAAATCTTTTATTTTAAATCTTTTTCTTAGTATTTTGTAGAATTAGGAAATGTACAAACAGAATCTTCTTACAATAGAAATATAGAAATATTTCCGAATTGAAAAATCCCCTCCCCACCCAACGCCCAGAAAGCTGAAAAGATTCAAAGTCACATGAAATCATCCTTTTATAAATATTTTTGTTTAGCGTCACCCATCCTGCTTTTGGAACAAGTAATATAAATGTAACACATTCTAAACTGTATTATAAGTAATCGATGTATTAAATGAATTTTATAACAAGTTATTTGAATGGTACTTAGAAGTACCTTCAGTAGATAAAGGGAGTATGAGGGGAGTATGAGTAAAGGTAGTATATTATGATCGAGATTAACTCGTCTTTACTCCTATTAGTAAAATGAAACAGAAACTTAAAAGTGGATGTAGTAAAAATCAAAGTGGGTGTAGTATTGAAATTATAACACTAAAGAATTAACATGTGTAACACCTTTTTGGAATATTAACATGCATGGGAAAGAAGAAAGTTTTGGGATTGGCACATTCGACTATAGTTAAATTTATTTCAATGCTTATTATTACAGACTTATTATTAAGCTCGTTACAACACTGTTATGTGGTATTTTACTTCAGTAACATTCCAAAATAATGACAAAAAAGGATGTTCTGAGGTTTTCTAACTTTTTCACTAAAATTACGCTTTATTTGCATATAAAATGCCTTAAAAATCTAATTGGATGATTTTAAATCTCGAGCGCACCTAAAGTTTCTATTATCAGTAGCATTTTATAACTAATAACAATTCAGAATGTATTCAGACTAAAATGTGTTCTGAAAGTAATCTAATGCTGTCAAGTTTGACAGTTTAAGCCGATTTTCAGGACTCGACAGTCTAAGGAAAAATCATCGTCAGAGTGTCATTCTAAATAGTATATCCCGTTTATGAGGAAATAAAAAACGCTTGGGTGTTTCAATAGTGAAGTCTGCCCATGCCATGCATGTATGCGCCAAAACGAGCTCGTCAATGTATGGAGTGGGTAGACGGGGAGAGCGCAATTTAATAATTTTTAATTTAATGTTTACTTCAGTATTATTACTTTCTTCTATCTTCAATAGAAGAAAGTATCGTAATCGAAATTTTTTTCGGCTTCCGGTTTTCGATGGATTTACACGTTTTAGTGGTTAGAGATCACAAAAAACATGTTTATACAAAATGTCTGTCTGTCCGTGCGTCCGTATGTCTGTGTGTCGCTATTGTACCATCAAAAATTGTATGAAGTTATGCATGGAATTGAACCAAATTTTTTTAAAAACTTTTTGGCTATGTCAAGCAGGTACTCCATCAATTTGGAAAAAATCCGCCGGTAGGGGGCGCTGTAATAGCGATTTTTGTGCATTTTGAATATTGTCCCATCGAAAAGTGTATGAAGTTATGCATAGAATTGAACTAAATATTTTGTGTGTGTTTGTGGCCATGGCAAAAAGGTCCTCCCTGAATTTGGAAAAATTCCGCCGTTAGGGTATGCTGTAATAAAGATTTTTGTGCGATTTTTGTGCATTTTGAATATTGTACCATAGAAAAGTGTATGAAAAGTTATGCATATAATTGAACCAAATTTTTTGCGTATGATTTTGGCCATGGCAAGAAGGTCCTGCCTGAATTTTGAAAAATTCCGCCGTTAGGGGCGCTGTAATAAAGATTTTTGTGCATTTTGAATATTGTTCAATAGAAAAGTGTATGAAGTTATGCATATGATTGAACCAAATTTTTTGTGTATGATTTTGGCCATGGCAAGAAGGTCCTCCCTGAATTTGAAAGAATTCCGCCGGAAGGGGGCGCTGTAATAGCGATTTCTGTGCAATTTTCAATATTGTACTATCGAAAAGTCTATGAAGTTATGCATAATTCTAATAAAAATACTAATAAAACTAATTAAAATGAAATATTGATATTAGATAGAAGAAAGTTTTGGGATTGGCACATCCAACTAGTTTATTATAGAGTGACAAATTACTTTTTAGCAGACCATTTTAAAAAAAACTAAGTATCAAAACATTTTTGGCGAACAAGACCCTCCCCCCCCCCCCCCCCCGCACCAGAGCTAAGATAAAATAAGTATAAAGTTATAGTTTTTATAATCTTTTATGAATATTCCTTGTTCATCTTGAAAATCTAATTTTTTGACTGCAGTTCATGTTTTTTTCCAAAAATTCTCGTTACAATACATTTATTGGGCGTGGAAATCGAACTCGATTGTGAAAACTTCACGGCTTTTTTGCACTTTCTAGAAAACGCAAGTCAGTGAATAGATTAACATCTATATCAATTGATTAATATCTATTGATCTATATCATTTTTGCTCTGGTTCTTTTTTAAGAGAGGGCAACGGGAAATAAAAATAATTAAGCATTATTTGAACTATCATTTTAAGATTTCTAAATCGAATTCTCGACGTATCATCGTACATTATCTAATAATAGCTGTTTAACCCGTGCATAGAACGGGAGTTCATGAATTTAATTCTAAAACCAAAATTAAAAATAACTATTCAATTTAATAAAACAATTTTCTACTACTGCGCATTTTTTTAAATGAAATTTCATTTATCATGCTACTATGGCAGCAAAAGATAAAACGATATCTTTGGAATAAGGGAATCAATAGAATAAAAAGTTTTGTTGATGTTTGTGACAAAATATTTGTGTTTATTTAAAAAAAAAAATTGTAATAATTAAGTGCAATTAAATAATATCTAATTATTTGCATGTGAGGTAAAAGTAATACCCGCTACAGCTTTTTAGTATTGCAGCGTGGCGTACGTAATATGTATATCTCACATTGGTTAAAGAACTCGCGCAATTACGGGTTGAACATAAAAAAAAAGGATTTTATTGTGAATTTTTAATTGTTGGCTGCTGCTATAACGAATAATGTGTTACTTAAAAGAATTCAATGATTTCAGACTTCAATTTCTTTAATGGTTTACTTAAAACAATGTAAAGTTTTTCAGCTTCAGTGCCAGTCACCATGGCACTCAACGTGTTACCATGATTCTGATAAAACCAGCTCTTATATAAAAATGAAATTAAAAACTCGTCAAAAGCGGCCTGATAGAATTGTTAAAGTGGGTTTATCTCTCATCATGATTTAGTTTTTGTGGTTGAAATGAGTACTTCACTTCGAAATCTACCTGCGCCTGTAGGCCGAGCCGGCAGGGATTTTTTTTTATAATTCTATCCTATCTGGAGGTAAGTTAAAAATCGATTTCTAAATTCCATTTTCACCTACAAAAACCAGGTTGAGTTCAATAAAAGAGTGTCAGTGCAGACATTTAAAATGAGCCGATTTTATGCATTAAATTAACTAAAACAAAACTAAAATCCGTAGTAGCCATTTTTGTTCGAAATTCGCCGCTTTGTTGAATAAAATTCCGCCCGAAAATAATGATGCATTTAAAAGAATGTTACTGTAATTTAAATAGGGAGGAAATGCGTAGTAATAGTTGACTACTTTTAGTAAAAATTCCTCATTCGTTTTCGTGGAAGTAGAAAGTGAGAAGGTACAGGAACAAACAATATGTAAGGGCAATTGCGACTCGTTAGCAGTTCACAATCGCTTTACTACCAATAATTTTATAAACTAAATTTTTCCTTGTTGAATCTTAGAAAATTCCACGATTCAATAAGGGCAAATTTTATAGGCTGAAATTCCGGTAGTAAATTGATTGTGCAGGCGCTACTGTATAAGGGACACTTATTTCGAAAAAAGGCAGCATTCGCTTTATCGAGATCTCATTGCTACAAGATCTAAATGGCATTTTTTAAAAATCTTTGGAAAACAAAGTTGGGCCTCAAAAATGTTTCTACTACTCCTTTAAGAGGACCGGGTAAGCTCTATCTCGGCCATGTAAAAATACACCCACTTTATGTGACTTTTTCTGAGAAATGGTGAAAGATAGAGGTCTAGATTTTTTAGACAAGTTAGAATAGCATGCTTTACGTATTTTAACACATCATTTTCTGTGAAGCTGAAAATTACTTATTAATTATTTATTGAAAGACATTTTTAAATTAGCATTTTTGGTAAGATTTCCCTGCCTAAAATAAATAATTCTCAACAAATCATGAAACCCCTGTGTTAAAGTATGCACTATAACATAAGTATTTTAAAAAGTCTGAGTTCTTAAGTTTAATAGATATTGAAAAAAAGGAACACAAACCTGAAAAATCAAAGTTTTAAGAAAGAGTCAATTAAAGCTGTGAAGCAGTGTCGCCAGTGGACTACTTTTTTTAAATTCTGATTTCTTGATTGACACCACTTTTAATTCGCCTTATTTAACCCTAGATCTACCGGGAATTTTATTCAAGTTTTAATTAAACGTTCTACACCAGAATTTTTATTTAAAACTATTTAACTTATTTATTTACCTTATTTTTGTCTGGTTTATATACTTAGTTTATTTTAAAGAAATTTCTGGTTTGAATGAATATTTTGTATGTACCTGTCGGGTCCAATGGACCCGTCTGGTAGACGGAGGGTTAATAACTTATTAATTAAAGCGAAAACAATGGGGATTTTACCACTTCAGGAAAGTGGTGTCAATCAAGAAATCTGAATTTTAAAATGTAGCCCACTGCTGTGAAATGCTCTTAGAAAGAATTAAAAAATCCAAAATTTTTTTATATACTGTAAAAGCACTTATTTTCGCGAAAATGAAGATATCGGTGATTTTGCGAGCTGAAAATTTTATATGAACTGAAGCGAAAGTTGAAAAATTCCGAAACTACCTAAACAGAACCCCTTTTGCATAAGGCAATTTAAGAAACTTCCTTTTGTCCAAAACGTTCTTCACCCCCTCCCCTCCTTCCTCTAACCATCGCTCTAAAAATGAATGGCTTCAAAGAAGCTGATATAAATATTGTAAGTGAATGAGCTGCATTCTATTAGTTGTATAATTGTTTTTATTCAAGGAGTAGTTGTATAGTATTCAAGAAATAGTTGTAAGTATTCAAGAAATTTTTGTACTTATTTTTTATTTAAGTAACTGTAATCATTAAATTTTGGATAAGGGAAAAATTTCTGATTTTTTATTATCGTTTGAGGCGAAAAAAAAACATATATATTGCGAGGCTTAAATTTTCGCGATTACTACGGGCTCGCGAAAATCACGAAAATAAGTGCTTTTAGAGTATATAAACATGTGTAATACATCATTGAGAAGATAAAAGTTTAAACTATTTAATAATATAAAAAAGTAAAAATCGTTTTTTGGTTGAATTTCGCTTACCCGGTCCCCTTAAGAGGACAAGGGGCCTTCAAACTCATTATTTTATTTATTTTTTAATTTCACTTTAAATACTATTCAAGGAGACACACACAAGAAAATCGAAATATTATTTTTTTTTTTTTTTGAAAAAAAAAAAAAAAAAAAAAAAAAAAAAGAATTTTCCTGAATATTTTAAGCGTTATGAAGAACTTTTCAAAATGCCCCATGCGCATTCCATGTCAATTAAAATCACCGATATTTTTTATGCACGTTTGTTTTATGTATACAAACAAAACTGTGCATCGAATTTTATGTATTTGAATATAAAGGTAAGATAAGAAAAAAATATTTTCTATATTTTATGAATTTTTCATCATTTTTGCATCCTATTTCTGCAGTTAACTACCTTTAACTTTTCCAATTATATCGAGTTTAAAACAAGCTATTCACAGTTTTATGACATGTATAATGACAAACTCGGATAAAAAATATTGTGGGTTTTAATGGAGATGGAACGCGCATGGAGTATTTCGAAAAGCTCTTCCTAACGCTTAAAATATTCAGGAAAATTCCTTATTTTTCTCCAAAAAAAATATTTTTCGAATTTCTGGTATGATAAATGTATGCCATAATGCATATAGGGTCATTCCATACAAAAAAAAAATTACATTAAAAGTGGATGCAAAATCGATGTTTTGTCTACATTCTTGAAATTTCAGTTTTGATTATTAGCCTTAGGAATGAAAAGACTATATTAAAATTATTTATAATTAGGAATGAATATGCAACAGATTGGCGTAAGTTAGTAATTGTATTTTTATTCCGTAATAAGAAAAAAAATTACTTTTGAAAATTTTCGAAGGGAAAAATTTAGTATTTATATTGCTCGTTTAAACATGAAGGACCTCTCTCTGACAATTTTTAAATTACTTGACGTTATAGCTAGAAGTATATATTTTAAATATCGAAGCTTTCATTCTTGCCTTTTTATTCCTTAATGAGAAAAAAAAAGAAATAGTAAAAAATTTTGAAGGTAAAAATCAATATTTCTATCACTTGTTTGAAAGTGAAGGAAAGCTTTTTAAAACTTTTAAATTATTTGATATTATAGATAAAAATGTATATTTTAAATATAGAAACTTTTATTCTTGCTTTCCGTTTATTTTTGCCTCAAGAATATTTTTAATTAAAGTAGAAAAAAGTTATTCAGTTGAACAAAATATTATATATTAATCCTAAATCCAGATACAAAAAATAGTCACCAGAGGGTAAACGCTATATGACACGAGGGTGTATGCGAGAGTGTATACTTTAAATCTTATATATGCTTTACTTGTGCAATAGATATAGTGTATATAGAAATGAGCTTCTTAAAATTCTACAGAAGGTACACGACGTATACCTTCTGTAACTGTCCGCACTGTTTTTCATACTTTAATTATGAGGCAGCAGACAGGGCTTAAATTGCGCCGGAGCTCACAGGAGCTCAGTACTGGTACTTTTCTGTTTTTGGTAAATATTTAAATATAGGTCGGAACTCGTAAATACCGGAGCCCAGAGCAATAGCGATTCCAAAAAACCGAAGAATAAATAACCTTCTCCTTTCCCTCCCGTCTCCAAGTTTCTTCATTCTTTTCTGTCAATACACTTGATAGAAATATATATCTGACGTATTATATGTGACGTAGTATGTCGCACACGTAGGAGATTGAGATGAAACGGTGCGTAAGGTTTTCTGAAAATTTTTCTTATAAATGTTTTTGCCAGTTGTCCATTCATTATATACGTATATATGCATAACTTCAAACAATTTCTTTGTGTTAACGCTACCGTCATAATCCTTTTCTTATTTAATTTTAAAAATACTGCGATTAATTAACATTAAAATTAGGCAAAGATTTCTATTCGGAAGGAGGGATAAACAAAAAAGTGGAATAGTTGGCAATTAAGTATATGCAGGTAGATACATTTAAACTTTTTATTTTGCAAAAGAAAAAAAAGATGCTTTAAATTCTGCAAATAATGTATGAAATATAAATATGCGGATGATGGTGGGTGGGTCGGGGGGGGGGGGGAGGTGAGCACGCTACAGTTTTAGTACTGCAGAATATTAGTGCTCCGGTACTTTTTTTGTTAGAAATTAAGCCCTGGCAGAAAGTTAGGTATATCCTCCACTACATCTCTGGTCGAGATCGCTTTCTACAAGCTAGAAACAGAACATGATGTTCTCAAGCAACTGTATTACACAAATACGTTTTCCATTCTGCAAGAAAAATTGCTTACGTTGGAATCTGTGGGAGAAAAAAAGTAAAGGAAAAAGCACTACGAATCCACTCCAGTCATTGACGGGCGGCCAAGGTTATATTCGATGCAATTGGCACTACTAAGGGCGCAAACAATCGCTGTAAATGTAAAAAATAACAAACTGTTGTGTCATTCGAAATGTCATAACTTCATCTTTTTGTTGGAAGTGACTGATCAATTCTGATAAATTTAAGATAATAAACTTATCAATTAGAAGGGAATTCGAAAATTTAAAATATAAAATTAATGTAATACACGAAATTATATAGATCTACAAAATCTGACCATGGCTTTTTTTTCTTTTCTTTTCCTTTTTAGGTGCGTTCGTAATTATATAAATACGTAGCGCTTAGAGTCATCGTTCGGTCCGTCTGTCTGCCCGCATATAACAGAGCAAAAACTATCCAACCGAATGGTCTGAACTTTTAAATATAGAATGGTTACAAAATTGTGTCGAGTCATTTCAGATTTTATGAAAATCGGATGTAGAGTTTAGTGACAGGGACAATCAAAAGTTCTCCGTAACAGGACGGCCCGCGGCAAAAAATGATTTCAAGTGCATTTGAATGATGTGACAGCCTTTCGAACAGAGTGTTTCGAACAGAGTAGAGTCACTTACTGAAGTGCACACAAATAGACATTCAGTACACAATGCGGTGCAAAAAATACTTATAAAACTAGTTATAATACGAACCCACCTCATTTGCCACGTTTGACGTGCCATTTCCACCTTGTTTCTTTTCTTTCTTTTTTTCCTGACTTGGGCCGATTACACCGTGTTATTTTGCAAACTGACCGACGAATACTGGAATAAAGAAAGCGATCTGATATTGTCTAGTCAGTTTACAGCGAAATTTGCCATTTCCGGATTTGGCGGGTTCTTTCGGGAATTGCCCAATGTCTATGTATTGAAAAAAAAGCAATGAAATTAAACCAAAAATTGTGTACAACTTATTTTGTATACCCAAGAAATACATCCACCTTATATAAAGTTTGGGGGGAAGCTTACGGGGGTAATCCCTCCTCCCCTCAATGAATTTGATATTTAAGATTGTATCTGCCATCCCAAGTTAGACTAAAAGAAATCTTTCCAAATTGGCACAGAAGTAAAAATAACTTGTCAGATTTCTATAACATTAAAGAACACAGAAAATTATAATTATCAACAACATTTGGTAAAATTTTGCTATTGCTACATTCTCAAAACTAAGAACATTTATTATTAATGAATTCTTCGACCAATTATAAAAAATATAGGTAAGAATAAAACTGTATGTGCTACATCTTAGATGTATAAAATACGCTCAAAAGAAATTTTTGCCCCTCTCAAAGAAAACTACCCCCACCCACCCTTCAAGAAAGTTTTAAGATGGTGCCTCTGAGATAAACACACATGTCAAATCTGATCGCGTACTCACATTTCGGTAAAAGAGAGAATATCTTCAGAATCATATCTAAAAATATACTTTACACCCGCAGGAGAACGTACGATGCGGTTCAAACAAGACTGACCTGGGATGGGAGAATTACAACACTCGCCCTTTCCCGTTATAACAGCGCCGGAATTTCCTCCCGCTGAATCAGGAATCAAGATGGCCGGAGTGGCATTGTTCCCGTTTTCCCAAGCAGCGCGTGTGTGTATGTGTGTGTGTGTTGTGGGATTTCCCGTCGAAGGTACGGGGATCACCTGGTGTGTGTGTGTGTGTGAGGCACACGCGATCTCCTGAATGGCGAAATCCCTTCACTTCCTCGTTCCAGATGACGAATTTGGCCGTAAAAGATTAAACATTTTAAGACGTAGGTTGTAACTCGTTAAACACCGCTTATTGTTGGTTTTAATGGAAAGGTTTCTCCATTCTTTCGGCCGCAGATCACATTCATTTTACTATTTGTTTCTGAGTAGATTTGTTAGGAAATGGAGATTGCGTTTATTTCGCAAGGAAGGATTTTTCTCTTCGTTATTATTAATGGGTGTTTCGAAATAGACTGATATTTTGTAATTCCTTTTCATCGAAAGGATGAACACGTGCTGCTACACGGCCAAAGCTGTCATTTGTATCCCTTTAACCCCTTGAGGGGCAAGCAGAAATGTCTCTAAATATTGAATTCTCACCGGAATAATAGAAAAGTTTTATTTTTAAATAAGAAAAAAAGCAGTTCTTTGACGATTTTCCTCCAAAGTTGAAAATATAAAATTTAGTTAAAATTTTCTGGTGAGAATCTTGTTTAAATTAGGTGAATTATATATTTTATGCCACCGCCCCTCAAGGGGTTAAGGGGACCTTTTACATTAGGAAACAATAAAAAAGCACTTTTTATGATTTTTTTTGTAAGAAAACTGTATGATGGATCTTTTTGAAATTTTAACAGTTTATTGTACATATCCATACATACATAGGTACACACAAGAATTTTTTTTATTAGATTTTGTTGCTTCTACTCTAAGTTACAAACAAATAGGTTCAACCACATTTTTTGACACGGTGGGCAAGATTAAAAAAAAAAAAAAAAAAAAAAAAACTACTCAATGGATCATCTTGATTTTTTTTAATAAAGCTTATTTAATTGCCTTCGATATGGATTAAAGCTTTTACTAAATTTATTTAAAAAAAAGTTATTAACAAATAATAACGAATTTTTTTAACAAAAAAAATTTTTTTTTCCAATCAGCCATTACATAACTTTTTAAAAATAAATTTATGGGTTCCTTTAATTTAACTAGAAGCTATACTCACAAAGTTTACGAACAAAAATTATTTTTGTGTTTCAGATAATTCTACAAGGCGCTATCATGCCCACCGTCCAGACGAAATTTTCCAAAGCAGTTGAACCTATTTGTTTATAACTTAGAGTAGAAGCAACAAAATGTAATAAAAAAATTCTTGTGTATACCTTAAGATATGTAGAATAAACTGTTAAATTTTCAAAAAGATCCATCATGCAGTTTTCTTACAAAAAAAATCATAAAAAAGTGCTTTTTTTGGTCTCCTAATGTAGAAGGTCCCCTTAAGGAGTCTTCTACCTTTTAATCTCTTCAGTTTCGAAGCTAAAATAATAATATAAATGCTTATTCATTGGTTTTTTCGAAACGAAATGATATCGTAAAAGACAGAAAAAATATCTCTTCTGAAATGGATCCTTTAGGCGCTTAGTCATTTAGGTTCAAAAATAGGGATCTAAAACTTCAATCCCCCTTAACCCATTAATGCCGACTTCAAAATACTCGATCAATTTTGAAATTTTTGTTCATATTTGTTCATTCTCTGTCTATTAAGTACATTGTGCATAAATTTTATTTTTTCCGTAGTATTTACTAAGTTATTTTTAATGGCAGATTTTTGTACCAACCGGCGTTTGTGCAGTATGAAATCACTTTTTTAATGCAAATTTTGATTTTATTGTTTGACTGCAATAATAATAATTATTATAATTATAATAATAGATTCTAGATTTATGTACTAGTAAAATATTACTTATACTTGTATAATAAGGGTTTTTTTTAATTAAAATTATATTTAAAAAAATTAATTGCAATTCAATTTGCAAAAGAAAATTTTGTAAAATATATAATTTACAAATTCTAAAACTTAGAAAAAAAGATTTAAAAATTATAATTACCTTTAAAAAATAGTAACATATTTTTATTAAACTGAATAGCTCTGCATTAGATCAATATGATAACTTTTATGGCATTCGGCATGAAGGGGTTGATTACACTTTTCGCACTTATAATTATTTCTTCCACCACACTTTTTGCATCGTGCATGTTTCTGTTCTGATTTGACTATCACTGGTTTCTTTGGTCAAATCTTATTATCTTTATGCCTTATTGTAAGAGGTTTACCAGGGCCACTGGATAGTGTACCGTAGCTTCTTAATTGTTCTTGTGTGCATAGTCGGATGAAATCAAGTAGTGAAATATCGATGTCGAGATTTCTATACACTCGCCATCCACAGGGCCGTAGCGACCGCCCCCCATACCCCCCAGTTGGGGGGGGGGGGCTGAGCAAAATCAGGGGCCCAGTAGTGAGCTATTATATCTTTCAGCGAATGTTTTTTTTTTTTTTTTTTTTTTTTTTTTTTTTTACTTTTTAAATTATTTTTTTATGTATTTTTAATAACATTTTATTTTGTTTTATCGAAATTCATTTTTTTTTGTCAAAGATCTTGATCAGATTTAGAAATAGAAAACATATATGTGCTTTTCTTCTATATCCACCATTCTTTATAAAAGTTTTTGAAGGCTGTAAGTTCTACTTAAAAAATAAATGGCATTTTAGTATTTTTGGGGTGCACCTATCAATGGGCGAAAAAGGTGAAACCAAAGGTTCAAAACTTCTTTAATACTATTACTTCCATCGAACAAAACAGATATGCGCTTTTTTTCTACAGGAACCATTTTTTTAAAGGGGCCCAGATGAAAGAAATTTTGCAGGCTCTAGATTCTTTTTGAATTGTCTTTTTTAGGGCCCCCTATATAAGAGAGAAAAAGTTGAAGCCCAAGATTCAAAACTTTTAAGCCCATTTTTTTATTCAAATTTTTAAAAAATATGCTTTTAAATCTCACTTAGGAATCCAATAAGTTTCAAAACTTCGTTATACTATTACTTCCTTCAACCAAATGTGCTTCCTTTCTATAGTCATTATTCTTTTTAAAGGTGCCCAGATGAAAGAAATTTTGCACGCTGTTAATACTTTTTAAATTGTCTTTTTGGGGGCCCCCAATAAAAGTGAGGAAAAGTACGAACTCAAGATTCAAAACTTTTAGGCCCCATTTTTATTATTCAAATGTTTAAAAAATATGCTTCTTAATATCATTGGGGGCCCCTACAAGGTTCAAAACTTTCTTAATACTATTAATTCTTTTGACCAAAACAGATATGCGCTTTCTTTCTATAGCCAGTATTCTCTTTAAAGGTTCCCAGATGAAAGAAATTTTGAAGACTCTAATTTCTTTTTTAATTGTCTTATTTAGGGCCCCCTATAAACGGGAGGAAAAGTTGGAGCCCAAGATTAAAAACTTTTAGGCCTCACTTTTTTATTCAAATGCTTAAAAAAACATGCTTTTTAAACTCGTTGGGAGTCCCAATAAGTTTCAAAACTTCCTTAATACTATCAGTTCCTTCAAACAAATGTGCTTTCATTCTATAACCAGCATTCTCTTTAAAGGTTCCCAGATGAAAGAAATTTTACAGGCTCTAAATTCTTATAGATTGTCTTTTTTAGGGCCCCCTATAAAGGTTTTCTATAAATTTATTTCGATATTCAAAGAATACCAAAATTATTGCGACCAATTTTCACAATTCAATTTAGATACTACTTTCTTTTCTATCAAATAGGAAGAAACCAATTTTTAGCGACAGCAAGAATACTTTTCCCTCAACGAAGCATTTCGTATATTTATTTGGAGCCAAAGATTCAAAGCTTTTAGGCCCCATCTTTTTATTAAAATGTTTTTAAAAATATGCTTTTTAATCTCGTTGGGGGGCCCCAATATAAGGTTCAAAACTTCCTTAATACTATTACTTCTTTTGACCAAAACAGATATGTGCTTTCTTTCTATAGCCAGTAGTCTCTTTAAAGGGGCCTAGATGAAAGAAATTTTGCAGGCTCTAAATACTTTTTTAATTAACTTTTTTGGCCCACCCTATAAAAGTGAGGAAAAGTTGGAACTCAAGATTCAAAACTTTTAGGCCCAATTTTTATTATTCAAATGTTTTAAAAATGTGCTTTTTAATATCGTTGAGGGCTCCAACAAGGTTCAAAGCTTTCTTAATACTATTACTTCTTTTGACCAAAACAGACATGCCTTTTTTTCTATAGCTACCATTCTTTTTAAAGGTGCCCATATGAAAGGAATTTTGCAGGCTCTAAATTCTTTTTGAATTGTCTTTTTTAGGGGCCCCTATAAACAGGAAGAAAAGTTGGAGCCCAAGATTCAAAGCTTTTAGGCTCCATTTTTATTATTCAAATGTTTTAAAAATATGCTTCTTGATACGTTGGGGGTCTGAACAATGTTTAAAACTTTCTTAATACTATTACTTCTTTTGACCAAAACAGATATGCGCTTTCTTTCTATAGCCAGCATTCTCTTTAAAGGTTCCCAGATGAAAGAAATTTTGCAGGCTCTAAATTCTTTTTTAATTGTCTTTTTTAGGGCCCCTATAAAGGTGAGGAAAAGTTGGAGCCTAAGATTCAAAATTTTTATGCCCCATCTTTTTATTCAAATGTTTTAAAAATATGCTTTTTAATCTCGTTGGGGGCCCCAACAAGGTTAAAAACTTTCTTAATTCTATTACTACTTTTGATCAAAACAGATATGCACTTTCTTTCTATAGCCAGCATTCTCTTTAAAGGTTCCCAGATGAAAGAAAATTTGCAGGTTCTAAATGCTTTTTTAATTGACTTTTTTCAGGCCCCCTATCAAAGTGAGGAAAAGTTGGAACTCAAGATTCAAAACTTTTAGGCCCAATTTTTATTATTCAAATGTTTTAAAAATATGCTTTTTAATCTTGTTGGGGCCCCAATAAGGTTTAAAACTTTCTTAATATTATTACTTCTTTTAACCAAAACAGACATGCCCTTTTTTTCTATAGCTACCATTCTTTTTAAAGGTATCCAGATGAAAAAAGTTTTGAAGGCTCTAAATGCTTTATAAATTTTTTGTTTTTTGGGGCCGCTCTTAAAAGTGAGCAAAATTCGGAACTCAAGATTCAAAACTTTTAAGCCTCATTTTTTTTTTTTTCAAATCTTCAAAAAATATATGCTTCTTAATCTCGTTGGGGACCCAATAAGCGGGCATCTATGTGCATTGCATATGCCGCCTATCCCCTTATGTTCGACCTGTTTCGTTTTGAACATTTCATTTCTCTTGTCTCGATAAATTACTTATGTTAACTATACATAAATTACGTTGTGTATTTATTTAATCTACTAGCAGAGCTTCGCTAATTGCTTTTTTAAAAAAATAACCTATTTTTTGGAGTTCTCCATTGGGGGCTTTCACTGCCTTCCGCAGCGTAAACCTGTTCCGGATATTCCCGCTCCGATCTTGAATCAAACAATCATTGAATTTTTCGATATTTTTCGAATTGCGATGATTTTTTCGATAAAAGTGATAGTGTCCAGATAAAAGTAAAATTTTCCAGCATCGTAGCTCACGTTGCTAGAGGAACAAATTTGTTATTTTTCCACTTCAGCTTAATTATGACAACAGCAAAATCTACTGGATAATTCTTCGGTTTCAGAAAAGAAAAAAAATGTCAAGAAAACTCCGCAAAACGCGAAAAAAAGTGTAAAAATCTTATAAAAAATTGGGCAAAAATTCAAAAATCGCTGAGAGAAAATTGATTATATCGAGCCAAAAGATTGTAACTGGAATGTGAAAAAATCGCCGTGAAAGACAAAAATACGCTAAAAATCACATAAAACGTTCATAAAAAATTCAGAAATTTCTATGGACATATTTTCTATATTGAGCTAAAAGACTGAAACCTGATTCCTTTTAGGGATGTAAAAAATCTGTGCTACAGATGGCAAAATTTTTACTATATTGGGATAAACGATAGAAACTGGGTTCTTTTTACACTCTCTCTCCAAGAAAAAAAAAAAAAAAAAAAAAAAAAAGAAACAAAGAAAGAAAGAAATTAGTAAATTGAAGGATTTTTTCCGTAACTTTTTCTTTCATTCAAACACACACACAAAAAAAAAATGCTTTGATTTGATTTTCTCATTTTTCGCGAAAATATAGAAAACTCACCAATCTAACATAAAAATTACCTAACATCCTTACTAAATATGAAGATGCATTTTTGCCAAATCAAATCACAGGAGTGTTCCGCCAACTTTTCTGCATTGTACTTTTCCCTATTAGAAACTGAACTTGATGATTAGAAACTGAACGCATGACTTTTTTCCTTCATAACACGAAGAAGTCGCGAATCAAACATCAAAATTTCTAGAAATTCTCCTTTTTAAAGACGAAAGTTTCTTCAAATGTGAGATAAAATCTCTTCTAATCACATGGGTCTTAAAAAGGAAAAAAAAAAAAAAAAGTTCGTGAAAAATTCAAAAATCGCAAAAAGGACGAAATTTAGTACATCGGGCTAAAAGATTGAAACCTGATTCCTTTTACTAATGTAAAAAAAATACGCGAAAAAAAGTTAAAAATCACATAAAAAATTCGAGAAATATTTAAAAATCGAAGAAGACTACTTTATTATATTCGGCTAAAATGGAAAGATGGATTGAAAATAGATTCTTTTTATGAATGTGGGGGAAAAAAGCACAAAACTCGAAAGCATACAAAAAATATCGTAAAAAATTAAATGAAAAAAAATTCGAATCAAAAAATTTAAAAACCTGTTTCGAGCAACTTCAGGCATATTGGTAACCTTCCTGTAAAATTTTGTACGGAACAGAAAAACATCTGGTCAGACAAAGAAAAACTCTGGACAGACAAACGTCTGTCTTTATTATTATTAGCTACCAGGAAACCTGTCAACCATGCCCAAAGAAAGGTACCTTCTATCCGAAGGTATTTTTTTTTCTTCTTAAATTTCAACTTGGGTGACAATTTTAAACTGGAGAAAACCGGAATGTATGAAAACAACATCCCAAAAGTATTTTTTTTTAATTAGTAAATTCGTACATATATATGTATTTAATAAAAGGCACCAATCCGAGCGGGGAAAAAAATTGTTATAAGTGAATATTTTCTGCTTAAAGAAAATCTTTCTGGGCCACGCGGATGGCATTGTCAAACTGAAGAGAAAATTGAAAATACGAAAATGACTTCCATATTTTTTATTTATTTATTTTGTTTATGAGCAATACTTAGCAATTTATAACATTTGTAAAAGGAATTCAGTTTCAAACTTTTTTGCCAAATTTTGTCCTCTGCTGTTTTTAAAATTTTCGAGAATTTTTATGTGATTTTTAGCTTTTTTTTATTTTTCTGGTAGTTTTTTTAATATTCGTAAAAAAAAATAAACACGGTTTCAATCTTTTAGCCCAATATAAGTAAAGTTTGATCTCTATGAACTTTTAAAATTTTTATGCAATTTTTGGCGTTCTTTCGCGTTCTTCGGCGATTTTTTTGACATTTTTTTCCTAAATGGAAGAATTCTCAGTTAAATTTTGCAAGTCCTTTGATTAAATTCACATTGTAAGAATATCAAATCTGTTCCTGTAGCAACGTGAACGAAATGTTGAAAATTTGAATTTAATCTGGATCTAAATAAAAAAAATACAATAATTCAAGGTTCGTATGATTCAAGATCGGAGCGGACATAGCCCCTATGGGTGTACGCTGCCGAAAGCAGTGCAGCCCAACTACAAATTCGTTCAGTTTGAAGTTCGTTTTGGAAAATTCGACCAGCGAAACTGCGCTGGTGTTGTTATAAAATGGAACTCGGGTGGAAAATTAAATATAGATATTTCTCTAAAATCTTAGAGGGGGCCCCCGAAAAATATGTTTGGGGGGGGGCCTCTGAAGACCTTGCTACGGCCCTGGCCATCCACTTAGAACGCTTGAATTAAGTATCCATGAAAAAAGTGACCACAACCATTTTTTTGAACGAATTCGGATAAGGTAATTCGCAACGGATTGATCAAAAAGATCCACACCTCCCATGTGTTTGTTATAAGTTTTCAATTGCTGGGCCATAGGAAGTAATAATTTCTTTTTTTCGTAAGCACCGCATCTACGTATATTGTCAATCCATTTCAGAATAACATTATCTTTATTGCAGGCATGTTCATATTTTCCTGTTGGTTTTTTTTTTCATTATATTTCTGGGATTTAATTGTCAATTAATTCAATTGTCTATTCTCTCTCAAAGTACCAGTTTGCCGCAATACTCCTTTTAGTAAAGGAATACCAGAAAAAAATTGTCCTGGACGACATGAGTTCCGTCTGGTATTTTGCATTTTTCTAATAATCCAATAACAACATCAGCTCCTTAGCGTAAACCAGTACTGGGAAGTTCTTTGATGCACCAAGTAAGGTTATGCACTAAGTCCCTAATAAGGGACTATGGAATCATCTACACTAAGATATTCTGGGATGTCTAAATCTTCGCATGCTCCATTGAAGTGCTCAAAAAGTGGGTGGACTTTATATAATCTATCATCGTCCATTTCCATGTAATTTGCAAAATCTACTGATCTAAAAATCGCATCAAAACTGTCTCTTCTCAACGACTGTGAAATTAAATTGTTGTGCACGTCAGTTTAAAGAGCCCAATAGAGTATCCTGTTACGTAATTTGTTATATACAGACAGTAATAAAATGCCAACGAAGGCATGACTATTTTTTTTATGTGAGAATTTTGTGAGTCCAAACCGACATTTATATAGCACTAAAGAATTACGCATCTCATTTCGTGATACGTATTTATTCATAGGCGACTTTCTTTATGTGCCCTTGAATTATAAAAATTCGTTATAACGAAAGAATGAAAGTGGCACAAACGAAACATTTTACGACAAAAACCAGCCCAAACGATTGCCGTAATACAATTTAGATTTCGTTGATTGGGCAGTTCCACCGAAATGGCCGCCTTGTGTTGAAAAAGTGGAAAATTCGTTATATCGAGTTAACCAGAATGGCACAAACCAAACTTTTTACGGCACAAACCGACATTTACATAGCACTAAAGAATTACGTATTTTATTTCGTGACGCGTATTTATTTGCGATTTTCTGTAAGTGACCTTGAATTATAAAACTTCGTTATAACGAGATAATACGGAAGTGGCACAAACGAAACTTTTTGCGACACAAACCAGCACAAACGTAGTGTAAACGAATGCAGTAACAAAAGTTTGATTTCGTTGATGGAGCGGGGCTGTCGTTTCACAGGCCCCGCCCCATTTTTTTCGTTATAACAAAAGAACAGAAGTGGCACAAATGAATTTTTTTTCGGCAGAAACCAGCACAAACGAATAGTGTTGATTAATTTTCAAAATCAGTATGGGGCGGGGCCAGTGAAATGGACGTCTATTTTGTTATTTTCTCATCGCCCTAAGTAAGTTTGAGACTACATATATACCGGTTGGTACAATTTTCTACCATTAAAAATAAAAGGGAATTTACGAAACGAAAGAAAAGTAAAACTAACTTTAAAGGGCACTATTGTAATTATGATTCCATTTAAAAACATTATTAAAATTTCAAAAAAAAATATGCGTAACTTAACTTTTTCTTTTTGAAAGTAGAGGCATGCTGATTGATTTCGTATTCATACAGTTTTTACACCTACTACTACGCTCATTTTCCAAAAAAATGCGGGAATTCTATTTTTATACTTATTTGTGTTTATTTAAGATGTCAAATGCATCATTGTTTGACATCTAGGGATTAATAATAAAATTAATTCTGTTTGGTAGATTTTTGTACCAACCGGCATTAATGGGTTAAAAACATCAGTTTAATAACCATTCACCTAAATGAACACAATCACAAACTGAAGAGCTTTAAACAAGTCAATAATCTACAAATACTCAAAAATTTTTATTGAAAAAGATTTAAGTTAAATATGAAAATTTCTCACTTTCTGGGTCATACTGTCTTTTGGGAATTTTTTCGGCATTTTGTAAACTGAGATGAAAATAACATTTATTTTATGTGGGAATCCGCTTAGAGGCTGCCCTTGATTCGTTTGCTTTGAGCGCAAAAAACATTCAGCTATTAAGAAGTCATGTGAAAATGTAAAAAAAATCGGACATTTTAGTTTTTATAAGGAAAAGAACAGAGGTCCCCGTATGGGGGTCCAGGGACCGAAGAGGTTAAACTCGTCGAAAATCAACAAAAACATTGAAAGGTTGAATGAGTGTATCTTCATTAATTTTTTCTGTATAAACATGAAATTTTGACTATTGATTAAACAGATTTTGCTTTTTAATATAATACCACTAGAAACTGACTCGTCTTTTATAGAATTTGTGTATTGATGAAATTAAAACAGTTCTTTTTTCACTCCGTAAGTCATGCGCGCATGATTACTTGAGAACGTGTCTATGCATTGTTATGATATTTGATATATATAATAAGCGCATATGTATATTAATATGTAAATGTTTATTATTTTAAATGATCTACTATTAGGTCAAAATTATTTCATTAACTATGTAAAAAAATATTTTTGTAAAAAAATCAAAATTTTGCATTTTTTAATCAATAAAAATTATCATAATTAAAAATATTATCAATGTTATACTTGAAAGTAGATTATTTTAAATACACAGTACTTAGTATATATACAATACTTAGTGTATATATACCAAATTTCATCATACGTTCTTAAGATATCATGCGTGCAATGATTTACGGAGTAAAAAAAAGAGAGCTATTTTAATTCCACAAATTCTGTAAAAGGTTAACCAATTTCTAATAATAGCATATTACAAAGCACAATCTGTTTAATCAATATTCAAAATTTCATGTTTATACATAAAAAGATTTTGAAGATAGACTTATTCAAACTTTGAATTTTTTCGTTCATTTTCTTCGCGTTTAAAAGGTACAAGACCCCTTAAGACCTGGAGATTTTTGTTAGAAATGAAAAGTTTTTTGATTTCCTTAATTAATACGGGGGATAATTACGCATGGTAGACACGCGTGCTAGTGAATGTATTTAATTAAAAAATTATTCTTTTTGCTCTGTTTCTTTTTACTTTCTTATAACTTTACAAAAAGAAAGTATTTTTTGGATTCCTGAAAATTTTCGAATTTCGGTTTTCGACGGATTAACACGTTTTATGGGTTACAGATCCCGAAAAACATGTTTTTACAAAATGTCTGCCTATGAGTCACTCTGTCACTCTGTGAATCTGTATGTTACACAGATTTTGTGGCCGCTCTATCTCAAGAACTACTGAATGAAATTTAATAAAACTTTAGATTCAGTTAGTCCCTGATATAAATGGTTGCGATTACTTTTTTGGTGTAAATCACCCAACATGTGGCGCTGATAGGTTGCATTTTTCACAATTTCTCCAATAGCTATCTTGCAAGAACTAATGCACGAATTTGGATCAAACTTAAGATTCAGTAAATATTTGATATAATTGGGTGCTGATTACATTTTGGTGTAAATCGTACGACAGGTGGCGCTTCCATCCTGCATTATTCACGATCATCGCAATAGAACTATCTCAAGATCTAATGCACGAATTTTCATCAGTCTTCAGATTTAGTGAGTCCCTGATATAAATTGATGCTGTTTAGTTTTTGGTGTAAATCTCCCAACTGGTGACGCTCCTATGTAGAATTTTTTATGATTTCCGCAATAGCTCTAGCTCAAAAACTAATGCACGGATTTTCATCAAACTTCAGATTCAGTTAGACATTGATATAAGTTGTTGCTGATTAGGTTTTGGTGTAAATCACCTAAAAGATAGCGTTGCTATGCTGCATTTTTCAGGATTGACACGATTTTAGCGATTGTCCTATCTCAAGAACTAATGCACGGAATTTCCTACCTTTAGAATCTTCATGATGAGCATAGATCATTTTGGCACTGCGATAGCGAATTTAGCAGTATTAATATATATGAGATAGAAGAAAATTTTGGTATTGCCACATCCGACTAATAGTAACTTTTATCAGTTCATAGTTTCATATTAATTAATTGGCGATGATATCAATAGAGAAATCCTAAAAATATAGTTTAAGTAATGTTTCATGTTTTCTTTCGTGTTATCCTCGTTTAAAAAGAAACAGATCTAAAATTATGTACAGGGTGTTCCGGGATTATTGGGACAAACTTTAAGGGGAGTTAGGTGACTTCACAAGGATTCAGATTTGCATAGCAACTCATGGTCGGAAACGCTTTCCTGGCACGATAGTGAAGACACAAAATACAAGAAAGACAGGGCACGAATAACAGGAGGAAACATGTTTATTATCTGTCCTTAGTACGGCAGAAAACTAAGAAAAAAGAACATTAAAGAGACAATGATCGTAAGTGTGCGAAATTACGACCCCGGTCCGTGATGCATGGAAGCGCATCTCCGTCGCAATAAAAGATCTAATGTTTTCGATAATACCGGGAGTGTCCCTGTCCTGGACTTCCCCAGCAGCTGCCACGATACGTGCAACAAGCTCCTCAGCACTTTCCAGCTTTGTGCCATTTTTGCAGCAACAAGAATAATAAACATGTTTTCTCTCCCTGTTCGCGTCCTTTCTTTCTTGTGTTTTGTGTCGACACTACAGCGCCAGGAAAACGTTTCCGACCATGGGTTGCTATGCAAATCTTAATCCTTGTGACGTTCTCTACCTCCCCTTAAAGTTATCCCAATAATCCTGGGACACCCTGTATATATGTTATAATTTTACTAGCTTTTGACGTGGATGCTGCCGGCTTTAGAGGTTGTTATGATTTACAGTGTGACTGAAGATGAGGATTAGGAAAGCAAATAATTTATGTGCAGTCGAGTTAGTTCAAAGCAGTCGAATAATGAGGCAATGAAAATAAATCAATAGAAAGTTTTCTCAAAAAAGAGAACTCATTTTAGAAGAACAGAAATTTTTATTCTATTATTTCACATCACGGGATCGCTTTTCACAATACACTCATATTTTTGAGACACTACAGCTGCGCTGATAAAAAGTAGTTGTTTAAACTGGATCCGTTCATTTCAACACGTTGACATTACTCCAAAACAGCTAAATGTTATTTTAACAATAAAAAATATGACAAAAATCTGCTCTCCGAACTCATGCAAGCTAATTTAAGGAGGCCAAGTGCGGAAGGTTACCGACGCGTTGACGAATCAGAAACCGGGTCTTAAGAATACAATCAGAGCGTTTGGACTAAATTTCGAGAAGCGGACGAAAATCGTAGTAAAATGTCTCGCCGATGAAAAGCACGTTAAGTGAAAAACCTTAGAATAAAATAAGAAATAAAAAGAAAAAGGTTAAAAGAAAATTCGAAATGATCTAACGTCTCGGTTTTAGCATTGAGAAACGTAATAGCTTAAGGAAGATTTTTTATGAAGAAAAAATGTTTTTATATTAGAAATTTGAATAAAATAAATATTAAAATATGCGTTTTAAAAGAAAAGGAGAGAATAGTAGAAATAATTATTTAGTAGAAATAATAAATAAGATATTATTAAGAGACAGAGAAATAGTGAATATGCGGGAAAATAATTTAATATAATATTGGAATAAAATTTTATGTAAATTCACTGACTAGCACTTTTGACCAACCGTTAAAAAAAGGGTGAATTTTTCGTTATCCAGACGGTGCCTACGCCTAATTAAGGTAGCGTAGCGGAAACTTTTCAGAAAAAAAATGAGTTGCAATCAAACAATGAGGCTTGATTTTCAAGATGAACATTAAATGCTTATAAAAGAGTGGTTGTGAAAAAGCAATTTTTACTTTCAGTGTCCTTAATTATTAAACGACCCTACTTTAAAGTTGTCTACAGACAAAACCATTGTTCATAAAGTTGTGAAATTTGGTGAAATACATAATAAAGGGATCGTAATTTGTTTAAGCAAAGAAAAAAAAAAATCAAAATTTCGCCACAAGAGGGCGATTTTTAATAAATTATACATTTAGCATGATGATAGTTTAGAAATTTTATTTAGAGGGCGTCCATGATTAAACGACCCCATTTAAAAGACTACAGACGAAACTATTGTTGAGAATGTTGTGAAATTTTATGGATGACATAATAAAGATAATTTGTTTAAACGAAAAAAAATTAGGAGGCCGTTTTTTTTCGGATTACACGTTTAGCATACATTTACGATAGTTTAACAAATTTTGTTATAACCAAACATGTTCTGCAGAACTTTCATCCTTTTCAGATATCATCTGGAATCGTAAGATATAACCTATTTTACAGTTGACCGCAGTGTATTCCGGGAAATGCTAGAAACGTGTCGTGAAATGCTGACTTTAGAATCAGGTTAAATTAATAAATAAAATTTATAAACTGTCGTAATGCTAAATGTGTAATTTATTAAAAATCGTCCTCTGGTGGCGAAATTTTGAATTTTTTTTTACTTTAAACAAATTCCCGTCCCTTTATTATATCTTTCACCAAATTTCGCAACTTTATGAACAATAGTGTTGTCTGTTGACAACTTTAATGTAGGGTCTCAGGACTCTTAAAGTTGGAGAAATGAAAAAAAAAGGCCATTTTCAACGTTTAATAGCTTAAAATGTATTTGATTTTAAGGCACAATTTTAATTGGGATGAAAGATATAAGTATGTTCTTTCATTTCATGTATTTAAAAAATGGCAAGATGCAGAATGAGCATTGACAGGGGGCTGAAAATCGACATAACAGATTACGCGCAGGAATACAAAATAAATTTTGCAACTAGATTGAAAATTTTGGTGCCTACTTTTAATTCAGATTATAATAATGACCTTCAACCTAAATAAATTTGTATTTAAGGAATTTTTATATTTTTAATACAAAGTTGTATTGAGCTAATGAAAAATTTAGAAAATTTCAACTGTATAATCACCTAAAAAAATACATTTTTGAAGAATAAAAATAAAGTTTTAGGTTTAATTTATACAGACTAGCACGAAACATATGTTTTGAAAATTTCATGAAAAAATAGTCAGAAGTTTTTGAGATATCGTGCGCGTTATGACCCAAAACGTCATTGGAAATCAAGTTTCGGAAACGCCGCTTCAGCTATGGAGCGGGTATCATTCTAAAAGCCATCACTGCTATTCTAATGGGAATTGCAAGGCAACCATCATATCAAAATGTTCAGAAAAGATAAGAGTTCTAAAAAAAAAAAAAAAAAAATCTAAAAAAAAAAAAAAAAATTAAAATTTCGAAAGTTTTAAAGCTTTAAGAGTTCTCTTAAAGTAGGGTCATCTAAAAAAAAAATTAAAATTTCGAAAGTTTTAAAGCTTTAAGAGTTCTCTTAAAGTAGGGTCATTTAATTATGGAAACCCTGTAAATAAAATTTCTAAACTGTCGTAATACTAAATGTGTACTTCATTAAAAATCGCCCTATGATGCTGAAATTTTGAACTTTTTTTTTTTTTTTTTTTTTTTTTGCTTAAACAAATTCCCATTCCTTTATTATGTCTTTCATGAAATTTCACAACTTTATGAACAATAGCTTTGTCTGTAGACAACTTTAACTCCTTAACTGCCGACGAAATCTTACGCAATCTCCAGTGCTTTACTTAAATAACACATTTCTGCAATTAAAGAAGGTGTATATTAGTTTTCTGAAATAACAGTAAGAAAATGCACATGTTATGCTGTTATGTATAATGGGCCAAGTGGTGAAAAATGACTCGCTATAATTGGAATTCGCCATCTGTTTAATAGATGCATGTATTTTCTACAGCCGTATATATACGTCCGGGGCAGTTAAGGGGTTAAAGTAGGGTCGTTTAATCATGGACACCCTGTATGTCTCAAGTGGAGTGACGAGAAGCAAACTCACCCTTCCTTCTCCAGGCACAAAAGTGCCGCACTTCTGACAGAAGTTCTTCCCGCAATCGCCGCACATCTTGTTCGTCTCGACAGCCAGGTCCACCCGCTGGCACAGGGGACACAGCAGCTGGGGTCGAACCTCGGACGGTTCCTCCTTAGCCCTACAAATGAAACACAAGTGGTCACTCAACTGGAATAAAAAAATAAGACACACAAACTCCAAGAAATGTTTTAAGCTACTATCACTTTCACCAACTTTTCGAGCAACCAACTTTTCAGCCGATTTTAAACCCAATTTTTTTCCGTTCAAAGGGAGAAAAAGGTTACAATTGTTGTTGCTAAAGTTGGAGAAAAACCAGCACTACTAGTACCAGCCGTTAATATTTATCGCCTATCCGTATCAATCGCTCATCTCTGATTGGCTGAAATATTGAAAGTTGGGGGGGAAAGTCGCGATGAGCGCAGACTTTTTTAGAGCTGTGGATAAAAAGTTGGGAATATTGCTGTTTACAATCACACTGGTTGTTGAGACACTATTTCGCGAAAAGTTGGGGGAAATCAAGAGTTGTCTCAAAAATTGCTTGAAAAGTTGGTCAATCTGATAGCAGCTTTACAAGTCAAACCATTTTAGGAATAGGATTCCTAACTTGGAAAAATTTTGTCAAATAGACGTGTCCGGTCAGTCTATCAAGCTCGATCGGACAGGGTTAACTCTTTATGTACTGAATTATGAATTCATGAAAAGTTTATCTTTTAAAGCCTTTTCCTTGAATTTTTGAAACGACATTAGAAGATTGACATAATCATTTAATAAATTTTAGAAGGATTTTTATAAGGATTGAAGGATTTCGAAGGATTCATTCAATTTGAATGGATAGGGATTTTGTGCACTATTTATAACTTTCTCGAATCTTTTATTTTGAATATTGTTCTTAGTATTTTGTAGAATTAGG
Organism: Maratus speciosus; assembly: GCA_963932465.1. NCBI lineage: Eukaryota > Metazoa > Arthropoda > Arachnida > Araneae > Salticidae > Maratus > Maratus speciosus. The sequence goes on along the minus strand of OZ010793.1, from coordinate 11,405,109 downwards.
AAATGTACAAATAGAATGTTTTTCCAATAGAAATATGGAAATAGTTCCGAATTGAAAAATCCCCCCCCCCCCCGAAACGCCAAGAAAGCTGAAAAGAGGCAAAGGCAAAAGAAATCATCCTTTTAAAAATATTTTTTTGTGTATAACCCATTTTGCTTTTGGAACAAGATAAAGTAATGCATCTATAACTCATTCTAAACTGTATGACAACTCATCGATGTATTCAATGAATTTTATAACATGTTATTATAATGGTACTTATAAGAACCGTCAGTAGATAAAGGGTTAAGGTTGGCTCATTCTTTTTGCACATGTTAAAACTATGGGCGTAGAATGGATCCGTACTTTTTTTTAAATATTTCCCCAGGAAATTTATATTTGTAACTTCTTTTTTCTGCTTATTCTTCTTAAAGAATCCTCTTTCTTTCTTTTTTAGTTGTAAATTTTTTTCTAAAATATATACCTAACTTTATTTGATTCCTATTTGAACGATCTTTAAAATGATACACACAAATTAGCATCTATAATTCATTCTAAACTGTATTACTACTCATTGATGTATTAAATGAATTTTATAACAAGTTATTTTGATGGTACTTTTTTGTACCGCCAGTAGATAAAATGTTAAAGGGGATACTTACTGCTATAGTTAAGGTATTCGTATGCCTTCGGAACAATTTTTTTGAATTTTTATAAATTTTAAGTTTAAAATTGCTCATTATTATTTAAAATGTCGTAAAAATGGGACATAAACATACAAACAAGTAATTAATTTACTTATATATGTTACCTGCCAAACCCGATTTTAGGCCAAACTAGTTTATCCTAACGCTCATAGGACAAACTAGTTTTTCCTAGGTCAAACTAGTTTATCCTAACGCCCGTAGGATAAACTAGTTTTTCCTAGGCCA